>JAOSBK010000006.1:31766115-31791761 GCA_027568895.1 Erythroxylum shatona | reverse complement strand
TTAAATAAAACACTTAAATAATTAAGAAAGTAATTTAGATAATTTATTTAGATGTTAATTTGTTAATTATTTAGAAAGTAAATAATTTTCTTGGGTTTTGGCAATGATGTGGATATTTGGTAGCAAATGGTCAACTATTTGTCACTATGTGTAGAGGCTAGTCGTCGAAACTAATATTCTGCGACTCATACATCTTGGTAGCAAAAATTGTTTTGGGCACCGATGTGAAAATTTGGTAGCAAATTGTCTACCACTTGCGACTAAGTGTGGTGGTCGATCACAGAAATGGTCTTCTACGACTAAACTGAATTCGTCACAAAAACGTGAGGGTATTTAATTTAAATGTATCTTTTTGTACAAATAAAAAGCTTAATGGTAGATCAAGGGGCTAAAAGGTATATGTTGTCATGTTAGTGATGAATTTGATAAAAATGAAATTTGGTAAAAATGAAAGATTCAAATTTTTAAAAATTTCCTAATTTTATTTTGTTTATCTACTAAATTAAAATTAAAGATCAGTAATTCCTAAAAATGAAGCAAATCAAGAACAATTGCATTTATAAATGTAAAAGACAAATTTTTCATTTTGTTATTTGTAATAGGAATACCTCATACAAAGACTTAATCAATTAAGAAAATTAAGAATGTAAAGAAAATGCTTTAATTAGAGTGTAGGTCGAGATTGAACCAAAGAACCGACGGGTCCCTACCGAATTCTCCACTTTTATCAATTTTCACATGTTTTCTTTATTTTTTTATTTGTCTAGTTTCATTATATTTTCTTAATGACAATGATTGTATAAGTATAAAAATAAATTTAGTTAACAAAAATGTCATTTATACTTTTTATTATTCTTTTTTAATATGTATGATTTCATGATTTTATGTGGTCTCACAAAACTTTATTTATTATATATAATTTCTATACTAATTTTTGTTTATGATATTGTTAAAATTTTAACAAAAATTAAAAATCTATAAATGTTGAACAATATTGGCGACGATTTCAGAATTTGGTATCCAAATGTTGAACATTTCGCAACGAATTGTGATATCGTTACAAAATGAAAGGACATGTCAATGAATTAAGCGAAACGACGTCACATTCATGTATGGGCAACGATTTTGTGAATTGATCACCAAATCTTTAATAGACCATTAACATTTGGTGACGAATTGTGAATTCATTACCAAATGTGTCAGACTGAAAAATTAGCTGAGATAACAGATGTGAAATTAAACGAGCCCCCCCCCCCCCCCAAAAAAAAAAAAAAATCTCTCAGCCTTTCCTCTCTCCTTTGTTTGATGTTTTTTCTCCTCTCCTCGTCTGTGCATCTTCTTTCATCTTGTTCTCTTCATTTTCTCCTCCATCGTCTTTTTACAATTTTAGTAGAGGTAGGTGTGCTTTTGTGCTCTTAGTTATTTTTTTCTTGTTTCATTATTTCCTATGTTAATGGTCGGTTTTAGCTAGGGTGAGTTGTTGAGTTGCTTAACTTAAAAAATTTTGACCGTTAATATTTGAATAGTTGTTTCAATATGTTAATGTTGGTGAAGAAGAGGAAAAGATACAATTTTTGTTATTAGTTTGGGTTGAATTTTGGTTGTCTGTAAACTATTTGATGAAAGTTCTCATAGGATTTTAGTGTTCTATTTTGATAGGGAATAAGTAAGGTGGAGTGAAAGAATTTGGTACTACCATCCCATCTTTATGCTATGTGATTCTAGATTTCTGTATGATCTAAAAGGTTTGTATATTCGTGGCCTTATTGTTATTAGTTTATGTATTCATTTTAAATTCTAGCTTATACACATTCAAAGGATCATCAGTAAGAGCAAATTGGAAAGCTGGGAGAGCAGCTGTATCATTTTAAAGGTTTAGTGTAGAGTTTGCCTTAATTAATGTCCTTTTTAATTATCATAAGTTTTTTCCTTTAAAACTCATACAATTCATAACCTTTAGTACCAATATTTAGTCCCCTTTCCACTACCTACTAAAATGATTGAATTCTACATATGAAACTGAGGGATTTGAAGGGAGTTGGCCTTTCTAAATTATGAATATAACTTTGCTATTTTGAACAAGAATTATAATAATAAAAGAATATGAGTATGACTTTGCAAACATTATTGTCTAAGGGAATCAGCCCAATGCCGATGACATTTACAACAATATCTTTGGTAAATGATAGAACATATTAATATGGGAATGTTATTAATTTTTTATTTTTAGCAAAATTGTTGATGCATAAATGTTTTGCCACATCTTCAGCATTTACAAATTAAATAAAACTTTTCATTCTTTAATTGATCACATTTTTCTCAAAGCTGATCTCTTAATTCTATTCTTCCATTTACTTTTTTTAAAAGAAATTAGAATTCATTCAAATTGTTACTTTGAGAGCATGATCCTATACGAGTCTAACTATTTTTATGAGTGCCCCACATCTTCTCGCTGTTTAGGTTCAATCCAACTGTTCGCAAACTTTTGTTAGTTACCATGAAAGATAATTAATAATTTTTTATATTAATATATTCATTTAATTTTTCAAAAAAGTATAAATTTTGATGGGATAACATTTTCTATAATCTTGATCTTACTTTAATCTTATTGTACTAAATCTTTTACTGCTTGAGAAGTGCTAATATATCAATAAATTCCAGGACATAAAGCTTTTGATAAAGGTCAATAGAGTCGTTTTCCTTTGGCCGGAAGATATTGTTATCAAAATCAACATTCTGGATTTTCTTCTTGGTGTTGCCAGCTTTTAATTTCCACTCATATGTAACTTCTATATCATTTTTAATTCTGGCATGCAGGCCAGTATTAGCACCACCAGCTATCCAAGTTGCTTAAGCTTACTCAAGCTGATCAAGGGATATAACTTCCAAGCTTAATAAGGGCGACCTAATAATACTCGCTCCAGCCGTTTAACTCCACTCAGTTATGAAATCTTCAAAGTCCAACTTGAGTTTGGATCCGTGACAAGTGTTGAATAGGACTTGACGTCCGTGACAATTGTTGACCAGGAATATTCAAGTTGATCTTGATCAAGGCATAAGACAATTCACCTTGGAGCTCGACATATAAATCTACAATTGGATGTTGAATGACACGACATTAGAAGTTTAAATGAATATATAATTACGATATATAGAAGTTTTAAATTAGGAATAATATATTATTACCGTAAGAGTGGTAACTACATGAACGGGAATTTGATCATATTGAACCATAGCGACCAAAAGATGAATTAACATTAACGCACCTTGTAGAAAAATTACATAACCACAAATCAAACTTGTGAATTATCAAACCAAAACAATCACAGCCATAACTCCGCTTACAACTCTCAATACTAAAAAGAAGTTTCACAACAATATTGCATAACAAGTAGTCTGATAATATATACATACTTTGCCTATATAGTTAAAGAAGCTTTAAGAGTTTGTTTTATACTTTTCTACGAAACAACTCTTACCATTATAAAGTTGTACCCAGAAGTGAATTTCATATCATCCACACAACCTGTATAATCAAAATCATTAAAACCAATTACTTTAAGAGTGTAGTTACGTCAATATGTCAACATAAGATCCTTGATATCTTAAAGATACCTCAAGATTTTTAGGTCATTTACTACAAAATAAGAGTCAATGTAAGTATATCATGCCTTAGGTGCGTGTTTTAATCCACACAAGGCCTTATTCAACTATAAACCTTGTCTTCTTCCCCCTTTTTAACATAACCCAGAGGTTGTTCATCATATACCTCCTCCTTAGGGAAACCATTCAAAAAGGCTAACTTTACATCCATTTGGAATATTTTCCAACTATTTTGGGTAGTAAGGGAAAGTACATTCTCACAATATCAAGTCTAACAATAGAGGCAAACACCTCAAAATAATCAATACCTAGCTTTTGCGTGTAACCTTTAGCTACCGAGCTAGCTTTAAACCGATCCACCTCTTCATTGGGTTTATTAGTTGCTCAATCAAAATTGTATCTATCCTTAAATAACTTTTCATGAAAATTCGAGCTATTCACTAAGAACGGTAGGATTTATTAAACAACGCCCTATTTTTTTGCTTTTAATTGACATGAACTTAGCCTTTTGATGTGAAGGCAAACATTTTTTATGAATGTCTCCTGGTTACTTAACTAGGCCATGTTTTTATTAAGCGACTTAGTTGAATGTCATTATAGCCTTTTGACGCGAAGGCAAACGTTTGTGATAAATGGCCCCTTATTACTCAGTTACATCACATTCTCAACTGGCTGCTACCTCTATTCATAACCCGATTTGTTTCAAAAAAGGCCAGCAGAATAGTTATTTATTAAACAAAACACACATTTTTATTTTTTTATTGCCTACCTTTAGCTAATCATTCTTATGAAAAGGTACTAATAATGCTACGTGTTCGATTGACCTAAAATTATAAGTGAATGTGGTAAATTTCTAGAGTGACGAACTAACATCATATCCTAATTGACATGCATATTTAACCGAAACAACCTAAAACACTAATTTCATAAGCTAATAAATCTTCGCAATTTAAGTAACTTTGTTTAAAGCTAAATCGATTCCGTTAAGTCCTAGTCATTGATATATTCACACGAATTAGATCATACAATCCTAAACAAAATAACATACAGCATGTAAAAACATATAATGCATACAACTCTCCCCACACTTGGATAACACATTGTCCTCAATATGAGAAGAACAAACAAGTAATACATAAGGTGGGAATAAGAATTAACGAAACATGAGAAACATGAGAACAATTGAAAATAACAATAAAATAAAAGACAAGGGTTAGAGTATAGAACCGTCATGGTGATTGAGGTATGGATGGGGTCGGAGGTGGAAGTTGAACACCTTGAGCTTCGAAATATTTGTGAAGACATTGTATGTCCCGATTTTGGCGTCTTTGTTCTCTAACCATCTCCTTCAACACCTTGGCATTTTTTGAAGCGGTTTTGTTATTGTTTGTGACGGCTTCCATTACCTTCTCCCATCGTATTTGCTCTTCCTCTTTTGACTCCTCACTGGTTGAGTGCTCCTTCTGTTGCGATGGCGCCAAGCTTGAACTAACCTGTCCCACCCTGATCTTGAAATGAGATTTTGCACTGATATCTCGAAGTTTTATATTATTGGACTTCAAGATTTCAACTCTCATCAAGTGAAGAGTGTTGAGATGCTCAAGACGATGGATAGTTAGTCTATTACAATTGACGCAACAGTATTCGAAAATGGTCCTAACTAAGTACCCCATGCCTAAATTATTGCTTATTTTTCTTAGAGAAGAAGTAATTGCTTTAAAGATATGGTTGGTGGTACAAACTTGGATGTTATGATACATACACCACAAAAAAGAAGTTTTTTATTGAATACTTGTTGGTTTTGGTTTTGTCAAAAACAGTTTGACACATAAATTTGTACAATAACAAGTGTTCAGGGCTTATAATAATATTATTGTAGGCATTTTTAGCATCAAAGCTCTCCAGCCCAGTCAGTTTCATCCAATAATGGGTGGCACGAAAGTCATCGTGCTAATCTACTGCAGTTAAGTTGGAGAATCTACCGATTCTAAAAAAAATGTCATATTCTAACCCATATAGTTGACCCTGCAACCAAAACCATAGGTCCTTAGGGTTGGTTAACTCATATATTAAAGGGAGGTGAAGAATTCTAAGGTTAGTTCCTCATAAATGGGATAATTGAATCACATAAATCCTTCCCATTGAATTCTTCCGCTTAAAGCTTAAGCCCATTCCCTCAATCCAATTGTTTCTAACATATCAAAATCTAAGTATTTAGGCATAACAATGTTCTTTAAACTAAGGATGTGGTAGCAATTACCTTCCTTCTCCGAGAAGATCAAGAAAGGTGCACCGTCTACTGCCTTGTTTTATTTTCCATGGCCCGATACTTGGACTTTACCTTTTGGTTGGGTGCACTTAACCGTCTACTTGATGCATGGTCCCATTGGATTGAGAATTTTGAAAAGTTTGGAGAGAGTTAAAGGCTTGAAGATGGGTAAAGAAAAGTGAGAGGAGTTGATTTCTTAGGCTTAAAGAGAGAGTGAGAAAGTGAAAGGTGTAAGAAAAACAAGGTTAAGTGTAAATATATAGGGTAAGAAGGGTAAAGAGGGGTAAAATTGGAATAAAAAAGGTTGAAACTTGTATATACCGGGTCTACCCCATCACAGGACAGAATTGCGACCCTATAAAAAAATCCTGCATACTTTCCGATTTTGCTTCTTTTCCTCGTTTCACATTGAAATCCTTCCTTACCTTATAATTACATTATCACCTTATTATGCTTGCTTGCCACCAAATTCCTATGCCAACTAATCCTTAATTCTCCTAAGATATTTAACTAGACTTGAAAACACAAAAGAAAATTAGGATGCAAAACCTACTTACTACAAAAGATGACATGACAGAACGATAAAAATCATGGGTTGCCTCCCATGCAACATTTCTTTTACCGTCAGTAACTAGACGTACTTCTTTTGATAATGGTGGTTTGAACAAGTCATTTAATGGTGACATGATCATAGGTCTCATAAATTGCAATTGAGCTACCAAACTATGATTTCCACCGCCGTTCTTCTTTGTCTTCTTCTTCAACTTATTCCTTCGAGATTGTGGCTTTCCAGGTGGATCCTTGTGATCATCACTATGTTCAACCTCTCCACAAGAGTTAGTTCTCTTAATGATGTCTATGAAATTGTGAGTCTTCTTCTATCATTAGACACGTTAAAGGACACCTTCTTGTTCCCCAATTTTAGAGTCAACTTGCCTTCATTAACATCTATAATAGATCGGGCGGTGGCTAAAAAAGGTCATCCAAGGATAAGTGGTATTTCCAAGTCTTTCTCTATGTCCAAAATGACGAAGTCCGTAGGAAAGATTTTTTTTTCACCTGACAAAGCACATCCTTGATTATATATCTCGAATTATGAATTGATTGATTAGCCATCTGCATACTCATCATGGTTGGTACTATTTCTTCCAGCTTCATCTTTTGGCATTAAGTGTAAGGCATCATACTTATCCCATCTCCTAAGTCTACAAAAACCTTATCCACTTTGACATTACCTATGGTGAAGGAATGTAAAAATCCCCTTGATCATTTTGTTTTTGTGGTAATGTTGCCATTTCATTAGAGTTCTCCATGACTCCTACTTCACTCACCAGTTTTAAGCTCCTTTTAGTTAGTTAATCTCTCTTGTATGGATTCTATAAGAGGGAGTCATGTTTTCAACTGCTCTATTACCTCAGAGACTTCCTTTAACTCCATTTCTTTTGACTTCTGTTGTTCTAAAATGGGGTATGGAATTGCAAGTCAATACTCCTTGATTTCCTTCTGATTGTGTTCATTTAGCAAGAGATTTTTGTCAGCCCTGTTCTTTTCCATCTCCCTCATCTTCTTCAATTTGGTCGAGCTTTTCCTCAGAGACTTGGGTGATAACTATTATCCTTTACTTTGGGTTTATTTTTTTGTTACTTCAAAGGCTTCCGCATTTCGTGCAGACAGTGCATCTACCAACAAGCCCATTTAGACTTTCAAGTTGTGAATGGAGGTGATTCTTTTTAACTTGTTGAAAATTTTCTTCCAACCTCTTATGCACATCATCCATGCTTCCAATCTTATCTAAGATTTTGTCCAATTTGGTGTCCATGGAATTAGGTTTCTCCTATTGAAACTAGGTAGCCCTTGAGGTCAAAATTGACCTCCAGTATTGTTTGACCATGAAAAGTTTGATTGTTTCTTCCACCTAGGATTGTACGTGTTCGAATAGGTTGTTCCCTCCACCATAACCAAATTGTGTTCCCATATACTTAACTTGCTCCATTTCTTTACTTTTCATCAGGAAGTAGTCTATAGTATCATGATTATCCTGGCCACATAGCTCGTATCTTTGTTGAATGGCCTCAACAGGGGCTGAAGAATAAGCTTTCATATTGTTCAGTTATCTTGTTAAGCTGTCAATTTTTTCTTGCATCTCTGTCATTTGGTCAATAGCTATAACTCCTTTCTGTTCTCAGACAGTTATGTGTTGTCTACTTCAATCATTCATCCACAGACAACTGTTATTGGCCATTTCTTCAAGCAACTGCTCTATTTCATTAATAGTCTTTTGCATAAGTGATCCACCCGATGTTGCATCTATGGTACCTCTCGTGGGTAGATTGACTCCATTGTAGAATGTTTGCAAAAGAAATTATTTTGGTAGGTTGTAATCTGGACACCTCCTTTACAAATCCTTTTATCTCTCTCATATCTCGTAAAGTGATTCCCAATCACTTTGTTGGAAGTTCGTGATTTCTTTTATCATCTTCGTAGTTTTAGTGAAGGGAAAATACTTGTCCAGGAATGCAGGTACCAATTTTTCCCACTTTGTGACATTTGAGGGACTACGAGAGTGATAACAACTCTTGGCTCTATCATTTAACGTAAAGGGGAAAAGCCTCATCCTAATAACGTCTTCCAGCATCCCAGATATCAAAAAGTATTACATATTTTAAGGAAGTTCACTATATGTCATTGGCATCATCATTGGTCAGTCTATAGAATTGCACATTTGTTTGCAACATATTATTTAAGGCCTGCTTAATTTTGAATGAAGATGCTTGAATAGGAGGTTTAGCAACACCTTGATTAGTTGCATTAAATCTTGGTCTAATGAAATCTATAAGGGTTCGAGGTTAGTTTTCTTAGGTTCCTCCATACTGAAACTCTTGATGAAATTCCTCAACCATCTATTCTTTAATTTCTTCTTCTTGACATTTGGCTCTTTGAATGGCTCATTCCAAGCGAGTGAAATTGATTGCTAAAGTTTTAGCAATCCGACTTGAACTTCGAGTGACTCGTATGTTCAAGCAAATGCACAGACACAAGAATGATGAGAACGCCTTAAACTATAAAAACTAATCTAATCCTAATAACTCCCCGACAACGGCATCAAAAACTTATTGAGGCAAGTTTTATTCCATTTAAAACCCTCAATATATTGCAAATGCACAGGTCATGGGTGTAGTATATGAGGTGCCGATCCCTTGGGGAGTTGTTGAACAAATCTAACTCTAAGTTATTTAAGGCCTAAAGAATTATTAAAATGAAAAATAAAAACTATACAGAAAAGTAAGCGCATGAAGATGATTTATTGGAATTAAAATGTAAGATTAACACACAAACAATCAAATTAAGCACCACCAAATAAATAATGAAAATCACACAAGGAATATTAGTCGACTATGAGAAGAAGAATTTATCTTATCATTAAATGTTAACATGATTACTTTTGAGTTAATACAGTATCAGTTATAGACTTTCGAATGGTGGATTACTCTCTCTCGGATTATAATTATTAAACCTTAAATCATAACCTCCTAATCGAATTATGAAATTTGCAATCTCTCAATTAATTAAAAAAAACTTATAAATCAAACCAGATCTTAAGCTCTTTAATAGACTACCGGGTCATCACACAAGATCTCTCTTCATCTAAATTCTCAATTTGATTATTTGCATGATCTATTAGATTGTTTAACTCTCATTACCTAATATAATCGTTTTGCTATTAGTTCACTCTCTCAATTTGTTACCAAAGCATGAAAATACAACAAATAATCATAACACCCAATATATTAACATCAAAAGAATTCACATTAACATTGAATCAAGAACAAATCCCTCAAGAAGTTTAGAACATCATCATAAAACCCAAATCCATCTTATCATTCAAAAGAAAGAACCTTAAAGATGAAATGAAATGTCACTCGGAAGGGTTGGAATAGATCGGGAAGATAGTAGCATTATGGCCCTTCTTCTCCTTTCTTTCTCCTACTTCTTTCTTCTTCATCCTCTCTCCTTGGATCTTTCTCAAAGTGGTAGAGGTTGGAGCTCTTGTAAGGTTCTTCTGTTTCTTTATATAGTATTTTCCATTTTAGGTAAATCCTAGGATTTTCCTAGGTCCAAAAAGTCCCAAATGTCCCTTGATAAGTTGCATTCAGGAGGCTGTTTGCACTGTCTGTCAAGCAGGCCCAAGATTTTTTCTCTTTGTCACAATTGTGGCAGAAGGAGCCACGATTATGACAAACCCTCCATGCTTCTATCACAAATATGGCCCTGGGCCTTACTAAGGGCTTCTTCTAAATTCTCTTCGTTCTTTGATATTTAATCTGAAACACTAACAAACACATCAAAGCACTTCAAATACACAAAATTTAAGCTCAATAGCATGCTCTAACCTATAAAATACTCAAAACACAAATGTCTAACTAAATAACACAACCGTGACCTAAATATGCACTAATCATTCAATTTATCACTAAACATATACTAAACTACCCACTAAAATATTATGCAATCTACTATTATTAAGCCTCAGACCAAGCTCAGACTCAGGCTACCCAGGCCCGGTGACTCAAAATGATGTTGTTTTTCTTTTTTATTAAAAAATCAAGCCTGGCTAGCCGAGACCACCTCATGCACCCATCTAGCAAGGCTTGGGTCTGATCAGACCTCGGGCTAGACCCAGGCCCAAAATGGTAGGGTTGGGCTGGCTTAACTAGTTTCAAACCTTTCCCAATTATGCAACCTTATTTACCCATAACCAAGTAGGAGGTAATTTCATCAAGAAGAAGCTTGATCGCACCTTGGTTAACCGGTTTCAAGCCTTTGCCAACTACGACACAATATTTACCAATTCTATTTTATTTAATTAATCAACAGTCATCATGCACACTAAATTGGTAACTTTCAAAAAAACCTTTTAGGTTTAATAATTTTATAACAAACTTAGCAGGTTTTGATGAAGCTAGGTTCAAAGTAGTTCATTTGTGTAAAAAAAGCTTGGTATTGTTAAAGAGGAAATGAAAACATTGTACAAACAAAATATAGGAAACAATCAGCATCTACTGAGCATTGCCAAACTTGCCTTGGAGAAGGTATAAGATGATCTATACAATAATCCCCCTTCTTTAAACCTTCAAGAGCTAGAAAATATAGCAATGTTTAATCTCTCTAGAGCACTACATTTGGACCACTCACTCATGGAACACTCTTCTCTTTATCATAAAGCAGTTATATACATAATAAGCTCTAACAAGATCATATCCTTGCAAATAGGGTATAAAATCTTGGCATTTTAAAATCAGCTATTAGATTGAGAAGTGGAATATTCTCTAAGATCATGGGAGCTTTAACTAATGCTCATTCTTCTATTCCATAATAGAGGAGATTGAAGTTCTAAGTTGATCAGTCACCAAATAGGAGATCGAATGCGCTTTTATGTCTTTGAATCTTTTCAAGGCTCTTGGCCCAAATGGATTCATATCAATTTTTTCTTGAAGACTTGGACCTTGACCAAAGATACGGTTATTCCGTCATATTGGAGTTCCTTAGGAGCAAAATTTTTTTAACAAAATCAATAGGAACTTCATTAATCTCATTCCCAAAGGTGGAGAGGAAAAATATTATAGTGACTTTAGACTAATTACATATTGTAACTCAATCTACAAGGTTATCTTTAAAATCCTTACAGAGAGTTTGAGGAAAGTTCTAAAAAATCATATTGATCTTACTCAAGGGGCTTATATACCTAGGAGAATAGTTGGTGAAGATATTCTCCTAATGCAGGAACTTCTAAGGAACTACTTAAGCAAGAATGGTAGTAGGAATCATATGATCAAGGTGCATTTGAAGAAAGCTTATGACCATGTGGATCGGAACTTTCTCAATAATAAATTTAGAGACATGGAATTTCTAAAGAACTTTATAGAGTGGATCACCCAATGTTTCACTAATTCTAACTAGAATATCTTGATCAATGGTCAAGCCCCAAGCATCATTAAAAGCACCAAAGGGATCAGATAGGGAGACACTATTTGTCCCTATCTTTTTGCTCTTGTTATGGACGTTTTCAATAGAATTCTCAAGAGGATTATTAAAAGAACCAAGTATTTTAAGTACCACTCCAGATTTAAGAAGGTGGGCATAATGAACTTAAGCTTTATATATGACTTGATCCTACTTTCCAAAGTTGACAGTAAATTGATTGCAATTGTTATGATTGCACTTAAAATGTTCCATAGACTCTTTGGACTTAAAGTTAATTGTGCATAGAGCGAGTTCTATCTATCTACGGGTGCAATATGTTTGAAAAAAATCTACAGTTGCTCTTACAAGTTTTTGCAACAACCAACTTCCACAGGTCTATCTTGGCATTCCAATCACAGCATCAAGGACCTCTTTTAAGGACCTTATACCATTATTTGACAAATTTCATACAAGGATAGTTGAAGTGCCAAAAAGTTGTCTCTAACAAGTAGAGCTCAACTTATCAATTTTCTTCTAAACTTTATTAATGTGTATTAGGCTGCTCATTTATCCTTTCCAAAGTATGTAATCAAATCCATAGATAAAACATTCAGGAAATTTATCTTGTCAGGAGGTAGGGAAGAGATAACCAAAGCTAAAATCAAATAGAGTGAAGTGTTACTCCTAAGGATGAAGATGGTCTCAACATCATTTCTTTCAATTATGATTCCTAAAAGGAATAGGAGATTACTAAAAGATAAGCAGGCTCTTTAGACTAAGTAAGTGCATGGATTTTACAGCAAAGGGAGAAGTGCATGAAAATTCAATCTCACTCATCCAACATCCACAATAATGAAATGTTATGAAACTTAAAGACAAGATGAGAATGGAGGTAATAAACTTGATTGGTAATGGCAATTTAACTAACTTTCAGATAGATAACTAGACTACCATTGGACCATTAGAAGATCTTAATAACCTATCCCCCCTCAAATCCTTTATACATCCTAATGTAACAGTTTTCATGACTTTATAACATAGGGAATCAATCAGATAAGTTCTAGGTCCAACCATCATCTACTTAAAAATTTACAACACCAAGCTAAACCTTAATGATGAAAATAGAATACATGGAAAAAAGCACTAGATATGGCCCCTTTACAAACCTATCCTACAGATAACCTTTTTAGAGGTCATACTAACAAAACTCCCTAAGCTAAGATAGTATATGCAAATACTTGTTGTCTTGTGTGTCCACCACCTTATGGATGATAATAAAAGGTACACGTCTAACAATTGACAAGCTGAACAAATTTACAGCTATTCCTAATTGGTGCATATTATATAAGAAGGGTGGAGAAAACATCCCTTATCTATCTTCTCAATATCAATTCACGTATGATATTTGGAAAATGATTATAAACATATGTGCAATTTCTAACCCTCTATTTATATGGCAAGATATAGTTGATTGAAGCTCGTCCATGAATTACAGTAATAAAGCTAGCAAATGATGCTCTATGTATCAATGCCAACATAGTTACCTCCACATGGGATGAAAAAAAGTGAATTTTTCTCAAAACAAGCTTTACAAAAGGATAGTTCAAGAGGTAACTAGCCAACGTAATCAAATTGCACATCAACTTATTCAAAGCCAAATTTAAAGACTTCAATTATTTCAGGTGGAAATTGTCACACAATTTAATTGTTTTATTTTGGTTTGAAGCATTCTCATCATTATAATAATTAGTAAGGTAGAATGTGCTTCACATAATGATAGCACTTGTTACTTGAAATTAGTTGTTGGTCCTCTCTTTGATTTGGGAGATTTAGAATGAAATGTATAAATATAGTAAATACGTATTATCTAATATACCTTTAATAATTTTTTATGATATCAATTATACTCTCAACACTAATAACAAGCATTAATAACAACCCTATTTATATATATTTTGATCTATCAAAGGTAGAATAATCATTCATTATTATTATACATGTATTACATTTTATTCCATTCATCTTTCAAATAACATTTTATTATATTACATTATGAACTTTTTATCGCTCTCAAACAAGCAACAATTTTTTAACGTTATATTCATTTACATTTCATTTCATTACATTAAAAATCTTACGTCCAATTAAACATATTCTCAGAAATAGTAGAAAAATGTGAACCTAAAGTAAATTTGATTAAGTAGACTTTAAATCCCGATAAATACATAAAACAAAAGTAAGAAATTTGTATAGGTTGGATTATGAAGCTCAGTTATCCTCTTGTAAGCTCGAAGTTCTAGGTCGTTATTATAACCAAAGAAGAAATTTAAGCGATTGTTAGGTTTGAACTTTCACAGTTTTGATTGAGAGGAGATTATAATATCATAAAAGAAACAGAACGCCCGGCAATTCCGTGGATCTTACATGTACATGCTCCAAAAATAACGTCCATAGTTTGCATGATCCTACATACTCATGCTTTATACTTTTGTATACCAAAAATAAAACCAACATATATTGGTGCTTAATTTTTATTAAGCTTCGTTAATTTAATCTTTCCTAATAGTAAAATAAGACACTATTAGTTTAGCTTGTTGGAGTATTAATATATTCTTTCAATAACGTAAATTATTAGTTTTGACAAGAAGTAATATATATCGACTAATTGTTGCACAATGTAATGTCCTTAAGATTAGAGAAACCCTAGAATACTAAATAAAATCCAAAAGGTGGGATGTTAACAACTGTCAGTCTTAGCAGCTAAAATTGAAAACATTGCAATTAGTCTAAATCATTATTTTTTAAATCAAAATTTTAATTCACAGATTTGACTAATCGAATAAATATTCCATTGTACCAAATTTTCTTGATATTACTATATATCGAATCACTCCAAGTCTACCTCCTAGTTCCTCTTGTTTTCAGAATCCTAACTTGCTACAAAATTTATCTGCATATGCACCTTTTCATTTATTTTTATTTTTGATTTTTTAATTCAGTAAAAAATAGTTTGTTTGAATTTTTAATTTTTTGTTCTTTGTTTTGATTTTTTTCAATTTAAAAATCGTGGAAAAGTAGCTTTTATTTTCTATTCAACTAAATATATATATTATTTAATATTATATATTTAATTAATTAAAATTAATTATTGATAAGCATTTTAAATAATTTAATTTTACTTAATAATCTTATTTAATTCTATAATTAAATTTAATAATTATTCATAAATATAATTAAATTTAAAATATCTTTAAAATATATAAATTTTAATAATTAAATCATATTTAAAATAAACATTAATTTTTAAATGAAAGTTAATTTTTAAATTATTTGTTTTAATATCTTTAAATTTTATTTAATATGAAATTATTATTAATAATAAAAATATAACTAAACTAATATTAATAACCTGGCAAGTTTTTATTTTTTTAAATATAAAAACTAAAAATAGAGAAATAAAAATGAAAATAGGATCAAATGGGGTAAGTTTTTATTTTTTAAGTATAAAAACTGAAAAAATAGAAATAAAAATAAAAACAGGATCAAATGGACTCTTAAATAAACGAAAAAACAAAACCTGTACCTAACCAGTTTTGGAAACTACCGTTCAGCCATGCCGTTACCAACCACTAACACACCGTACCTACCACCAGCATACGACAATCAAGTTTCCACGTTGTGGCCCTCCTCACTCTTCACGGTCTTTAAATAACTAGGCTCAGAACACTCTTCTTAACAGTAAATGCCATTTCTCTCGAAGTTTTAAAATTACACGTTATAAGAAAAATCGTTACAGCGTTGATAATGTCTCCTCTTGTTTTGTACTCCATATTGTCAGTGGTTCTTGTGTACTTACTCCTCAACCTCCGGCCTCTACGCCACCGCCATGGACGGCCTCTGCCGCCGGGGCCTAAGCCATGGCCTCTGCTTGGAAACCTACCCCACTTGGGGCCTATGCCTCACCGTTCCACCGCTGCTTTGGCCAAAACCTACGGCCCTCTCATGCACCTCCGACTTGGGTTCGTCGATGTGGTGGTGGCGGCATCGGCCTCCGTCGCAGCTCAGTTTTTGAAGACCCATGACGCCAATTTCTCTAGCCGGCCACCCAACTCCGGCGCCAAACATATTGCTTACAACTACCAAGACCTTGTCTTTGCGCCTTACGGTCCTCGGTGGCGTATGCTACGGAAAATCACCTTCACTCATCTATTTTCTGGCAAGGCGTTGGAAGATTATAGACAAGTTCGACAGGTTATTTAAGTTTCCAATCCCTATTAATGACTAACCATCTTTATTGAGTTCTGGTTCGTACAGTGCATGCACTCTAGCTGTAATTAATACTCATTAACTGCAAATGGAACAAAATCCAAGAAATTGACTCTGATTATTTCATTTCGCTTCTGAAGAATGTTTTTACACTATGTTACTAAGTCAACATCTTCCTCTTCAACAGGCCTCTGGAAAAGTCCCTTCTTTGATAGGATCAGGATGATGTGGTTTAACTACAGTGATAATCTGATCTGACACCTTACCCGTCTCTTAGCTGTGAATACTTGTGCCATGAATGAACCTAACTGTTGTTTGTGAGTGGTCTAGGAGGGGTTAACCTGTGAATTTAATTGTGGTTATTTTACCGCAAATACTTATAAGTAACGTCCAAATCAGTTTCGACAAACTTGATGCGCCTTTCATTCATAAATATGCCTCATGAGATGCTGTAGAAGGGCCTACAGAAAAACCAACTTTATTGGGTCTTCAAATTATTCCGGCTTTAATTGCCACTATTTCCGTCTTTTCCTTTCTCGACTTGGGATCCACTTGGCTTAAAATTGAGCCAACACACTCTTTTTTAAGGTTTACCGTGAGATTTGTGTTTGCTTAAGGACCAAGGTTACTATTAATTTTTACCCTTCTTAATCAGTGACCTAGGTCGACCCTCTTTTGACAGTGAATATGGCCTTAAAACTCTTAGATAAGTGACTATTATTTATTTTTAGCATAGGAGAGTCATAAATATCTGCATCGTTCAAGTGCTGAACCTTTTGCTGTTTGTTTGCAGTAATGTAGACTCTTTCACTAAATATATTAAACAACTTGTGTAAAAAGAATTCTATCATTCTACACAATATATTTTATTAATAGCATCGCACCTTGACTGTTGGTGATACTGTTGGGTACACTGTACACACACGGAAGAAGCACATATGGATGTGCGGTCAGACCTTCCTTTCATGTCTCAAAAACAGAATTTCGTTAAGTTGATGTCGTACAGATAATACTTGATTTGGATAAGGATAATTTAATAAATCAACTGGATTTAGCTTAGGATAATTTAATAAAACCTTACCCGGCACGAGAATCGAGATACTTATTATTTTGTTCAACGTGCAGGGAGAAGTAGCAATCCTCACGCGTGCACTGGCGACTGCACGACCATCGCCAGTTAACTTGGGACAACTGCTGAACGTGTGCACCACGAACGCGTTGTCGCGAGTGATGATGGGCCGGCGGGTGTTTGGTGACGGTAGCGGTAGTGCAGATCCGAAGGCCGACGAGTTCAAGTCGATGGTGGTGGAGTTGATGGCTCTGGCTGGCGTTTTTAACATTGGGGATTTTATCCCTTCACTGGAGTGGCTAGACTTACAGGGTGTGGCTGCTAAAATGAAGAAGCTACACAAGAAATTCGACACCTTCTTGGGTAACATTGTGGAGGAGCACAAGATAAACGGTGGTGCGGCTGGTGGCAATCACACGGACTTGCTCAGCACGTTGATTTCGCTGAAAGATGTGGCTGATGATGATGGTGGGAAGCTAACCGATACAGAAATCAAAGCGTTGCTTTTGGTAATAAATCCATTTCTTTTTTGCCAGGCATCATAATCTAAATTTTCTTTTTTAATTTTATGTCTGAGTCTGAAGGAAACTGCATTTACTTCAAGCTTCGTAAAAGATAAAAAGTTATAACAAGCTGTGCGCTTTGCAGAACATGTTCACGGCAGGAACCGACACGTCGTCCAGCACAACGGAGTGGGCCATAGCGGAACTAATCAGACATCCACAAGCATTAACCCGAGTCAAACAAGAGCTCGACACCGTTGTAGGGCGCGACAGACTCGTAAGCGAATTGGATCTGCCACAACTCCCCTACCTCCAAGCCGTCGTCAAAGAAACTTTCCGGCTCCATCCGTCGACGCCACTCTCTCTTCCCCGAATGGCTACCGAGAGCTGCGAGATCAACGGCTACCACATACCGAAGGGCGCCACGCTCTTGGTCAACGTGTGGGCCATATCCCACGACCCGGAAGCGTGGTCGGAGCCCATGGAATTTCGACCCGAGAGGTTCTTGCCCGGAGGAGAGAAGCCGAATGCAGACGTGAAAGGTAACGACTTCGAAATCATTCCCTTCGGGGCTGGGCGCAGAATCTGCGCGGGCATGAGCTTGGGGTTGCGCATGGTTCAGTTGCTGACTGCGACTCTCGTTCATGCCTTCGACTGGGACTTGGCTAATGGGTTGATTCCTGAGAAGCTGAACATGGAGGAAGCTTATGGGTTGACTCTACAACGTGCCGTGCCATTGATGGTGCATCCCAAGACAAGGTTGTTCCCAGAGGCTTACAAGGTTTCCAGCTGAGAGAATTAGTTGGATGGCATTGTTTGAAGGAAGACGGGAGTTGGAGTTCATTAATTTGGCTTGTGTTTTTTTAAATGTTCGGTATAATTTTCTTTCATGTTGTTTAGATGCTGGGAGATATCGAGAAACATCCCTAGGTCATAGACCTGACGATGGTTTGTCTGTATATTTTGATATATTTAAATAAAATGTTTTTCACAATTCTATCCAAATCAGTAAGTCCCTTCTATCTTGGACTTAAAAGGTGGAACGTCCACTTTAGGTACTCTCACATTCCGATCTGATATTATGTAAGGGAGGTAAATCACGGTTTGATCCTAGCCAACTTTTCGAGAAGGCAGCCCAATACTTGGTAAGCACAAGAAGTCACCACATTAGATAAGCGCCCACACTCAAACTCAAGACTTTTGACTCACTTTCCTTTCCAATAATCAACTAGGCTGGGCAGTAAGTCCCTTCTATCTGTTGCATAAATTGAACATGTTTGCCGTACCATGACTTAGACTTAGATTATGGAAATAGTAGATCTTAGAATCTAACGCAGCATGCTTCCCATGAAAGCAAAGCAGGTTTACCTGAACAGTAATTGTCCTGAGAAAGGTCAAAGTGAAAGTGAAAGGAAATAATTGAGCTCACAGCTGTGAGTCACTAGAAATATTGAATCCAATTAACATTCAGCATGTAGCATTTCCTTTTCTTATGTTGTTTTCGTAAGTACCAGAAACATCCCATAGTTATACGGAATCAGCGTCTGTCATTCCAAACTTCCGTTAACAATATAGACAGAAACCAATTAGATCAAAGCCCGAATAATCTTCATACTGAGCTGTATAGTTGTTTCAACTAACCCATTGAAAAGAAAATCCTTAACCAATTAGATCAGCAGCGGAATCAAAGATAAAATCAAAATTAGATATTTTGCATTATCTTCGTTTTTAATCCTTTCATATTGATCCTGGGTACGTAATAAGGTATGTATTACGTGTTGCATGTAGTATCATAGAGGTTACATGATCGGATTATAGAAAACGAAGGTTTTTCGATTAAGTCTCATGACCATTAAGAGATCCATTCCTAACCATCTACTAAGTGGACTTTCGAACACAGACATAGCGAAGGAGTTTCTCGATAATGTCTCCCAGAGGTACACAGTCTCATCTAGTGTTAGGACAAGTATCTTGATGAAATAATTAATTTCCATAAGGTACACGAGAGAAAAGGGGAATAATGAAGTATATATCAAGAATGATTCTTCTTCGCAGTAGATTGAAGATGTTGGTACTTCAATGCTTTGATAGCCCATTGCATTGCTGAGAAGGAGAAACTCAGGTTTGCTACTCTTATAGTCCTCGAAGCAACTAAATGGGAGACAAAGATGAAGTTCGCTAAGTTCAAAGGTAGAAAGTTTAAATCTTCTATCATGCTAATGTTAGTCAAACAAGTGCTAATAAAGGTCTTAGAGACATAAAAAAAACCAGTAGTATGAGGTTTAAAAGGAAAGACTGAGTAACCATCAGGTTACTCTTTGACTTGTCAATTATGAATCTAATTTACAATAGTCGCATTAAGTACACATGGTGGCTATTTAGTGGAACATTTGATCAAGGTGTTTCCATAATGCAAAGGTTCATATCCAGGATAAAGCCAAATAAAGAGAAGGAGAAATTGATGGTTCACAGCAATAAAAAGTGGAAGTAATATCTATAGGGGATATATGTACTGAACTTTGTTGTAAGGTTCATTTAGGTTTTACATGAAATATTTTATATGTGATCTTTTGATCAATTTTGGACAAAGAAGGTTAATGTTTTGCATTTAATACTTTTGTTGTACAGTTGCTTAATGCAAAGCATAGCAATACAACCTTCTTTTCATATGGTTTGTATAGAATATGTCTTACCCCGGATTAGATAAATGCTTCTTCGTATCTTGCTAAACAAGTCATGAAATGAAAGACCTTGATGAATGAGAAGTCATACATAGTATGGCATAAAAGTTTAAGCTACATTTCCAGAGCTAGGGTTGAGAGATTGATTAAAGAAAGCATTTCTCAATTCTAGATCATATGGGAACATGTGCTGATTGTTGCAGGGGTAAGTTGACTAATAAGGATATTGAGATTAACTCATGCTTCTGACTTGTTGGGTATGATACATAAAGATATCAGTAGACCTCATACAGTTGCATTGTGCAATTCTAAATGTATTCTGATATTTGTTGATGATTATTCCCATTACAGTTATATTTTATTGCTTAAAGACTAAAGGTTAAGAAACAAATGGAAAAATTCATCAAAATAGTCAGATATGACCGTAGAGGAGAATATCATAGCAAACATGGTGTTTCAGGACTTTAAAGGGTCCATTTGCAAGATATATGGAATCAGTTGAAACGGTGACTTAATTCACTATATCGAGTAGTTCTAAGCAAAATAGTGTGTTGTTGAAAGGCATAACTACACCCTAAAGGACTTAAAGAAGTCAATGCAGAATAAGACTAATCTACCTGATTATTTAAAAGTTAAAAAAACCTAGTCTTACACACATTTGTGTATGGGGCTGCCCTATTGAGGTAATATAATCCTTATAAAGATAAATTGTATGCTCGTTCCCCTCATTTCTATTTAGTAAGATATCTCGACCATTTTTAAGGCTACATATTTTACTGTAGATAAGGAGGAACTAAAATAGTGGAATCAAACAGCTATGTTTTTAGAATACGATGTCTATAATGATGGTGGGCCTATTGACCCTTAAGATGATAGTAGGGCGGACACTACGATTATTATGTACCCACTACTCATACAGTTAGATATGGTGGATCTAGGTCTTTGTATCGTGCCTGTATTGGAATAAAAACCCATACCTATACAGACAGAGATTCTTGGGGGTACAAGATCTAATACAGTTAAGTGAATCCACAAGAGTGAGACGACTTACTATCCTATCTGATTACATAGTCTATCAGGTGTAAAGGACTATGCTATTAGACATGTTACGAATCCAGTTACTTTTATAGATGCTATCTTTGGACCCAATGGAAATGTGTGGTGGGATGCAATAAATGACGAGATGCAAGCCATAAAGTATAGTAAGGTCTAGGTGCTACTTGATTTGTAGCTGTACTGTAAACTCGTTAGTTGTAAATGAAGTTTTAAGACCTAAAGGATTTTAGGATAAAATTTAGCGGTTTATTGACTCACTCAGTTGCCTAATGGTTCACTCAGAGAGAAAGGTTGACTTTATGTTACTTTTTCTCTCGTATCCTTGTATGATACATTTTGAGTGATTAAGGCAATTATAGCTCATGATGATATAGAATTACATCAAATAGCTGTCAAAACTGCTTTCCTGAATAAAGACCTTTATAAAATAGTCTATATAGTACAACCTAAACGATTTCAGGATCTAGATAAAACTGACATGGTTTGTGCATTATATAGATCAATATATGGTTTATATCACACCTCATAAAAGTGATACCTTACAATTGATGAGGTTATGACCTCTTTCAGCTTCATGAAAAATAAAGTAAAAAAGGTACTTGTATTATGAGGTCAAGGGGAGCAAAGTTATCTTCCTATTACTGCATATGGATGATATATTGCTCACGTCAAATTGACCATATTGTATGAGGTTAAGTAACTTTTGATCAAGAACTTTGACATGAAAGACCTTAGTGTAGCATCTTTTATCCTAAGTATTCAGATTGACCCGGATGGATCTCAACTCTCATCAGGCCTTTTATAGAATGCTTACATTGAGTATATGTTACAAAGGTTTAATACGATTAACTGTAAACCTGTTGTAGTACCATCTCTCATAATGAAAGATAATCTTTGGTATAGTATCCAAAGAATAAAGTAAAGAGAGAGGTTATGAGGAATGTTCCGTAATCTAGTATGGTTGATAGCCTGATATATGCTCAGCTATATACTAGGTAGAGCATTGCATTCACTGTTTGACTGTTTGGTCAATATCTAATTAATCCAATTGTAGACCATTGGAATGTAGTCTAGCGAGCGTTGAGATACTAAAGGGAATCAAGGATTGTATGTTGACATATAGAAAAGTCAACAGAGTAAACCTCGCAGGGAATTCAAATTCATATTTGAGCTATGTGTCCGGATGATCGAAAGTCCATTTCAGGTTACAGTTTTAAGTTTGCAGATGGTATAATGTCGTGGAAATGTGTTAAGAAGACACAGGTAACTTCCTCGACTCTGCATGCAGAGTACATGCTATGGGGTTGCTTTACAAACGGTTTAGCTCAGAAACTTGATTTCTGAGCTGTTTGTGGTTGATTCAGAGGTTAGACTCATTTGGTTGTATTGTGGTAATCTTCTTGTCGTGTTGGTTAATAACAACAAAGAATATTACAGGGTTTTAGCATTTAAAGGTCAATTATTTGGTTATAAAGGTGTTGATACAAAAGGTGACATTAAAGTTTGGAGCATTTAAAGACTGAGAAAATGTAAGTCGATCCTTTAATTAAAGGATTTCACCCACTTGCGTTTGTGACACAAGTATACAATATGAGTATTTTGATGTCTCTAAACACTATTAGTTAGGGGATAGTTATATTTGCTCAATGTACATTTGTACATTTTGATGTATTATGATAATATGAAGATTCATTAATAAAGATGACATCGTTTATGTTAGAGTAGTGCCCTAAAGGCAATCGCCTTTAGCGCATTTTGTACAAAGTTTTCCGCACCGTGTACATGTGATGTACACACCGGGATTTTCCTACAGTTTATTCCCAGTAATACGCGTTGTCATACATTGTCATAATACATATAAAATTCTTAAGATTTGCGTTAATCTTAAGCATTTAAAGGTCATTGGGCATATAAACCTTGTGCCTATGTCATTTAGACGCATACAATTTTAGTATAGATATCCATGTATTTGACATGATATAGGGGATATAAGTTTTTAATCCTATTAAGGCTCTTTAATACAGTTTAGTATTCAGTTAGAGAACATAAATGTTTTCTCTAATGATATTTAACATTTAGTGAGAGAAAACAAGATTTCTCTAATGTAGTTTAGCATAAAGTATGAGAAATCGAGACCTACAACCGAAGATGATATAATTTAGATCATAAAGGTATCATCCTAGTTGTCACACTTCATTTTCCCATTCATGTTAGTGAGGTATTAGATATACGTGATTGTATTGGATCTGTGTCGCACATGACACGTGTATTTGATACTTTTCGGTATCGAAAGCCTTGCAGGACAGAATAATAGACTTTCATTGTTTTTCGATCAAATGTTTTGTTTTTAAAACTTAATTGACTAATTCAGTAGTGTGGCTTAGCTAAGTTTTAAAATTGTTTTTAAACTAGAGTCAAAACTGCAATTAATAATTGTTTAAAGGAGAGAATGTTGGACAATTTTGTCCTTTATCATAAAATTGGATAACTATTAATTGTATTTTTTAGTTTTTAAATAAATTGTCGGTTAAGGTACGTAATTTTGATCTAGATAAAGATAATAAAGTGACTCAATAAATAATCTAAATTAATGGGTCGAAGTCTGGGTGGAAAATAGGTCTCAATTAGTGTGGACCAGACTTATATTGACCTTGTGATGGGGAAACCCAATATGAAAGTTATATAAAGGTTAAGGTCTCCTACAATTGCTCATATCAATTGTACGCATAAAGAATTTCAGACCCATTAAAAGATCTTATTTATTGAGAAAACTGTAGAAAGACCTAAACTACGTATCGGTAAACACGTTCCATAAAAGGTCTCAGGATATTCGTGATTGTTTAGAGTTCGGAATTGACATCAAAATCAGAGATGGAACCGAAATCAAATATTTCACATTACCTTCATTTTTAATTCTTTTATGTCAATTCTAAATACGTAATAAGATCTGTACTACGTATTACATCTTGCCCCTGAATTCTTCAACTCAGGAGTTACTTAAGCTGCTAAGTATTTGTTCCTAATCATCCGTTTTGGTTAGCTTCTAATACCACTAAGCCTTTTTTTGTTACAACCCAAAGAAATTTAGATGACAACTGGAGAACAATTTTCATCTATAATCATACTTATATTTTTCAGATAAGACATTAACAAGTGTAGTTAAAGATTTTGTTAAGATATGATCATTCGTTTTATAGAAAGGGCTAAACATTAACTTTTATAACGAGCATGAAAAGTAAAATCACTTCTAGCGGGCGTCCATCTCCCAATTAACTTTATGCTGAGCAAAAGGTAGTCCATTTAAACTTTAACCGTGATGCTATCAAACAAGCCATCTCTTTCTTTCAAAGACAAAATAACTTCGTCACTTGAGAAACTTCGTACTAAATGTGATGATAATAAAATATAAAAAATAGCTTCCTCATTTTGTATTTTCCGTGTAAAGAGAAAAAGAGACTGAACATATATTATTATATTGGAACATCACAGAGGAAATGAAAGCTATATTATTTCTGAATCAAGATTTTGATCGACATCTTTTCTTGAAGTGTTCTAGAATTTTAATTGGCGTCGGTTTTATTGTGATTGCATTTGTGTCCATTTTTGCAATTTGTTGTTACTTGTAAAAAGTTTGCTTATTTGCTAATCCAAAATGGTCATCTATTGCTTGTATGAACATTGCAATCCTTTTGTTTTCACCAGTTTTCGCCTTCATTCTCGCCAAAAATGTTAGATCCACACAATCTCCATCTACTTAACAAGGATAGTTCCTGGCAACCAAATATAATGCGATTCTCACGTATTTTTTATTTTAAGTGCGGTTCACTAGACTCTTCTTAAATGGCTTGTTATGGATGTGCCTATTCTCACATTTACATTTCTGAATGCTTGCACATTTACATTCTGTGTAACCGTTAACTAACATCTCATATTAATTTTAGTACGTAAAACTCGAGTTCAGATCTTCTGTCTAATGCTATCGTGTCTTATTGTGTCTAATGAGCAAACGACGTCGTTTTTTCATAAATATTTGACAGAGGCATTAGACAGAGGACAGACGCCTATGAGACCCACCCACAGGCGCCGTTTTCAAGCCAAAACGGAAGCTAGCTTTGGATTTCCAAAGCCAAATTTTTGTACTCCTGTTCTTATGCAGTACTGGACTAATTAAGAAACTTGTTTATAATTTCTTTGTTTAATTCTTATTCTTCTTATTATTATTATTTATGAATTATTGT
>JAOSBK010000006.1:31751720-31766015 GCA_027568895.1 Erythroxylum shatona | reverse complement strand
CTAATACTAATAATAATTATAATAATAAATATAACAAAAAGATTAATAAATTTATTAAAAAGGAATTTAATGATAATAACAATAAATTTAATAATTACTCTGTCATAAATTTAATAATAATAACTATTTTAAAATAATATTTAACAGTATTTACAATAATAGAAATAACAATAATTCATAAATAATAATAAGAATAAGAATAAGAATTAAACAAAGAAATTATAAATATGTTTCTTAATTAGTCCAGTACTGCATAAGAACAAGAGTACAAAAATTTGGGTTTGAAAATTCAAAGCTGGCTTCCGTTTTGGCTTGAAAACGGCACCTGTGGGTGGGTCCCACATCGTCTGTCTTCTGTCTAATGCCTCTGTCAAATTTTTATGAAAAAACGACGCCATTTGCTCATTAGACACAATAAGACACGGTAGCATTAGGCAGAGGATCTGAACTCTACTCAAATAACAAGTTCGCGTATTGAAATCATCATATAGTCACACCATTACGAACATCTCATATTAATTTTAGTATGTAAAACTCAAATAACAAGTTCGCATATTGAAATCTTCATTTGAGTTGATTATATGATGAACTCAAGTTGACTGAAAATTTCATCAAATTTTAAGTTTTATTTTAATTTTAATTTAAAATTTAAATTTAAATTGGAATTTAATAAAAAAATTTATTAAATTAAAATTTATATATTGATTTTAAGTTTTGGCCCTTTTTGCCACTTCAAAGTATATACCAAATATGATGAGTTTGGTCTAATTGAATTGTTTGAATAGAAAATTAAGCGTACGACTTTTTGTTAAACACACATGCTTGCTGACCCGTCCATGGTTGAAGATTTGGTAAGTAGGAAAGTTGGATATGTCCCGTCCGGAACCAAAAAATATGTCATTCGAGCTTGAGTTCCTCTTTTCTCCAGAAAGACAATGAAGAATGTGAGGCGTGACGTGGATCACCGTTAGGCAGACACGTAACAGTGCTACATGCGCTCTTTTACTTTGCTGTTGTTTATCTGAATTCTGACAGCAAGGCTTGCTTACTGAAACTCGGCATGTTACACTCATTTCCAGAAGTTAGGCGAATACTTTATTACTATTAAATCTAGTAATAGTTTCTGCATTTTCTGTAATTACACAGAATCAACAATTACCTCTTTAAACTAAGAGGGCAATTTGAAATGAAATTTCATATCAGTATTTAAATTACAGATCGAATACAATTGCGTCCATAATATTGAGAATAAATATTATTGCAATCGTGATAAAAATCAAAAGAAGACTCATATCAAGATTTTAAATTGTGAAACACAAGCTATAATATAAGTTTGAATATCTTACATTAATTTATTGTAATTAAAATCATATATTATTTAACTACACTTGCATCATTTTGTAATTAACGTGATAACTAATAAGTGTGGTTTACAATTTAAAATCTTTATTGGCTTTATGTTAACAGCAATGGCACATTCAACCGATGACCTAAAATTCGAATCAGAAATGGAGAGAGGTGTTCATGCATCTTGAGGCACATGCTTTCTATAAATAGACAGCGAGGACTGCGGTTGAGGTCCCTAGAAACACCTTATCGTTTGTTTTAACTTCTTTTAACTGTCTGCATTAGCGCATGAAAGAGATTGATTGATCTTCTTATTATATATTTCTCATTAATATAACAATTAATTGCTCTGCATTATTATCCTCGAATATTGTGTAGGTATCCATAATATACTCCCGTAGACTTGCCAACTAAAACGTCGGTGAAGGAGAGAGGTTGCAGAGCTGACTTAAACAAAATTTCCACTGATATTAACACCGACTAAACGCTGTTTTAAGTTAATTTTTAGTGAAGCTTGCGTGCCGTTATGTTTTACCATTCACTGCCTTTGATATTCGTGCTCGTTGGAGGATGGTTCAGGGAATTCTTTAGGACGTCAACTGCTTTTATATGTTGAAGGTTACGAGATCAAATTTTTACGAAAACATTTCATTTGAATTATTACGGATTAAGTATCAGTTATTATGTAAAAGTTTTATTTAATATGCAATATTCAATTATAAAAAATAACAATTTTAAAACTATATAACCTTTTAACATTTTTTATTTAATACCTAATTTAAATTTTTTTTAATTAAGTGACTAACTCTTAGAAATTCTTACAACTCAAGTCAAAATGCTATTGATATTAGTTGTTAATTGATGTGATTAATAGATGAACACTCACCTAGTATTTATTGTACACGCTGCATCAACTAAAACTAATAATAATAATAATAATTTACTTAAGTTGTATAAATTTTAAAAAATATGTCACCAAATTGAAAACTTTAGTACTAAATAAAAAAATTATAAGAAGTTAAACACATTAAATTTTATTAGTTTTATAAGAAATCTATTTAATACCTACACCCCTACATATCAATTGACACCAAAAAAAACCTTTTTTGTCAAAAATAATATCTTATGTAACAAAAGATAATAGAATGTTTTATTGGTCACGCAAAACTAGCGTACAAGATTTAAGAAAAATTAAGTTGGATTTTAAGATGTTATTGTTAGCTTAAAATCACTAAGCCCATTGGGTCCAAAAAGCAATGGAGTTAGCCTGGAAATACTTAGTTGAATAATTCTTCTGCAATGAAAATTAGAAATACTGAGAGAAATGTACTAAATTTGTGGAAGTCTAGGACATGTGGTGGA
The DNA here is from genome assembly GCA_027568895.1 of Erythroxylum shatona. Taxonomy (NCBI): domain Eukaryota; kingdom Viridiplantae; phylum Streptophyta; class Magnoliopsida; order Malpighiales; family Erythroxylaceae; genus Erythroxylum; species Erythroxylum shatona. Next base: position 31,763,306 of record JAOSBK010000006.1, on the reverse strand, counting down.
AGGTATTTAACAAAATATAACTAAGTAGACCGAAAGTTAAGGAGTTGCTTAAGCTGAATTATAGGATACGGAACTCAAGAAGATAGTGACAGATAATTAGCTAACATGTAGGGAAGTGAATAATTATGGATAAACTATTTAAGGATAAGAGGACTATAAATTTACCAAGTTATGACAAAATGGATTAAAGATGAAAGGATTATAAATTCAGCAAGTTATGGAAAAAAAACCCACTTAAAGATAAGAGGACTATAAATTTGCCAACACCTGGACAACAAAGAACACATTCCTAGACCAATATAATTACAAGATAACGAAATTCACACTCTAGAGAAGTCAATCAACCTATTTCAAACACATTTTGTTATTTTTCAATTTTCTTTACTTTGCCATCCCACCATTGTTATATTGAATTCTTTCTTGTAGTTTGTGATTTCTTTTTAACAATTAATTACTTTATTCAATTTAGATTTCATTTCAAAATATCTTACCATTTTGGTAGCTTAGAATTCTATTTTTCTAATTTTTTTGAAGCTCACTTATATTGTCGATAAAAAGTCATTATAAGTTTTGAAAAAATTCCTTGGTGGCATACTTGAATTCTAGATTAACACCAAACAATTTGGCATACTTAGTTGGACAATAATGCGAAGAATACAAAATGAAAAAGAAATCAATGGGCCTTTAATCCTAAAGGAAGAAATGTTAGAAACCAACAGTGATCGAATCACGAATGCAGCGGAAAAAATAAAATTTTTACGATTTATGATCAAATCCTGATAATTAAATAACTTGAATAATAAAAAACGAATTGTAAAATAAGAAATTATACTCGATTCTTTTTTTCTGTTGAAATCCTTTGAAAGCTTTTCGACTTGCCAACTATGAGTTGTTCAAATGTCTAGCCTCTAATGATATCATCAAAGCAACTTCTCAACAATTGAGATGAATTAAGCAGGAGTCCTAGCTTCCTGATACTTACTCCTATTTATAGAAAAAAACATTGAAGTTTTTAAATTTTTTATTAAAATTAAACTCCTTGATTATAATTAAAATCAAACTTTAATTATAATTAATTTAAATTTAATAAAATCAAATATCTCATTTTTGATCCATAAAGTTTCTCAAACTTTATAATTAAGTCCAACTTAATTAAAATGATTTTTCTTTCACAAATTGTTTTTTAATGTGTGACCTATAAGGTTCCTAATATAATTACAATGATTATAAATTATAATTCTAATTCATAATTAGAATCCAATAAATTAAAACTCCTTTTAATTTATCTTAAATTCTCTAATTAAACAATCTATAATCATAGATTAAGATTGACGTTTAGCAGTATGTCATGACTACCCAAATATCAAAAATGTTAAAATAGTTTGACTTAATCTATCCATGCACGATTATGATGTATAATTTAATCATTTCGTCATCTAATGTTCTAATTGGACATAGTATATATATAATACCTACTCTTTTGTATCTATTCATGTTCATTCTTGCTAATTATTAATTGATTTATAATTGATATTTGAAAAATCTTTTCAATTGTCAATACACTCTGGTCAGAGAATTTCATAAATCATTACTAATAAAAAATAGTAGAACAATCTCTCTAATTACTTTAGAGTGATGAATCTTTTATTGACTTACTTAACTATCTCCTTATTATTCATATTGCATTTAAGTATTACCGACTAAATTATCTTAGAACAATTCATAAGTAGTATTAAAATACAGTAATTCCCATAGGAGATACCTTGGTAATTTCAAGTCTAAGAATCAATTATGTAACCATCGTTATGAGAAAATCCACAGATACATAAGTAATATTCCATTTGAGATTCTCATAGTCGAGTCAGTTTAGTGACTTATTCTCTAATAAGCACCTACATATTAGTTTAAGTATATCTATACTTTAATTTATGAGATCAATTACTTTCCTCACAAGAAAGAAACATAATTTGTGCTAGTTTTACTATTGCACAATATTTTGTCTTGATGAAACTACAACTAGAAACATTTAAGAACAATACGTAAATGTAAATTAAATCTCATAATTATGATCTCATCATAATTTCAATTACACAGTAATTATTTCAGGAATTTTACCTTTAGTATTAAAACATCAAATATAATTAAATTAATACACAAAGATAAAGAATGCATTTTTATTACTTAAATAATATTGTGATATCACAAATTGAAACCAATTGATTGGCTGCAAGGCATAAACTAATAAAAATAGGGAATGAAGGATTTGTATCCTAAATGGTAGAAAATATATTTAAGGCAGCCTCACCTTTAGCTAACATTCTTGCAGGCAAGAATCCAAAATCACCAAAAAAAACGATGTTCTTTGCATAAATGAAATTTTAGAGTTAAAGTCTAGCATTGCCTTCTTGTTGATTACAAAATCAATTACTTGTTTTACGCTAAAAACTGCAAGTATACGGGTCATTACTTATAGTAAAAAACATATATCGTCCCACAGAGATTGTGCTTAGGCACCATTTAATTCACATTGTGCTTTGTTTAAGACTCAAATTTGAATAATAAACTGAAAAGTAAACTAAATTAAACAAACTAGCAACAACTGAATAAAGTAATAATGGAAATTCATAAAGAGAATTAATCAAGTTATGAGTGAGGGGATTTTACCTATCATTAATGCTAATCTAACCTTGTATGTGTTTATAGAGTGTTGGTTCTAGACGATTGTAGGGTTGATTACTTTCTTTTGAGTTATAATTATTCCCTAAATTGTAAATCCTAATTACATTATGGACTTACAATCTCTCAATTCACAAATTACTTATAATTCTAATTAGTTCTAAAGCTCACTAATAAACAATCGGGTCTCGCACAAGATCTCTCTCCATAAAATTACTGACTTGATTGATTATGTGGTCAATTAGATTGCCTAACTCTCATTAATCCAATCTAATCATTTTTATTCAATTTACCCTCTCAGTTTATTACTAAAATATACAAATATATCAACCAATCATAGCATCCAACTTAAGTAAACATAAATCAACTAGATTAACATTAAAGATAAGAAAATCCCTAAGGTAAAGTTAGAACATCACGAACAACTAAAAATCTATATCCATACAACCCATCTTAATTTGACACATTAAAGGAATAAAAAGGTAAATGGGGAGGAAATGAAACTCATGTTGCATGATTTAGGAAAGCAATGAAATTGGGAGATCACCTATTTTGGGAAGCTTCAACATCAAAACCTCTTCTTCTTTTCTCTCTCTCTTCTTTCTTTCTCTCCTTTTGGTTTCCAAATGTAGGCTCTCCTCTAGGGTTCCATCATTATCCTTTTATAGTCTTTGCCAATTAAGGTAACCTTAGTGTCCTTTTGGGGTCCGAAATGTCCCTCAAAAACTTAAATCTGAAAGTGACTTTGCATCTGTTTACACATAGGCCACGATCGTGGCTTGGTTATCTGCTCCCTGTCATGATTGTGGGAAATCCACCACGTTCGTGGTCCTATGCTTGAGCTTCTTTCATGATTATGGCCCTATGCTTGAGCTTCTATCACAATTGTGTCCCTATGTTGGTGCTTCTGTCATGATCGTGGTAGGTTTCCCACAATCGTGACCTTGTGTTTTAGTTCAGGTCTCCTCCGAAGCTCTTCTAAATTCCCTGAAATACTAATAAATTCATCACGACACCTCGTATATATATAATTGAACCTTAAAAACATGTTCTCACCCAAAAAACACTTAAAACATAAATGTTTATGAACTAACACAATTCTTAAGCTAAATACACTAAACAATCAACTTAACCTCTAAACACATATCAAATTACTTATAAAAATACAATGCAATCTACACCTATCAACATCCCCACACTTAAACTTTTGCTTGTCCTCAACCAAAGATCAAATACAACCAATAAGATTCTATCACTTCATTTTTCACAAAAATTAAAGCATGCAATCTAACCGTGAGTCATCACGCTAGTCAAAATGAAATAACTAGACCTAGTACTATAGTAGTGGTGAGTCTAAGTCGATCCCACAGAGAGTGTGTGTAAAGTTTATGAAATAAAATTAACTGTTATTTAGGTTTAACGGGGTGAGGGGGTTTGGATTTTGAATGTAGCGTTTCCTTATCGTAGGGTACAAACCAGGACGCCCGGAGGTCATTCCGGTACATATCCTACGATAAGGGTGAGCAATGTTCGATCACTACATTCACTTCACATGGCATTATATCATTATTCACTTATAAAGCATCATAAGAAAATCATAATATTTTAAAACCAACTTTTTCCTCATTTCACTGCACAAAATCTAAAGTCTACATTGTATCTTTAAACACTTACTACATGTACATCATCAAAACCTAGTACAAAAGTACTACATGAAAGAGAAAAATATACAAACTCTATCTAATCTGTCCAAAAGTCCTAGCTGATCGACCTATGAGCCATGAATTCTCTTGCCAAATCACAATTTACACTGCTAGCAAAGCCTCTCAATAGCTAGAGTCATCTCTCAGTCCTGAAAAGACAACGTTGCAATTTTGGTGAGTTTTGCAAACTCAGTGAGGTAACCATCATTGATGGTTCACTCAGTTCATGCAATACACCATTTCATATAACAAATATTTCAAAAAATTGCACTTTACATTAGTATCACATTTTCAGTTAAGCATAGGCAAATTTTTGCATTTCAATCAATCAAACATACTTATCAAAATGCATATGGAATGCTTATGAGACACTTTTCTAATTGTTACGTTGTTGTGATCGAGTGCCTGAATTGTCCCATATCCATTTTGGATATTGGGCTTATTACTAAATGTCCCTTATTTGATGAGGATACAGGGCTCATTATACATAGTAAACCCTAGGCTCTTAATCACTGTCTGAGCTTGAGGCTCTTTGAACACGTTGAGCTTTAAGCTCAGATCGGTGGCTACTCTGGTCACAACTGCCATTATTTGATTATACATTCATGTATGGAATGCATCTCACATTTTCAATCAATCATATCATAACACATTTAGTTCTTCACATTAACATTCAAGCAGCACTTCAATGTACATTCCATATTTCAAAGTCATTAGACCTTCTGTCTAGAATCAACAATCAAGCCTCATTCATTCAATCATTTCAAAGCAAAAATTAAGCAAACAAGTAATTAAGTGAGACCGTCTAGGTTACTCACAAGTTGCTCCTGAACCTAATGCTTGAAAGTTTCGACAACGTCTGGAGGTTGACGTTTCTGTTGCTCCTCTATATCAAACACCATACACATATATCACAATTTGTACAATCATAAGTGTTTAATAATGCACATGTATGAAATGAAATATGTACAATGCATGTTCATGACAATCTTGAGTATTTATCCACCAATTTCATCACAAAGTCATTCTCATATCAAAACTCATCTACGTACAATTTATACTTAGGTTTATGCCTCACTAAAACCATTAAAATCTCTATTCCTTTCTCATTGTCTCACTTCAGATTTTTCCAAGTCACACTTTTGGGTTTACTGTTCACATCAATTAGAAAGTGAAACTGATGTAATTTGGTCATAACCCTCTTCTAGAAAAGTGTTCCTCTATGTCTTATGTTTCTATTGACACCAAAACCATTCAATTTGGTTCGGTATTCTATGAGTTATGCTCATAATATCACAGACTGTGTATATTTGAACATTTGGCTAGTACATAATCATACCCTCGAATTGTACAACTCATATTTTTCAGCTCAGATATCAAAAAATTACAAACTTTATACCAATTTAAAGCTAGGAGAAAAATCAACCTCAGTCTAATTCGGCCTACATCAATACAGTTTATTCAATAACCACAGGATATGATTTTTGTCCTTGGTAATGCTACAGCCTAAGCTAAGATGCAGTTTCATGCCAAATTTGAAAGTCTTAGAGACAGAATTAAAATTTGACTTCTTCAGGAAAGTTGTAGAATTATGTCTCTGGTTTAATCATAACTAATAATCAACTTATTTGGAAATCTACAGATCACATTATAATCCTAATACTGAATCATATTCATGAAAATTTTCCAATTCATAACATTCCAGCAGACTTCCACATTTTCATCCTATAAATCACTTTCAGTTTAATTCAGATAGCTCTAAATTTTTATGGAGAGAAAGAAAAATATCTTAAGAATCAATTGATCTAAGTTTCAAGTCATTTGGAGTTCAGATGAAAAATTTATATCCAAAAGACTTAGGGTTGTTCAATGAAATACTATAGTTCATAACCCATATATGCAACTACTACTCTTCTTCTCTCTCTAGCACGTAAATCTTCATCTTCTTCACCAAGCCCAATTTTTTTCTTCTCTCTGTTGTTATTTTACAAACATTAATTTCCATACAATTAATTCAAAAGATCACTAAAAACCATTCAAATACCAATTATATTTCATATCACTCAAAACCATTCAAACACCAATTGTATTTCATTCACTCCCAATTCTCAACTCATTTAATTCATCATCTCAATGGATAACTTCTTCAAAGATACCCAATTTTAACTCAACATCATCTATGCACATTTCATATTCCTCAGTTGCTCATAAACACCCAAAATATAACACATTCCTATACACTCAAAAAATAATACAACATAAACAGTCATCCACAACTTTTGCTACACCCAGCTCTCATTTTCGCATCAAAATTTGAGACTCTTAAAAACAAAATTTAAATTCAATGTCTGCATAAGAAAAGTAGCCATATGTCTCTATTTTAATCCAAATTAAGAATAAACTCATTTGGATAACTAAATAACAAGTTATGGATAAAACATAGAAGCATATCAATTGAAATTTTTCTGCTAACATTTTCTAGAATTTCAAACTTTCAACTAACTCATCTTATACCCTAGATTATGTCTTCCATTTCATTTCCTTCTCATCCTCTACGCAATTCAACTCAATAAATCACTCACAAACAAAGCATATTTTTCATTGCCCAACATTGCATAACCAAGTCATCAAATCTCAATTTACTCATCATTCTAGCTTAATTTAACCATACCCCTGACATTTAAAGCATAACTTACTTGGTGTAGCTCCAAACTCTTCAAATCTCACTCAAACCTAGCTCTTAAGCATCCCATGTTCTTCATCTTCTAAAGGAGGTAAAGGATGAGTTTTCTTGTGGCAATGAGGAAGAAGATAGAAAATATGCTAGTAACAAATGAAGGAAAGTGTAATCTTCAAAGTTGAGGTGGTGGAGATTGAAGAAAACCAAAATAATGAAGGTGGAGAGAAGAGAGTCACGAAGAGGAAGATGGGAAGAGCCAAAAAAACACACCAAATGGACTTTTAATGAGAAGCAACGTGGAAGGCAACAAAAAGGGCTTTAAAAACTTAGTGGAGCTAAGGCATTGTTCTCCCAATTTTCAATGACGCTTGTCAATAAATCCCATAGTCATTTATCAAAATTTCCATTGCCATTTGATAGTAAATTCTACTACCAGTTATCATTTGTTTTGCCACTTGATATTTTTCCTAGTCCAAAAATTACCCCAAATTTTCAGAAATTTTCCTAAAATTCTCCAAAATTTCTAAATCAACAATTACACTCTCCAAATCAATTTTCAATACAAACAAACTACAATTCTTAATAACAATCACCTTTTATAAACAATTATACCCGGAATGTCAATGAATGCATGTATAGTTATTTTAAATATGCAACATTTCACTATTCACTTGTATGCGTATGTCATATTATGCATAAGCATGAAAAATGCTTTTCTCAGCTCTCATTAATTACTCATATTCACTATTCTAACCTACCAAAGGTAATGGGATGTTACAACTCTCCCCTCCTTAAAAGAAATTTCGTCCTCAAAATTCTTACTTACTTGATCGAACAGGTGGGGATATTGTCTCCTCATATGCTCCTCCATTTCCCAAGTTGCTTCCTCAATTGAGTATTTCCTCCAAAGTACTTTTACCAATGGAATGACTCTATTCCTCAATTGCTTGATCTGCGATCCCACAATCTTGATTGACTCCTCAACATAGCTTAAGTTACTAGCAACCTCAATCTTCTAAGCTGGTATCACATATGTCGGATCCAATCGGTATCTTCGGAGCAAACCCACATGAAACACATTATGCAATTAAGACATCTCACTCGGTAAGGCCAACTTATAGGCCAAAGGTCCTATCCTCTCAATGATCTCATAAAGACCAATGTACCTAGGGCTCAACTTGCCCTTATTACTGAATCTCAAAACTCCCCTCCAAGGTGACACTCTCAAGAATACTCTGTCTCCCACATTGTGCTCCATATCACATCAGTGTTGATTCACATAACCCTTTTGTCTATCATAAGCTGCTTTGATTCGGTTTCGGATCAACTTTAACTTATCCACTGTATCTTGTATTAACTCTGAGCCTTCAACCATTCTCATGCCCTCTTCATCCCAATATAATGGTGACCGACATTTTCTACCATATGGTGCCTTATACAGTGCCATTCCAATACTACTGTGGTAATGATCATTGTAGGCAAACTCTATCAATGCCATATATTGATCTCAAGCTCCTCAACAGTCTTGATTGTCCTCTCACTCTGTCCACCTGTCTGAGGATGAAATGTTGTACTAAAGTTCAGCTTTGTACCTATAGCAGACTGCAAGCTCTTCCAAAACCTTGAAGTAAATCTAGGATCCCTGTCCAATACAATAGACACTAGAACCCCATGCAGTCTCACTACCTCATTCACATATCTCTGGGCCAACTGATCAAGTGAGTTATTTTTTGTCATTGGTAAGAAGTGGACCGACTTAGTCAACCGGTCCACTATCACCCATATAGCATCATTCTGCCTCGGAGTCTTAGGCGGTCCCATAATGAAGTCCATAGTAATTTGTTCCCATTTCCACTCTAGAATAGGCAACGAATGGAGTTTCCCTACCAAAGCCTGGTGCTTAGCTTTAACTTGCTGGCAATTCATACATCTAGATACATACTCTGCCACTTGCTTCTTCATTCCAAGCCATCAAAAATGATGCTTCAGTGTGTTATACATCTTGGTAGTACCAGGATGCATAGCATAGGCGACCATATGAGCTTCCTCAAGTATCTCCTTCCTTAGATCATCCACATTAGGCACACACAACCTCTACTTCAACCATAAAGTCTCATCCCTCAACTCAAACTCAGAATCCGAATTCATCTTTACCTTTTCCGTAAGCTTCACCATATTGGGATCTTTCCCCTGAACTTTCCAGATTCTATCATATAACATTGGTCTCAGCTTTAGTGTAGCAATCAATGCCTCATTCTGTTCCAGATTCAACTCCACATTCAGAGCTCTCAAATTAATCAAATTAGGTAGCCTCGATAACTGAATCTTAGCTGCACTGATATTAAACTTCTTACTCAAAGCATCTACCACAACATTTGCTTTCCCCGGATGGTACTCACTAGTGTAATCATAATCTATCAAAATTCAATCCATCTTCTATGTCTCAAGTTCAACTCCCTCTGACTCAGTAGATATCCCAAACTCTTATGATTTGTGTATATCTAGAAAGTCTCTCCATACAAATAATTTCTTCAAATCTTTAGAGCAAAGACAACTACAGCTAGCTCTAAATCATGTACTGGATAATTGATCTCGTGAGACCTTAATTATCTCAATGCATAGGTGATCCCCTTTCCATGTTGCATCAATACACATCCCAATCCTTGATGTGACGCATCACTATACATCACATATCCTCCGGTCCCTGATGGAATAGTCAACACCGATGTAGTAGTTAACCGACGTTTTAGCTCCTCAAAGCTTTTCTGACACTCCTCATTCCATCTGAAAACTATATTCTTCCTCAGAAAATTTGTCAAAGGGGTTGAGAACAGAGAAAACCCCTTGACAAACCTTCGGTAATATCTAGCCAATCCTAGGAAGCTTCATATTTCAGACACATTTCTCGGAGCTTCCTAATTCATCACTGACTCAATATTCTTTGGATCCACCTGTATGCCATCTCCAGTCACTATATGTCCCAAAAACACAACCTGATACAGCCAAAATTCACACTTACTGAATTTGGCATACAACTGCTTTTCCCTCATAATTTATAAAATAACTCTCAGATGCTCAACCTGTTCCTTTCTGTTCTTCGAATACATGAAGATATCATCAATAAACATAATCACAAACTGATCTAGGTAGGGCTGAAACACCTTACTCATCAAGGCCATAAAAGCTACTGCGGGTGTTAGTCAGCGCAAACGGCATCACTAGAAACTCAAAATGCCCATACCTGGTCCTAAATGGATTCTTAGGTACATTAGCCTCAGCTATCTTCAACTGATAGTACCCTGATCTCAAATTTAGTTTAGTGAATACTTGGGCTTCCTGCAACTGATCAAGCAAATCATCAATTCTAGGTAGTGCGTACTTGTTCTTCATTATCACTCGATTCAACTGCCTATAATTAATGCATAAACTCAAAGTCCCATCCTTTTTCTTCACAAATAGCACTAGAGCTCCCCAAGGTTAAACACTGGGTCTAATATAAACCTTTTCTAGCAACTCCTGAAGTTAAGCCTTTAACTCCTTCAATTCCACAGGTGTCATCCTATATGGAGGAATAGATATAGGAGCAGCACCTGGAACTAGATCAATTGTGAACTCTATTTCCCGATATAGTGTTAAACTAGGTAGCTCATTGGGAAACACATCTAGGAACTCCTTAACCATAGGAATGTCCTGTACACTCTGCTCAGCTCTAGTATTAATGATGTGGGCCAGATAAGCCTCACATCCTCTCTGCATCAGCCTTAGTGCACTTATGAAGGATATCATCCTAGCTGGCACTGCTTGACTAACTCTTCTAAATTCTGCCCTCGACTGATCAGGAGATTCCACTACTACCTCCTTGGTATAGCAGTTCGTGATAGCCCTATGAGTAGTGAGCCAATCCATACCTAAGATAACATCTACCTCTCTCAACTTTAGTATAATCAAGCCTGCCTCCAACTCTGCTTGATCAATCCTAATCAAGCACCCCTTGCAGACCTCCCTTATGATAGCAATACTGTAGCACCCTTTTACTATAGGGTACACACTAGGACGCCCGAAGGTCATTCCGGCACATAACCTAGGATAAGGGCTTACTACGTTCACTCACTATATTCACTTCATATGGCATCATATCAGTATTCACTTATAAAGCACCAATAGAAAAACCATAATAATTTTAAAACCAAAAACCATAATAATTTAAAAACTAACTTTTTCCTCATTTCATTTCATAAAACCCGAATGTCTACATTGTGTCTTTCAACATTTTCTGTATGTACATCATCAAAACCTAATACAAAAGTACTACATAAAAGAGGAAAATGTTCAAAGTCTATCTAGTATGTCCAAAAATCCCAACTGATCGACCTTTGAACAATGACTTCTCTTGCCAATCATAATTTACACGGCTAGTAGAGCCTCTCAGTAGCTAGAGTCGTCTCTTAGCCCTGAAAAGACAACGTTGCAATTTTGATGAGTTTTGCGAACTCAATGAGGTAACCATCATCGATGGTTCACTCAATT
>JAOSBK010000006.1:31727559-31741566 GCA_027568895.1 Erythroxylum shatona | reverse complement strand
TACAAACAAACCACATTTTTCAATAACAATCACATTTATTAACAATTATACCGGGAAATGTCATGAATGCATGTACAATCATTTTCATGTGTAAAATTTACTATTCACGTGTATGCGTATGCTATATTATGCATGAACATGCAAAGGCATTTCTAAGCGCTCATTGACCACTCAGAGTTACTATTCTAACCTCCCCGCCGGTAATGGAATGTTACAAAAAAGACAATGTTGTTTGGGACTCTACTGAGATGTCAGGATTAAGTAAAACATTGTTAGACACATAATTTTGATAAAACCAAAATTCCACCCTCATCGTTAACCTCCTAGTTAAAGGTTAGAAAGGGTTTAAGTTGAAGGTCAAAGAAGAAATAAAAAAATTATGTAAGGCTTGTTTTATTAAACTAATAAGATATAGCAAGTGCTTGGTTAATTTCATACTTTTAATCATAAAGAATGGAAAAAAATAAGAATTAGTATAGACTTAAAAAATTTAAATACAACCACCCCTAAAGATGTATATATGATTCCAATTGTTGATTCTTTAATAGATGTGACAACTTGACATTCTTTGTTTTCCTTTACGGACTATTTTTTTATTAATAAATTTTTATAAAAATAACTTTAGATGTACAGGATTAATTGGGACATTTGAGTAGGTTATAATGACTTTCAATTTAAAAAATGTTAGGAGACACTTATAAGAGGCCCATGAATGTCATTTTTTCATAATTTGATAGGCCTACTTGGAAATTGACATAGATGATAGTGTCATGAAGTCAAAGAAGAGTACAAATCATACTCATGATTTATAAGAAGGTTTTTATGGGATAAGAATGCACATAATGAAGTTGGAGTTAAGGAACTTCCTGATATTTTTAGTTCACAATAGGGAATTGAATTAGATAAGAATAAAGAAAAAGTTATTCTTGAAGTAAAAAACCTTAGAATAAGAAGGAGCTTCACAGGTTTTTAGGCCAAGTGAACTACGTAAGAAGATTTATTACTAATCTAGTAGGAAAAGAAAATAATTTTCAAAATTATTAAGGTTGAACAATTTTGAAGAATTCCACTAGGAGGAAAGTCATTAATGACCTTCGATAGTATCAAGGAATACATAATCAAACCTCCAATATTGAGGTACGCTAAAAAAGGAATTCTATTAAAGTTGTATATTTCTGCCACGAAAGAATTTATTAGATGTCTATTGGCCCAGAGTAATAAGGTTTGTCATGAATAAGCTATTTTTTATCTTAGCAAAATTTTAACACCTACAAAAAAGAAGTATTAACCCATTAATAAGTTGTGCCTAGCATTGTATTTCCCTTGTTCAAAATTAAGGCATTACTTGTTGCAAAAATAAAGTCTATGTGGTTTCATAGTCTTACTTAATGAAATGTGTATTTAATAATCCAGTCCTCTCAGGAAATACTAGAAAATGACTTATGGTTTTTATAGACTTCAACTTGACATATTATCCTCAAAAATCTGTAAAAGGTCAGACACCAATCAACTTGTTAGTAAGCTATCACTCAATTAAAATGCAAGAGGATAAGGGAATTTTATTTCTCAATTATGAGAAGAATCTATAGGAATTGAAATTTAACTATTCTATTATAGAGAATTTAACTCGTGTTAAAGTATTCATAATTGCACCAGATGGGACCAAAACTCTTCTCTCCTTTAAAAAGGACTTTCTATGTACCAATAATCAAGCAAAATATGATGGCTTAATAATTATAATAGAATTTCTTGTTAATCATAGAGCTAAGGAAGTTCTAATAAAAGGAGATTCATAACTAATGTTATAACAAGAAGCAGGAGAATGTAAGTGCATGAATTTAACTTTATCACCTTATTATACCATTGCTATCCATTTGCTAGAATTCTTTGATGATATAAAATTCCAATATATTCTGTAAGGTGAAAATTGGAAGGCAAATGAACTTTCATAGATAACATCTAGGTTTAAAATGTCTAAAGACTTAGTCTATAAGTGTATTATGATATAACAAAGGTCCCACCCATCCACTTATAAGAGGGTATCTTAACTAGAAGTTTTTAATATTGACAAAGAAGTCAACTATTGATTGGAGGTTAGAGGATAAATATTTGTTGGAAAATCCTAACAAGAAATTGTATTTCAAGCTTAAGCAACAAGTGCTAAATTTTATGTTGATTGAAGCAATTATGTTTTGTCAAGGAAATGGACATCTTCCTAGATGTCTTAGGATATTTGTGGTATTAACACTAATTTCACAAGTTTATAAAAGAGAAGATAGAGCACAATAGTTTCGAATAAAGATGAGATGGCTTATACATCACATGGATATTATTGGTTAACCATCTTGAAAGACTGCATATCATATGTTGGGGGTTGTAAACAATATCAAAAGTATAGGAGAATTTAGAGAATTCCTACACTTTATTTACATTATATAATTGAACTATGGACATTTAAAGGATGGGCAATTGAACTTATTGGGAAGATATATCCACCATCCTCAAAAGGTCATAGTTTTATTTTGTTAACTACAAGATACTTTACTAAATAGGTGGTAATGCAATCTTTGAAGAAAGTTGATCAAACAAATATAATCAAATTCATTAAAGAAAAATTATTCATTAATTTGGAATTCATCTATCGATAACAAGTGACCAAGGAACCATGTTTATGAGTCAAAAAATAAGCGATTTTTACCGAAAATTATGGGATAACATTGTTTACTTCTACTCCATATTATGCTCTAGTTATTGTTTCAGTCGAAGCATCTAATGAAATAATTACTGATATTTTGGAGAAAATGTTAGAGGAGAATTAACAAAATTTTGTTTGAAACTTTATGGGCATCGTACTTCTAACTATATTGCTATAAGAACTAGGCCATTTGTCTTAACATATGAACACGATGCTATTCTTCTTATTGAAGTAGTGGTTCCATCCTTAAGAGTAGCTAAATAAAATTCTTTAGAGACTTCTAAGATTTTAGAAGCGATGTTAATGGAATAAGAAGATTTAGATTAAGTGCAATTTTAGGCTTTAAATAATATAATTATTCAAAAGGAAAAGATGACAAAAGTCTATACTAAAAGAATTCATAGGCTAGAATTCCAAGAAGTGGATCTAGTCTAGAAGTTGATCCTATTGCTTGGGATAGAAGACAAAGAATAAGGGAAATGATCCCTAAATTGAGAAGGTCCATTTAGAATTTACATAGTTTTTCTAGTAATGTTTATTAGATATCTAGTTTGGAAGGTGAACCTCATTGGTATCTTATTGATGGGAAGTATCTAAAACCTTATGTACCTACCCTTTTTGAAAAGTGTAAGATTAAGGAATGAGAGAGAGTTCTTGAAATAAAATAACACTAGATTAACATCCAAAAATAAAAGTCTAAAGTCCTACTCGAAACTAGCAAAAAATTGACAAAGTAGGGAAATTCACAACTAGTCCAAAGTCAAAGGACCGAATTTCACCCTATTGATTAATACATGAAATTTGTTCCTCCTTTTCTTGTTGGATTTGTTGTTTTCAAAAGTTGACTTTAACTTTTTGAAGCATTAATTATTAAGTTGAGAAGACTTCACTTCTTCTATTGATTTTGATGAAAGTCAAATAATAATAATAATAATAATAATAATAATAATAATAAAAAGTGTGTGAGCTGTTTTGATGAATTTGTTAAGTGTGCAGATAAATGTAAGTGGCACAAATCATCAAATCAAGAAGATACTTAAGTAAAAGCTGAATAAGACAAAGCGTCTAGGATGGATCATACGAAGTGATTAAGTCTAAGACACTAGACGAAGCATACGAATCTAAGCAAAATGATGTAATTGAAGAATGTACTAAGACGTGAGTTAGTTGGAGTTGGTTACAGGACTTAACTAATAACATACTTTAGAAGACTCTACAAGCAGATTTCTTAAAGAAGATTGTTAGAGATTAGGTTATAAATATTAGTTATAGTCGTAATCTTAAAAAAAAGGGGAAAATTCTGAATGTACAAAACATACTTAGAGAAATTCTGTGCTCAAGTGCTCACATTGTGAAAAAATATTATGAGAGAAAAGAAAGAAAGAAAGAGAGCAAAAACATCTGTAACGTGAAGCTCAAACAATATCTTTTCTAGTGAAAGAAAGGCTAGAGCCTGAAGAGGCTAAGGAAGCAGATAAAGAAAATTTTGTGAAAGAGACTTGAAGAGGCTCTGCAAGTGTATAAATAATACTTGTAATGTTAAAGGAGATAGTGAAATTTCAGACAAACTCTGAGAACTGGATGTAGCCTAAGGTTAAGGGTGAACCAGTATAAATCGCGGTGTCATATTCTCTAACTCTTACCTTTTAAATTTTTTTGTTGTTAGAAGAATAGATACTAATTTTCTTTGTTCCATTACTCATCAAATTAAGTGTGTTGTTTTGTAATCGTTTGGATTTGTGAAGAAAATCAAGAAGATTTTAAAGATTAATATCTTAGACGATTTAAGACAATTTAACCCCCCTTCTTGTGTATTTTACATATTATACGTGATTTTTATATTAACAAGTAATTTACTTCAGTTGGTATCATAGCAAGTTTCCAAGATACACTATTACAAAGTGAGGATAAAGATCCATGGATGAATCACATATTTTTATTATAGAAGGTACCTCAATCTCAAAACCCCTTGCATTATTGGAAGGATAGGATGTGGCTCTTCATAGAATCCACACACATTGGTCTTTGGTATATCTTTGAAAATGGTCCATATATCTCAATAGACAATGAAGGGAAAATCATCTCTCGTGACCAATGGTTGATTGATCAGAAAGCTTGTTTTTAATTAAACTCAAATGCCAAGTTCTTTTTAAGTTATACTCTAAGCAGAAGTGAATATGATAAGGTTCATGGATGCAAATCTGCAAAGGAAATGTGGGACACATTAGCCATTGCACATGAAGGCACAAACCAGGTGAAAGAATCCAAGATTGGTATTCTTGTTCATTAGTATGAGCTGTTAAAGATGATGAGACTATTGATCATATGTTTGGATGATTCCAAACAATTATTAATGGACTTAAAGCTCTGGGGAGAATCTATGACAATCAAGATCATGTCAGAAACATTCTTAGAAGTCTTCTAAAAAGATGGAGGCTCAAAGTAACAGCAATACAAGAGGCCAAGGATTTAAGCAAGTTAAAGCTAGATGAATTGTTTGGTTCATTGAAAATCCATGAAGTGGAGCTTGATGCAGAAGATAAACCTAGAACGGATAAATCTATTGCATTTAAGGCTGGTTAGAAGAATCAGAAGATGCAGAAAAATAGAAGCACATCTTAAAAAGCATTAAAGAATGAAGAAATCAAGAATGATGATGTTAGTGAATCTGATCAAGATTCAATTGAAAATGAAGATGAGCTATCCTTCATTTCAAGAAAGATTAGAAGGATTTGGAAAAAGAAATCAAGGGGAAATAAAGACTTCTCTTTCAAAAAGAATAGCAAAGATGATTCGGAGAATGAGAAAAGTTCTATCGTCTGCTATGAGTGTACTAAACCAAGACATTACAAGTTTGAATGTCCATTGCTCAAAAGAAAACAAAAGAAAAGTCAAGAAAAAAAGAGCATAATGGCAACATGGGAAGATCTAGATTTGTCTGAATCTGAATTCGACTCAGAAACATCGAAACAAGGAAATATATTCTTGGTAGCTGAAAGGGAAAGCAATGATGAGGTAATTTCTAACTTTGATGATCTTCAGGATGCTTATTTAGAATTGTTAGAAGATTCACATGTTATCTTAAAATAATATAGGTTATTGAAAAAGAAATTTGTTGAAATTTAAAGAACACAAAACTCTTAGAAAAAGAAAACGTTTGCCTTAAGAAACAAGTAGACGATATGAAAAAGAAATTAATTATAGATAGATTTGAGGAAATTAATCAACTAAAATAAAGGATTAATAGTCTTTCAGTAGATTTATCAAAATTTACAAAAAGTACAAAAAGGATGAATGACATGATTGTAGGTTATAGACATTGAAATGATAAAAGCGGTTTAGGCTTTAATGATAGAAATACTATTCATAATAGTAATGTTCTTCATAATAGGAATTTTGTTCCTAATAGAAAGAAAAAGAAACAATGTTCTTATTATTATTCAAAGAAAAATTATAAGACTAACCCTAAAGAACCCAAGAAAATATGGGTACCTAAGAAGGATATAATATATACTGCAGATCCCCTTACTTGGAAGAAGCAACCACCACCAATGGTACTTGGACAGTGGCTACTCGTGACACATGACGAGAGAAGGTCTACGTTCATAGACCTCCAATAAAAGCAAGGAGGATCAGTAACTTTTGCAGACAACCAGTAGGGTAAAATAGTTAGGATCGACAAAATTAGTAAAGATTCCTTTTCGTGTATTGATAATGTTCTGCTAGTTGATGGCTTAAAGCATAATCTAATCAGTATAAGTCAATTATGTGATTCTAGTTATGAAGTATCCTTTAATCAAAATTCTTGTATAGTCAAAAACAAGGACATTCCATATTCTTTTTTGCCAAGAGACAAAATAACCTCTATGAAATTAACTTAGACGATTTGAAAAGTCAAAATATTTCATGCCTTATATCAAAAGATGATGAAAAACTAATTTGGCACAAAAAGCTAGATCATGTTAGCTTTAAACATATTTCCAAGTTAGTTAGACATGATTTGGTAAGAGGTTTACCAAAGATAACTTTTAACAAAGATTTCTTTTGTGAGAAGTTGTCAAAAAGGAAAACAAGATAAAACATCTTTTTTTTCTAAGAATATTGTAACTTCATCTAGAACTCTAGAGCTGTTACATATATATTTGTTTGGTCCAACCAGAACACCAAGTCTAGGTGGAAAGAAGTATGGTCTCGTAATTGTTGATGACTTTACTATATTTTGTTAGATATTGTTTTATTATATAAAGATAAATCTCTTAAATGCTTTAAAGTTTTATCCAAAAAGTTACAAAATGGAAAAGGAATTTCTATTGCTGAAATTAGGAGTGATCATAGTAGAGAATTTGAAAATTTAAAATTTAAAATATTTTGTGTAAAGAACGGAATTTTCATAATTTCTCTGCTCTTAGAACCCCTCAACAAAATGGATTTGTAGAGAGAAAGAGCATGACGATTCAGGAAATGGCAAGGATTATACTATATGAATTGAATCTTCCTAAGTACTTATAGGCAGAAGCTGTAAATATAGCTTGTTATATTCAAAATAGAATTTTTTGCGACCTATTTTAAATAAAACTCCATATGAATTATGGAAGGGAAGAAAGATAAATATTTCTTACTTTGATCCTTTTGGTTGTAAATGAACTATTTTGAATACAAAAGAAAATTTGGATAAATTTGATTCTAAGATCAATTCAGGAATTTTTCTAGGTTATTCAATTACTTTTAAAGCTTATAGAGTTTATAATCTTGTTTCTAAATCTGTTGAAGAGTCTATGCATGTAAAGTTTGATGATGATTCTCATCTAGACAAAAGAGACGATTCTGATGATGAAACTCTATTTACTCCTTTAGTCAATAACCTAGATGACTCACCACCAGACGATCCATTTGATAAAGTAGTAGATATTTTTAAAAATATTAGCTTAAACCTAGAAAGCTTGATTACTAGAGAAAAATCAAAAGGAGTGAGAACTAGATCTAAATTTAGAAGAGAGGCCAATGTAGCATTTGTTTCTGAATTAGAACCTAAAAAAATTGATGAAGCTCTTCAAACAAGACGAAGCTTGGATTTTAGCTATGCAAGAGGAGTTAAATCAATTTACAAGAAATAAAGTTTGGTCTCTAGTCCCTAAACCATCTAATAAATCTATTATAGAAACTAGATGGGTATTAAAAAATAAACTAGACAAATTAGGAAAAGTAACCCGTAACAAAGCTAGATTAGTAGCTCAAGGCTATAATCAACAAGAAGGAATAAACTAAAATAAACATATGCTCCTGTAGCTAGACTAGAAGCTATTATGATTTTCCTTGCATATGTTATTTTTCATAATATAAAACTATTTCAATTGGATGTGAAAAGTGCATTTTTGAATGGTTTTATAGACGAAGAAATTTATGTAAAACAACCCCCAGGCTTTGAAGACATTGATAAACCAAATTGTGTGTATAAACTTCATAAAGCTTTGTATAAATTAAAACAAGCATCTCGTGCTTGGCATGATCATCTAAGTTCATTTTTGATTAAAAATAACTTTATTAGAGGTTAAGTAGATAAAACATTATTTAGGAAAAATGTTAAAAATGATTTATCATTGTACAAATATATGAAGACGATATCATCTTTAGTGCAACTTTTAAAAACTTATGTTCAAATTTTGAAAATCTTACAAAAAGTGAATTTGAAATGAGTATGATGGGTGAATTAAAGTTCTTTCTTTGTTTAAAAATTAAACAAACAGAAGAAAAGATTTTTGTTCATCAACAAAAGTATATCAAAGAACTTTTAGTCAAATATAAAATAGAAAATGTTAAACCAATGTCAACTCCTATGCATCCTTCAATCGTCTTAACTAAGCATGAAGTTAGTAAGAAGATTGATTAAACTCTTTTTAGAGGAATTATTGGTTCTTTGCTTTACCTAACTGCAAGCAGACCTGATATAATGTTTAGTGTTTGTTTGTGTGCAAGATTTCAAATAGATCCAAGAGAAACTCATTATATTGCTGTTAAAAGAATATTGAGATACTTGGCAGGTTCTACTGGTCTTTGCTTAATGTATGAGAAATATAAAGATTTCAAGTTAATTGGCTACTGTGATGCTGATTATGCTGGAGATAGGATTGATAGAAAGAGTACAAGTGGAGATTGTTACTTTCTTGGTCATAATCTAATTTCTTAGTCAAGCAAGAGACAGAGTTCAATTGCTCTATCTACTATAGAAGTTGAATACATGTCAGTTGCAAGCTGTTGTTCACAAATTTTATGGATAAAGTAGCAGTTAGAGGATTATTCTATCCAAGAAGATCAGATTCCAATCTTCTGTGACAACACAATTGCTATTAATCTCTCAAAGAATCCAATACAACACTCAAGGGCAAAGTATATTGAAGTTAGACATCATTTTATAAGAGACTATATACAAAGAGGGATCATCAATCTACAATTTGTTGAGACAAATCAACAATGGGTAGATATCTTCACCAAACCCTTAGGTGAAGACAAATTCAAGCAAATCAGATGAAACCTGAATATGGTGATGTTAAATGACCATTCTTCTGAAACTCCATGATCCAGACGATTTGTCCTAAAGAAGCTAAAAAGTCGTAAGTTTTTAGATTAAATACTAACGGTAATTTTCACTCGGTAGTTTCAATCTTATGATTACCAGTGGATCAGTTAAAATTTTTTACAAACGATAACTTTTTAAGAGTGTATATAAAAAGAAATCATCTCAAAATCTGCAACACCTTACACTTTAGAATTTTCTTAAAAAACTTCGAAACTGACTTGCTCAAAGTGCTCTCAACAAAGACGATCCAACCCTCTGTTCTAAACATCAAATCGTTCTCATTTCATTTTATATCTGTCTCTCAATTTTTTTTATATACTAACCTCGCCTCTTTAAGAGAAATACATTTCTATGTTTAGTGTTTATCTTTTACAGATTAAAAAATGCTGAAATCTCTTGTCTATGGAAAACTTGTCAATTTCACTTCCCTGAAGAATGATCGGATGAATATCGAACCTGAGATTGAAGCAGTTGGATGGAAGAATTTCTTCAACATCTGAGAGACGATGTATCTGAATGAAATATATGAGTTATGAAAGAACGCGAAGGTGGAAGACAACACCTTGGTGTTGATGGTAGATGGGTTGTTGGTAATAATCATACAAGATTCTATTATGAAGGCTATTGAGTGTCCAAATGAAGGAGCAAAATTGTTCAACAATACAGATCGAATCGCTTAAAGTCATATAGACGAAACCAACATTAATCAACAACTATATGGATCCAGTAATCCAAGAGTCAAGAAGTCTTCAACCCTCATTTCGAAGGTTAGAGTTCTTCACTCACTTCTTCTCCATTGTATCCTACCAAGAGCAGGATCAAAGGACGTGGTGATAATGAATGATAAACATTGTCTGTTTCATCTACTCACTCACCAACCTGTTAATCTTCCGTTCTTGATTATGAAGTACATGATAAAGGCTAGGGAGGATTATCATCTGAAGAGTGGTTCTTTACCTTACCATATGTTGTTAACAAAATTCTTCAAAGAATCTAGAATCCTACTTAATAGAGGAAATAGAGTAACGATGAATGTTAAAAAGTGTTATCAATGCCTCTAATATTCAAAAAATGGGGATTAAGACTGAAGCCAAAGCGGATGTAGATTTCACACTAAAAGCACAGTCTAAGGGGGAGTTTTTAGTAAGACGAAGCTAGAAAGAAAATGTTCCATCTAAAATACAAGAAAAACCTTGATTGTCTGGAAGAATATCAGTAGAGGTAAAGGTTGAACAATCGTCTGACGAGCCAATACAAGTCAAGGTGTTTCCAAAAAGGAAGGAAAGTAAGGTTCAACAACCAACTCACTAAGTGTCTTTAAAGAGGAAGGTTGAGACGCTCCAATCACAAAAGACACAGACTGTTGAAAAGAAGACGAAGACATCTGAATAGTAGCTAGTAACTTACGACCCTCCTGAACTGATAAAGAAAGAAGATTTGAAGATGAAGGTCATAGAAGAATCAACACCTGATCGTAATAGAGGTTCAAATTTTTATCAGAGAACCTTCTAAACAGAAAGTTCAAGTTCAAGTTCAAGTTCAAGTTGAACCTATAAGCCTTGAAGAATGAAGACTATATAGTATTCTGCGAGATGAAAAGGCAGAACCATATCCATTAAAGATTACAAAAGATCCTTATACAATCTATCCAGTGACAAGCAAAACAACAATCAAGATTGTATTAAATGTATGCCCTAGACGTCCAGCATCGGTAGTCAGCAAAGAAAAAGGAAAGAGGAAGAAGTTTCCTAAAAGACGAGAAGATGATCTCACATAAGAAGAGATTCAAGTGGCAGTGAAGAACATAGACGATATATGTCATATAGCTCAACCTGTAGGTGTCTATGTATCACATCATATATCAAGGGACTCAGGAAGTAATTTTGGAGCATCTACCAAAGATGAAAGCTTCAAAGTAGTTGTCACAATATCAAAAGGAAGGTATAAAAGTATCACAATTGAAGGTATTGATTTTAACTTAGAAACCTATATGCATTTGCTCATTCATTTCAAACCCTTAGGTTTCATTCCTTTAGTTAAAACTATTTTACACCTTTTAAGGCAACCGATTTAGAAATTACCCAGGCCTGATGATCTTGTTATCCCTAACGAAAAATAACCTTTCAAATTACCCTCAATTAAAATCATAGAATTAGACGATTCACCTAAAAACCATCTGTCTTTGAACACATTCATCCACTTAGTGAAATACTATAAGATGTCACTGTTAATTCAGAGCTCTTGAAGAATTTCATCAAATGGACTAAGGCTAGTCACAAGCAGACGGAAGTTCAGGAAGCCTTAGCTAAAAACATTGAGGAAATTAATGTTAAGGTTGATGAGCTAGGTGATGCAGTGGGTAATCTTCATGAGGAAACAACATCTCTATGTGTTTCTATAGAAAAAGACCTCAAGACGATCCGTATTGATATTTCACAAATGTATTCCGAAATTTTGAAGCATCTAAAATGAACTACCTTTTTTATTAATAACAAATAAGGGGAGAATAGTAGAAAGGAGAATTAGAATTAGAAATTTTTTGTTTACCATTGTATATCTTGCTTTATTCGTCTGAATATTATTTTCATCTTCTAATATTATGATTATTTGTTATCATCAAAAAGGGAGACATTGTTAAGTCAAAAAGACTTCACTTCTTCAATTGATTTTGATGAAAGTCAAATAATAATAATAGAAGTATGTGAACTATTTTGATGAATTTGTCAAGTGCGTAGATAAATGTAAGTGGTACAGATCATCAAATCAAGACAATACTTAAGTAAAATTTGAATAAGACAAAGAGTCTATGTTGGACCCCGTTTTCGAAGCCCAACATTTGGAGTCATAAACCTTGGGTTTGCGTAGTACCTTGTAGGGTTATTTCCAATAACCCTAATAACCATCATCCTATAAGAGTGGAGTGCCCATACTAGTCAACCACCAAAATTTCAATTTTACTTCATCAAAAAAATTGCAGCTATGAATCTCTAGTTTGTTTTGAAGCAAGGGTCATCTCAATCGGAGCCCTACAGCTCGAGATAAAGTTAGAAAACTAAAGCATGTACATGCCCCAGTTATGCTCTCCCAACCCTCAATTTCTCTCCATCAAACCTATTCAAGTCAACTCCAAAAGATACAAATTTTCATGGAGAGATAGGAACCGATATTAGAAATCCATTGCTTCAAGAATCACTTCATTTGGAGGTCGGATGAGAAAGTTATGGCCAAAAGAATCCAACACGTTTATGCCTTTACTCATATTTTACATGTCTTGGCGCAAATGCCATAACTTTTGCTACAGACGTTGGATTGATTTCATTTTTAAACCATTTAAAAGAAGACCTCGAGATCCACAACTCTTATCAAGACCTTAAAGACCACTTCTATCATATAGAGGATCAATTTTGGACCAGAAGATGTTCTGTCCAACCTAAGATAATGCTGACGTCATGAGATGAATTGCTGACGTCATGAGACGAATTGGAAAAAAGGTCATAACTTTTTGTACAGAACATGGATTAAGGTTTTCTTTGGATGAATAGAAATAGAACTTCAAGATCTACAACTCTTATGCAGACCTTAAAGACCAATTCTATCACCTAGAGGACCAAACTTGAACCAGAAGATGTTCTGGCCAAACTAAGACGATGCAGACGTCATGAGACGAATTGCTGACGTCATGAGGCGAATTGGAACAATGGTCATAACGTTTTGTACAGAAATCAGATTCAGCTGTTCTTTAGATAAATAGAAAGAGGACTTCATGTAACATCCCATCACCGATGGGAAGGGTAAAACAGTAATTTGGGACGGGTTATAAGTGTGTAAACTTATCTTGGCATGTTCAAGCATAATATGGCCTCCATATATATATGAATAGAAATTTTTACACATGCACATGATTGTACATGCATTCATGACATTTTCCGGCATATGTGTCTATAAATGTGTTTATTATGAAAAATATGATTTTGTGGTTGAAAATTGAATTGGAGTGGATTTTTGTGTGTTTTACATTTTAGGAGAATTTTAGAAATTTTTCTAAAAATTTTTTGAGAAAATTTTCGGACCGAAAAAATTGCCAAGTGGCGCACTGATTGGATTTCCGGTACTGGAAATGACTGTCCAATGGTACTGAAAAATTAGATACATGATTTTAGGATTTATTACTTTGAGCCATTGAAATTGTCTGGAAAAATTGGAGTAGAAATTGAATTGTTATTGGATGAGTGCTTAAAAACAAGACAAGTGGCAAGTGACACTTGTCACTTGCCTACTTATGTCTTAGATTTAATGGTTTTATAATTAACCTAACTTTGGAAAGCCATACACGACACTTCTCCTTTGAAAGAGTGAAAGGTGCTTTTGAGAGATTTTTCTCCTTCTCATCCGAAGTCTCCTCCTACTCTCTTCTTCGTTGGTCTTCTCCACTTGTTATTGCTCACAAAAACTCTTCTAGCTTAATTGCTTTCTCTTCACTTGTACACAAATCCAAGCCTAAGTTTTCTACCTCCCTTAACATGGTGATTGTCGTGTATGTGAAGTGAAGTAGAGGATTTGGTGTTAGTTGAAGAATTGAAGAATTAGAAGCTTGATAGGTAAGAATTATGTTTTATGTTCTTAAATTGGTAGTTAGATGCTTTAATTGTGATTTATTGTGTATTAATTTCATGAAGCTTGTGTTTTGATTGTATGGGTATAAGTTCATGTTTGTGTAAGGATGAATGATATAGTATGT
>JAOSBK010000006.1:31707823-31724834 GCA_027568895.1 Erythroxylum shatona | reverse complement strand
TAATTGTTTAAATTAGTGTGTTCTAATTCTCTGTTATTTGTAGCACTTTGCGAAAAAGGTTCAAAGATCTATTCAACGCCCCTTCTAGATCATTTACAAAGCTAACCTATTGTTTTTTGTTTCCAAATATATCTTTGAAAGTCACTTAAATACCATATTTTACCCATTCTAACTTACAATTTCTTCAAAATACTATCTCACTCAATTTAATTCACCATATCAGTATTATGCATGATGAGTTATGACCCCTGTCTAAAATTCATAACTCCATTTGTTCCTAAATGTTCACATAGTAAATGTTAACATTAGGTTTTAAGATCTTCCAGACATTTATTTGCCTATGTCTCTAGTTTTCATATGATTAAAAATGAGGCCATTTAAAGTTCTGAATCAAGAAGCATGGACCAAACATCACAAGTTGATCCAACATAGGGCAGCATCAAATCACTATTTTCAATCTTAAATTCCAATATGATTCAACCAGAATTAGTTCGGGGTCTCTTTTATGAATTTTTTAGTACTGTCTTATGTTTCATTTTCAATTGGAATCATCTAATTTAGAAGTATGTAGGCTGATTTATGGCCAAACAATGGGACTGGTTCAAACAAACCTAAGACAGAATTCTACTACACGTTACTCTCTTGTAATATTCAATCAATTCTATGCAAAGAAACACCAAAATAACACTAAGGCATTATTGATATTAAACACATCCACACCATACTAAAAATCCACAAAAATTAGGAATTTAAGTTAGGAACACTTACCACTTTTTCCTCCAAACTTTTGAGTATTTGCTGAATAACATTACTTGATCAGGATCTCTTCAAATCTCCATCAAAACCCATCAACAACGAAAGCCCTCTTCTTCCTCTCTCCTTGGCCAACCTTCAAACTTAGTTCTCTTCTTTTCACTTTTTTTTTGGTATCTCACGTTTTCTCTCTCTCAACACTCACGATTATGTTAAAGTATGAAGTTAAATGTCTTACTTTATTCTTTTTTATACTCATTTAATGGATTCCACATGACACCTTCCTGTTGGTTCTCTTCTAATGACTCATCCTTCCACCAACACCGTGTAAAATGACCAAATTAGACTTTAATGAATACTAAAAAGACCATATTGCCCTTTAATGCATACAAAATTATACAAATTTCATCCTCAAAATTTAACTAAGCATACATGTTCAAACAAGTGGGGATACAATGCATGCATCTTGTTGGTTTTTTTTTGTAGGGAGAATATATGTATGGAGAAAACTCTCAATTTTATTGGATAGAAGCTTGTCTATTTATACAGTCTTTCTCTAACTAAAATTCAAAAATCAGATAACATCTAATCTAAATCAGCATAATATAAAATCTGAACTTAAAGAAAATATTCTAATAATATCTTTGACTGTTTCAAAGTCACTTATTCAACACATCTGCTGCTCAGGTTCCCATGTAGCTTTCACTACCGCATGATTCCTCCACAGTACCTTAATCAAAGGAATTATCTTATTACACAAAACTTGTTCTCTACGGTTGAGGATCTGTACAGGTTCCTCCTCAAAAGTCAAATCAGCCTTTAGGTTCACTGGTTGTGCTGTGATTCATATAAAGTGTCTGCTAGGTACTTGCAAAGCATAGATACATGGAAGATGTTGTGAATCCTCGCGAGTTCATCTAGTAGCTTTAATCGATATGCTACTGACCCAATTCTTTATGTGATCTCATACGGTCCCATGTAAAGTGATGAAAGTTTGTAGAAAGGATAAAAAGGCAATAACTATCCCTTATTCTTCTTGACAAAAATAAGTTTCTTTTCATCACATTTTTGCAATTGACCGATAACATATTGGTTCTTATTCTCCTCTAAGTATTTAAGTTGGTGCTCACAAAGATAGAAAGTCAATTTAATTTCTCTGTCAAGTTGCTCTCCATTAACATCAATGGCAAATGAATCACCATCTTGAGATTTCCATATGTAATAGCTCATGATTATCCTATTGTGTGGTCACCACAATACTCATATTGAAATTCAAGTTGCTTACAAGGCTATTTTCTTCAAAATCATTGTCCAATTTCTGCCTTTAACATTATCATAAATCTTTTAATTTTGTATGTCGGCTTTTATTGTATCTATAGCAAGTGTTATACGCCCTGAAGTAGTCATTTCTTGCAATTGCATAAATTGGTTGAACATTGATCGTAACTTATTTATATTCATGGCGATCACATTGAACCTAAATTTTTGGCATCTATTTCTCACTTTGTATATAAGAATCCTTGAGTTATTGGGATACTTTTCTTAAACTCTTGGTCTCAATTATCTTTTGTCATGTTTATGAAAATTTCTAGCCAAGAATCATAGAATTCTAATATCATTTGTTGTGATTATTTATGGTTAAAGAGGAAATGAAGAATAGAGCAGAGGAAGGAGAGATGAATCTGGAAGAAGGAGGAGAGAGAAGAGAGAGAAACACAGAACAGAAAGAGTAAAATACTTAATTCATAATTTTGGTAATGAAACGATTACGAAGGTTTTTATACTCCTTTTAAATTAAAATATGCTAGTAACATTTATACGTAAATGACTTTTTAACTTAAGTTGATGTTTGAATTGTCTTCCAACAATAAAATGTGTAAATCGACATGAATTGTTAAGACTTCTCAATGATGATACCTTAAGAAAACTTAAAGAGCCTTGGTTATGATCTGATGTAGTTAGCATGAAAATATATGACCAACTGTCCAGTTTTGGGATGGTGTTTTTAACTTTGATGCTAGAGAGATAATGCACAATCATGGCATTAATATCGCTTCCGTATACTTGATGGTGAATTTGCCTTGTCATTTCACAGTGGTCAATGCTTTTCTTTTCGATTTAAACTGAAGGTTAAATTGTTTAGAATGCTGGTTTATAACTAAATAAATATGAACTTGATGAGAGGTGGATTGGGAGGGGGGAGCATGAACGAATGTGAATTCGTAACAATGATGAATGCTTTCTGGGCCATATGTGGCTTGGTCAATGGAGACCATATGTTGTTGGATCAATGATACCAGGATGTGCAAGGTAGGGGTAAGATCTTGTTTTGAGCTCTTTTGCTGAGTCCCAAGTTGCATCAAGAATTCATGTGCTCAAAAGTGTCTCGTTTCAAGTAACCTGGATAATTATAGTGGATGAATTAATAAGAAGCTATTGGTGCCTGCACTTTAGATCTTTATGAGAGGGGGTAGAAAGGTCATGTTGGAAGCTTTGTTAATCTACACCAGCTTTGCTTATTTATTTACGTCTTGAAAAATGTGATGGTTATCTAACCCTAATTCTTAACCTTGAGTTTTTCTAATTTCTTAAATTCTGTGTTTCTGATAAAGTACATAATGGCTGATATCAACCTTAACGCAAAGTGCTAAAATGATAAGAGAGAATATAAGCTAATGCTGTGGAGGACAGAACGATAGGTACTTTCTTTAGGTGCACAGATGCTATTTGCATGGTGGAAGTCCCATCCATTCATTAGTGTAGGAGTAATTCCATAGTTCAAATGAGACTTTCTATCTACTTCTAACTGTGTGATTTGCTGTTCTAATGAAGCTAGGGGGGTTATCAAATCAAATATTTTATTGGTAGCACATTTGTGGGTTCACTGTTATGATTGATCAATTCCGTGAATGTGTTCCACCAAATTATTCCTAAATTTTTAAGTAGTTTTATTTTTCACTTTAGCGTTCGAACCAGACATTCGTCTTACTTACTGGATGAAAGTTGTTTTCTAACATGTATCACGCGGCAATCTTTTATTGCATTTTTGTGTGGGTCAAACTTATGACTATGCTGAAGATCTATCTTACCACCTATAGCAATTCTTATTCAGGCTATATATGTTTTTGTATTGGGGTGCCAGTTCATCGATGCTGTTGAGAGTACACAAAGAATGAAGTGGGGCTTGTGGATCATTCCTTGCTGCAGTTCATGGATACATATTATTTGTGCATTTCTCGAAATGGAGAGACAAGTTGCCCCGTGAATAAAACAATCACACTGTTGCATGAAATTTTTTGCAGATTTTTTCCAGGTGATTGTCCATTTTTTTCATTTATGATTCTTAACTGTGCTAGGAAAATTTTCATTGGAATCTTGAGGAGTTTACATGTGTGACATTGTTTTCATTATCTTCGCAGGAAGAAGAGTTTCTATCGGATAATGCATGTTACTCAGAGATGAAAGATACTGGGTTCTTCGAAGCTGAATGGGATTAATTCATCAACTCGGACGTGGCAACTGACAAGGGCCTTTTACCTCCATAGGTTCAAATCAAATCTTGCTTCGGATTGGGCTAAACAAAACTAGAAAACAAATGTATGTCTCTTGATTATCATTACCTATCATTGTAATTGTAAATTGCAAGTCACACATACCTATCATTGTAATTGTAAATTGCAAGTCACACACATATACTAATTGATACCAATTATTTCTTTTGTGGTAACTATCTACTCTCTAAGTTGTGCTCCCTAGCTGAAATAAAAACTGTACATTTGGCCCAACCGTTCCTTTTACATTTAAATAGATCCACTGTAACATAAAGAGTAAAATGTTTACAATACATCTATCATATTCCTCCAAACCGTATCCTATCTGAGAATTTGCTTCAGAAGATGTTTCCGGGATTTTTCTATGGAAGAATGAAGAACTTCTCCTCCAGATACTTGTTTAATGGTATCTTTTGAGTGTGCTTGGTCCTATTATCTTCAAAATGTAAATGCAAGTTTCACCCACTGAAACCTAGAAAAGGTCTTCAAGAGAATGTTCTAGTTCAAAACCGAGATAACAATCCGAAACTAGCATCAATTTCATGCCCTGGAAAACAAGACAGAATCAGTGAAGTTTACAAGTGACATGTTAGCTTTCTTTTGTGGAAAACATGCACGAAGGGATCGTCATACCAACTAAGGTTCCTTGAAATATAAGCACAATAGCCACTTATCGCCGATATTATATGCATAAGACATGCCTTGCCATGTTTAGACTTAATGTATAGATGTAAGACTTTTCCTTTTCTATAGGAGGTAGATTTCCATATGAGACATGCTTACAAAAATGACAAGAAACGAGAACTGATATGAGGTTGGAAATTTTGACCTTTGAAGTCATATAAGTAGATGGCAATTCCATGGTAGTGGCCAACCAATCTGAGAAAGAAACCCTCTTCATGGCATATAGTTCAGAGGTGACCGTGTTACCAAGCACTATCCACCATGCTTCATCTTTTAGCTGCAAAAGAACAACCTTCAGTAAATTTCTTTTTCCCGACCAACTGTATATAATGGTAAGAGAGGATGAGATTTTACCTTTGGGAATCGAGGCACAAAAGCCCTCATAGGATTTTTCCTGGAGTTGATCTTCTCCAATTTGATGTTAAGAGCAAGATGTTGCTTTCCATGAAGGTCCTTATTCTGTACTTTTAACTTCATTTGAATACGAGGAAACTGCTGCAGGTCCTGCCAAAACAACCAAAACATAAGAAATGGTTACATTTCCTTACGTCTACATGTGCATTTGAGTGCTATTATGTTACTTCTGCCATGTGCCTATCTTCGCCAAAAATTCAGTATAAAGAAAATGGAAAACGACCAAGTAAACAAATGGATTAATCAAAATATAGAAGCAAGAAAAAGACAAGTTTTCTAGTCCAATAAGTGAATGATATTTCAACTTATAGAACCGTAGAACACCAAGAAATCTTTAGTGACTAGAATGAAGTTTTGAAGCAAAAATTTAAAGGGTAATTTTGCACCTGCTGTAATCTTGAAGCAAGGGAAGATCCAACAATTGCCTGCAAGGTACCCTTGGGAAGATTTAACAACTGTTGTACAGTGGAGATTCCCTTTTCACTTAGCGACTGTGCAATATCAGAATTCATGCATGGCAACATCCATAAGGCAGAATCCTTATCAAACCACAAACCCTGAGAAAATACCCCATTATTAGAAAGGACAGGCTAAAACATTTCACATCTAATCAACCATCAAATGAGGAAGAAAAAGTATATAATTTATAAAAAAAAGCATTCTAGCCTAAATCTACATTGGTGTTCCACCCACGTCTTTCCTATGTGACAACACAAGCTGACGCGTGGATAAAGAAGCAAATACGTGGGTCCAACTTAATGATTCACGTCTCAATCATTAAGTTGCTTTATGTTTATGGTTTAGGAAATAATAAATTTGGATGATGAAGCCATCGTCTTCACAGAGGTTCATTCTTTGTAATATTTAAAAAAAAAAACTATTAGATAATTTACAGGCATAATTACGTTATATTCCTCTGAATGCCAGCTAAAACTCTTCAAGACTGCCCACTAGTGGTCTTCATGAGCCTAAATTATGAGTTAGTACACTAGATGAAGTTGGGGATGTGATATAATTGTCACTGAGATTATTGTTGCAGAATATTCAAATGCACAAATTTTTTGATGGAACAATTGAGTCAATTGTGTCCAGTCCCAGAAAAATGATGCATTAATTCCTTTTGGAATTGGTACTAATTACAAGAATATTATGTTATCGAAGTACTAGAGGATGTTAGTCATTGGCAAAGAAAATTGAGAAATTCCTACTTTGAGGAAAAAACTCAACAATGATGGACAAAAAAACAATTGTCGAAAGGAATTGAACAACACATAAAGAGTAAAGAATAGTATTGAAATAAAAGTAAATAGAGGCAAAATTGAAAAAACAAAGTGATGATAATGAAATTAGAGCGCATCTTCATTTGAATAAATTCTTTACATTCATTTTTAGTATAATCCTCAATCTCAGTTTCTTTCTGCAAAGCACTACGTATCAGACAAATAGACTGTCTGCACATTTAGCTTATTCGAAAATTCAATAAAATAATTCTTATTGTTCTTTCCTTCTGAGATCTATTGTTATCTTTTGTCCTTTCCATTTTTTTCTCATTCTAAAACATGCAACTGTAAGCATAGATTGTTTGTCGGATCGCATAAAAAGTTTTATGCGACAGCTGATTTCTTCTTTTGTATTTTAAAACTTTTCTTTTGTAACAATGTTCCAATTCTTCTTCGATTGTTTTGGTTTTGAAGCCCATTTTCTTGCCTAGTACAGAACTATTTCTTGCCAAGCTTACTTACCTCTTGAGCAATTTCCTTGTGAATTTTAAACTTCACTCCGTCCCCTCTACACATATAAACTAGTATGTCTGATATATCTATATATGTATATATGAGCATTGACAGAAGCATGTGATCAGTAAGACAGCTATTTTTGTTTTTTGTTGTCCAAAGAGTTCTTTAATAATCAACATGCTTATACCTGCATGACCATTTGCAGAAGATGCATGCAAGTTATTGAGCTGGAAAGCCATCCACTGTTGGAACATATATCTATCATGGCCTGGATAATGCGTATGCTTTGATCCAATACTGACTTCAAGTCGGTTACGTAGTCACTTATTGGCAAATCCAACTGGGAAAAATGTGCCTGGGTCCAGAAAAGGACAGTAAAGAAAATTAGTAAAAGAAAATAGAACAAATAAGATTATTGTAGAAGCAGCACAATTGGAAATTTGGAGGACAAATAATTGAAGCCTCAATGGTAGAAATTATGATGACTGCTGACCTGAAATAGAAGATTTGCTTTGATGTGAGGATCATCTAGTCGGTTTTTATCCACTGCATATCTAACTCTCTTGGACAAGGCTTCATTGTAATTTTCCTGCAATAAAAGAAATGGAAACATCTCTTACAGGGTCTTTACAAATAGTATGTACATAATAATTTTCCACATCTAATGCATATCAACATTTACAGGAAAGATCAACTGGTCAACTGAAACTTCAATCTAGAAATTAGACGACAATACAAAATTCATTATTATAACCAAAGGGTAGAAAACTAGAATAACCACTTGTGACAAACAGACTAATCTGACATGCTGCTGGGCATCTAAGAAGCAAGGATGAACAAATGACATCACATTATCCCCCATCAAGATCCCTTCAAGAGAATATCGAGAAACAACTAGCAGAAATTTTCATACCATTAGTAATTTCAGAATACATATACAACTGCATAAAGTCCATGAACTGTATAGTTATGTATTCTATATACATCCCACTACAGCTAAGGCTCTCCCTGTCAGCTAGAATTGAAAAGAGATTGAGAGCAAAGAAATTACCTCATTGTGCCGCACAGGAAGTTCGTCATATTCAGAAGCACCAGATAGAATATGCAGAAACACCTTTTTATACCAAGTAAACCTTAGAAGACAACCATAATAACAAAATTGAAAGCCCATGTCACAACTTTCTCAAAAGTACTTACTTCAAGAGATGTATCTGATCCTATGTTTGAACCAAACATCGAGACAGTCAAGTAGCTAAGGTAGTACTGTGATGCTATCATACCCAACATTGTAGACTCCACATTGTCCTCATTCATCTTAATGCATCCACTGTCTTCCAGATCCTCAAACGTGTGCTGCACCAATCTGCCAATACGAATTGTCATAGAATTGTCACCACTAAACCAACAGAAACAGTTCATAAAGGAAAAACATGGATGCAATAATCATTTCAGGACTCATTCAGACTAAAATATTTCTGATAGTTTATGTAAGCACAATAAATTAAACTGCAAAGTTAGTGAAGAAAAGCTACAATGGCGACATTTTTTGCCTTGATTTCTACAAGATACTATGAGCATGTATGTTATAAGTGGAAATACTTTTATATACAAAACAATATGAATTATTTTTGAACAAAACCTTTACCAAATTCATGACTATTATGTTTTCTGACCAAGCCTGGAACTGTATTATGCTCAGACGAAGATAAAACCACATGAAATAATTTAGAAGAAATGCACTCATCTCACCTAGACAAATAAGAACTCAGGGCATCAGTTTCTGCATTCTCTAATCCATAGTAGGCTGGATTAACCATCTGAAATAAAAATTCATCAACTTTGGCTACTGGGATATTGCTGAAAGTATGAAAGAGCATTGATCCTGGATGGAACAGTTATAAAATAACAAACACCATCTTTCTTTGCCTAGAAAGAGCATTTATTAATATGGAAGGACAAACGGGTTGGAAGTTAACTTTCCAAATCTAGCTCAGTAAAATTTAGAAAACAATGTAGATCAAGAAAGAACCCACTCTTTCCAATCTTATTTCGTTTTTAACCCCCACTTTTTCCAATCTTATTTTATTTATAACCCTCTCCCCTCCACCCTGAAGGAAATACTTGGGCAGATTACAAACAATTATGAACAGGTTCACTTTCATGTCACATTAAAAACATCTGGGAGAACAAGAAGAAAAGAACAGTTTAGCACAAGACCAAGTAATTTCCTAAAGACCATGGGATAAGGAAAATCTGTTAATAGGAAAGTGGAGCACAATTGCATATTATCACATCTACAGTATATTTCAATTACCCTATGGGACATATAGTTCATTCTTAAATAGAAGTATGATATTTCACTTTCGGTGCCCCCAAAGTGTTGCAGTTTCCCTACTAGTATAACAGGAACAGTATATACCTTAATTGCCAACCAAAGGACCAATGGATTTTCCCTAAACAAACCATATTGTGATTTACATTCCATGTTATAGAACTTGCTTTTGCATTTCCCTCTACCATTATTACGTCACTAGAGCTTCAGAAGATATCAAACCATCTTTAGGACAAAATTTACAGCATGACTAAGGGAATTTTGATGTAATAGTGAAAGCAATACAGGTTAGAAAGAAAAAGTGACAAGACTGCATGAAGGTACTCATTACAAAAATATCCAAAAAATGTCAAATCTGCAGGGAGTTCATATGTTTGAGAACATAAGCAAACACAAGAAAAAATTTTCAGTAATTTCAGAAAAAAATTATTCAGCTTTTCCTCAATAACAGTAGCATGCATTTTTTAAGGCAATTATGTCTAGAAAAAGAAATATTGTTTTCTTTGTTGGAAAAGTCAACTACTATAAAGGTACAACTTCTGAATATTTTCTTACATTGAGAAAAGGAACTAAAGCCCAAGACATAAAGAATGGCACATATGAGGGTGACCTTAAGATAAGCCAAATGATTTGAGGCACACTTCCGATATATATATGTTACTATATTTCTTTCAATTTCTCTATGCTTTATAGCTAATCCAGCACTGCAATACTTCATATCAATAAAAAAGAAATATCCTACAACTAAAGGAATAGCAAACTGAAGGATTATCCCTCAGTTATTGATTACCTAGTCAATAAGTGATTAGCAAAAGTTAACTTGCAAACTCTTTATCAATGAGTAGTTATAAAAATAATACCAGTCTACGAAACAAGTAAGTCCATGTCAGATAATGCACTCCATCTTCCTTATGGGAAATTGTGCCGCTAACTATCTCTGCGTTTATGTGATCATGCAAGTGTTCTCTCAGACTACTCTCAACTGGGAATGGTTCGTACAAGAACTGCAAACAGAAAATGTCTGTATTATTTCCAGAATACATAAAAGAGAACCAATTAAAGAGTCAAAGGATCTAAACTCACCTTTTTATAGAAGCTTTTTTTGGGTTCATGAACAAGAATGACTGCTTTTCCATGTTGATCATATTGTGGGCGGCCCGCACGACCCATCATTTGCAAAATATCTGTGATTGGGAAATCAACATATCTCTTTGTTTTTCCATCATAATATTCCGTCCCCTGAAATAGGATGCATATATAGATTACAATGGCCGAGTTCCATTAAGTAGTATTAATTAATATCTGATACAGCTTGCTTGTCACGCTATACCTCGTGAATCCAAGTGCAAGCCATTTGTGGCCAATTCACACGTCAGAAATTACAGCTTATTATTTGATCAACATTCAATGCAGTAGTTTTTTTTCCCCCATGTACATTCTATATTAAAGTCATAATTCAAGATGGAAATTTTGTCCAGGAGTTGTTTTAACAAAGATAAAAGCCCTCAAAATTCACTTAAAAAATGTGATGTTTATGAGATCCTTCAGCTATGAAGTCTATATTGGTTTATTGGACATTTAGAGAGTACACGAGCAGGTTAGTTGAACTCCTAGTCTAGGAAAGGCACTGAATTTGTTTGATGAAAGTAAACAACGCAATCCCACGTGGTATTGCTAAGATTATCACATGTAGGAGTACATGAGTCGAGTGAGCCAGTTCACCATGTTCGGGCTTGATTTATTATTTTTTTTCTCAAGCTCAAACTCTAATCAAGTTTCATTGGCGAGTACGAATTTATTTTGAGCCCAACCTGAGCTCAACTCAGAATGAAAATTTCAATGATCCAGCCAAGTATGTTGAAAAAATGCAAGAGTTGAACAAAATCACAAGAGTTGCTCAGTAAATAGAACCATCTGTTAATTGTTTTAAAGTTGCTTATACAAACAGTCTCTAAAAACAAAGATGTAGAAATAGTCCTGGTGACAATAAATAAATCTTCAAACAAATTTATAGACAAATCTCTAGATGAGCAGGTAAAGAAAATAGCATACAAGCCTAAAGTACTTGAGTTCACCTTTGCTGAAACACAGCTTGTTTACCAAATGAATTTAATACATGGCCAGGAATCGTCTATATATACAAGGCAAAAAGTTTGCATTTCTGTGTAGCTACTAATATGAAGGACCTAGGCAAGCTGCATAATTTGTTATTAAAGTATGTAGTGCATACCAAAATTATTGCAAATACAAAGCCATGATGCATGTGAAATCTCATCAAACTCATACTTGTGGCTATTTTCTCAATACTTATCCTATCCAAAGATTTTTTTTGAAAAACATCTGAAACGAAGTATTATATATAATTCAACTCACCTTGATAATGACCAGATGAGCAGGAAGATTTACACCCCATGCCAAAGTGCTAGTACATACCAGTACCTATGATGCAACAAAAGGCAAATTTTCTCAAATAAGAATCCTTTACCACATAACGTACCACAATAAGATAAATTTGGCGAGGGAAATACCTGAATCTTGTTGTTTGAGAAAAGTTCCTCAACCAGAGACCTGTCTTTGTCATTTAGCCCTGCATGGTGCAACCCAATGCCAAACTGCAAGGTATGTTTAAGATTTTGATCAGTGACCTGGGAAAGAACCATCTGTAATGACTCTTCTGTCATACTCAGGAACTGCACTGGATGCTCATCTGAAGCCGCAAACTACACATACGAAAACAAAGAACAATCAATCTAACACTTCAATAATTTAAAATGACATGGAATAATACTTTCCCAAAAATAAATATCATCAGACCTGTATAAGGTCTAATGCAGTAAGCCTTGTTTGGCGACGTGACGAGACAAATATCAGAACAGGTTTTGTAGGTGAGTGTGTACATATTGCAGCGTAAGCTGGTTTGTTCATGCTGTTCATCCTTGGGCAATAGTACTTCCCTGGATATCCCTGTTCCAGAAAAAATTTATGCGTAAGCTCCCAATTCTTGCACTTTCAAATCAACCACAAGATTTTTTAAAAAAAAGGTAAACAGTAAACAAATAGACCTAACCTATTCAATGTCCATCAAAGGAATATTAGATTGAAATCGTATAACATATAAGAAAAGATTGAATGACCAAATTGCATTAGTCGCCACACATTCCCATCCTTTTAGAAACCTTCAAATAGCAGTTTCTGCAGGCAATAGGAGTTACTGGTGTTTGACAAGAGAATGGGACTTCTCATCCCCTCACCATCGAACATTTTATCCTAATCAAAAGATTCTGATGGTAGTGGTTTAATGAAGACTACAGTTAGAGCCAATGACAATAATAACACTAAACCCAGAATATGGAGAGTGTATTCACGGAGAAAGAAAGAGGGGTCTGCTAAGAATGAAGAGAATGATGTCAGAGTTAGTTACAATTGGAGGCTGATGGGGTACAAGGGAATAACAAAATGTATGTAGAGGCAGCTAAGAGGCAGAGGAGAGAGAGGATATTCAGCAAGTAAGGAGTGAGAAGTGTGATTTTAAACAGAGAGAGAACTTATTCTCTCCCTGAGGAGCAACTCTTGCTCTGGTATAGGAAGTGATCCTTGGATTCACTTGTAACAGCAGTGTTTATCACTGATTACTATCAATAATATACTGATCTCTAGCCTATCAAGCTAGAGTTTTTCTAACATTGGTCTGACCTGCCGGATACCAATATTGGGAGAGACAATCCGCTTGCTTTCGAAGACTAGAGATTGGAATCCCGTATGGCGAACTTGGAGGCTGGGGTGGAAGAAATTCAGTCATCCATGCGAATGGCAATGGGAGAAATGCAGCGAGCCTTGCTGCTGGAAATGAGTAAAATGTTGGGTAAAAGGCCGGAAGAAGGAAAGGGGAGTGGCGATGCCTCAGGAAGGAGGCCAAATGCGGCCGGAGAGAGGAACCCAGGTCTTGGGCAATCACATCCGGTGGAGCACTCCTATGATACTATGGAAGAATATAGGATGTCAGTCCGCAAGGTGGAGTTACTCATGTTTGATGGGTCTGATCCTGTAGGGTGGATCACGAGAGCCGAAGTATATTTTGAAATTCATAATACTTCAGAGCCGAAGTATGGAAGGTTCCACCATACATTGGTTTAACCTTCTTCGGGAGGCAGAGGAAGAGTTGGACTGGGAAAGGTTTAAGCGAGCCCTTATCGATCGTTATGGAGGGAGAAGGTTTGATAATCCTTTTGAGGAGCTGTCAGATTTGAAGCAGACTGATTCGGTGGAGGAATATATTGAGGCTTTCAAATTTATCTTGTCACAAGTAGGTCGACTACCAGAGGAGCAGTTCATGGGGTACTTCATGAGTGGTTTGAGAGCTGACATTCGAAGGAGGGTACATACGTTTGGACTTGTCAATAGGTACCAACTGATGAAGATAGCGAGGGCGGTGGAGGATGAGGTGAATGGCGAGCTCGGGGGTGTCAAAGGCGCAGGTCCTCGCATGCGCATGTGGTCTCTGCACCGAAGGAGCCCTTTTAGGGGCAATTTCTGGGTCAACCCGGCCCATCGCGACCCGGAGCCTCCAAACCCGACGGGTCGTGGGAGGTTTGAGAGTGGTTTGGGGACTAGGAGAAATCGCGACTTCACTGGGGCTCCACCTGAGTCCCTAGCGCAACGTCGGATGGTCGTCCCACCCACGGCGACATCCACCAGGCGTTCTGAAGGAGATAGGAGGGGACCGACGGGGAGGAATAAAGGGGTGCGTCATTTGTCATATCAAGAACTTATGGATCGAAAGGCAAAGGGCTTGTGTTTCAGATGTGGGGAGAGGTTTCAACCTGTTCACCAGTATGCTGAAAAACAGTTGAGGTTGTTAATCTTGAATGACAATGAAACTTTGGATGAAAATGGAGAAATTATAGCCCTAGAAGCAGAAGTTGAGGAGGAGGTTGATGTAGCTTTGGAATGCAGAACAATGGGGGCGTTTGGAGTGAATGGGGCAGTGATACCAAAGGCTAAAACTATGTGATTGGCAGGGAAGTTACAAGGAGTTCCGATTGTAATTTTTGGGGACAGCGGAGCCAACCATAACTTCATTTCTCCTAAGTTGGTTAGTGGGTTGGGGCTGACCGTGGGAACAAGCAAAGCGTTGGGAATCAGATTGGGAGATGGCCATAGGGTGACTACTCAAGGGAAGGGTTTGGAAATTCCTATTCGGGTGGGAGACTTAGAGTGGAAAATTGATGCTTATGTCTTGGACTTAGGCGGAATGGATATGATTCTAGGGGTGGCTTGGTTACAAACTCTAGGAAAGGTGATAGTGGATTGGAAGGAGATGTCGAAGCAATTTCAATATAAGGGGCAGAATGTTCAGTTACAAGGGAATGCAGGATTTCAGTCCACCCCACAGAGAGGTAGTGTGTATTTGGAAGATTCAGTATGCTTGCATGGTCTCCTTGCTATCTTAAGGGGTGAATTCTTATCAGTTGAAGGGGAACATATAATGGAAGAATAGCAGATGCAACTTAACAGCAGAGAGGATAAGGAGTTGAACCAAGTGAGATATTTTTAGAAGTGCAAGGGCTGCCTCCTGAAAGGAATCACTCCCATGCCATTGTGTTGCAACAAGGGCAAGGCCCTATTAGTGTGAGACCCTACAAATACCCTCATCATCACAAGAATAAGATAGAAAGACAGGTGCAGCAAATGTTACAAATGGGAATCATCCGCCCAAGTTCTAGCGCCTATTCTAGCCCGGTAATCTTGGTCAAGAAGAAAGAAGCTTCTTGGGGAATGTGTGTAGACTATAGAGCACTCAATCAGGTCACCATACCAGACAAGTACCCTATTCCGGTGGTGGATGAATTGTTAGATGAGTTGAATGGTGTCGGATTCTTTTCTAAGCTAGACCTAAAATCGGGTTATCATCAAATTCGGGTTAGGAGGGAGGACATTCATAAAACGGCCTTCCGCACACATGATGGGCATTACGAGTTCCTCGTCATGCCATTTGGGCTAACCAACGCTCTAGTCACATTTCAATCCGTTATGAATGACATTTTCAGACCTTTACTTAGGAGGTTCGTTGGTTTTTTTTATGACATCCTCATTTATAATGCTGATTGGGGCACTCACCTTTTACATTTTGGCAAACGTCTTGGAGGTCTTACAAGCCAATCAATTTGTAGTTAACAGGCAGAACTGTAGTTTTGGAAGAAGGACAGTATCATATTTGGGCCATGTGATTTCTACCCAAGGAGTACCAGTGGATCCAGTCAAGGTATCTTGTGTGGTGAATTGGCCTGTTCCTCATAATGTGAAGGGGGTGAGGGGATTCCTTGGGTTGACAGGTTATTACAGAAAGTTCATTATGAATTATGAAAAGATAGCCAAGCCTCTTACCAAATTAACAAAGAAAGATGGGTATCAATGGGGGATTCCTTGGGTTGATAGGTTATTACAAAAAGTTCATTATGAATTATGGAAAGATAGCCAAGCCTCTTACCAAATTAACGAAGAAAGATGGGTATCATTGGAACTCAGCAGCCTTAGAGTCATTTGACACTTTGAAGAGGGCCCTAACTACATGACCCGTGTTAGCTCTTCCAAACTTTACTCAAACCTTCGAAGTGGAGTGTGATGCTTCGGGCAAGGGGGTTGGTGCGGTATTTAGAAGACCGATTGCCTATTTTAGCAAGGCCTTATCTGAAGGTAATCTTTCCAAATCAGCTTATGAGAAGGAATTGATGGCATTGGTTTTGGCAGTACATCATTGGCGTCATTATTTGTTGGGCAGGCCCTTTGTTGTTTATTCGGATCAAAAAAGTCTCCGTCATTTACTACAACAAAGAGTTTCCACTATGGACTAACAATGTTGGATGGCTAAGCTACTTGGGTATCACTTTGAGGTAATTTATAAACCGGGACCTGAAAACAAGGCTGTTAATGTTTTGTCAAGAATCTATGAAGAGGCTGAATTGGGGAGCATTATATCCTATCCATTATGGGCTGATCGTCAAATTCTTCAGCAGGAGGTTAACAGGGATCCTGTGCTCAGTGGTATTATTCGGGAATTGCAACAAAACCTAGCTCCAAAGAAAGG
Source organism: Erythroxylum shatona (assembly GCA_027568895.1). Lineage (NCBI taxonomy): Eukaryota > Viridiplantae > Streptophyta > Magnoliopsida > Malpighiales > Erythroxylaceae > Erythroxylum > Erythroxylum shatona. The sequence continues at coordinate 31,708,280 of JAOSBK010000006.1, read as the reverse complement.
GTTCCTGTGGCACCAAGGCGTTCTCTTATACAAAAGGAGCTTAGTGATTTCAGCCCAATCTGCTTTCATTCCCCTATTTCTAAAGGAGTTTCACTCTTCACCTATAGGGGGTCATTCAGGTTTTCTTCGCACATATAGAAGGATTGCTCACAATCGTTATTGGATTGGCATGAAGAAGTCTATTCAAGACTATGTTAAGTCTTGTGATACATGTCAACAACAAAAATATGCAGCAACTTCTCTGGGGGGGTCTGTTACAACCCTTACCGATTCCCAACCAGATTTGGGAAGATATTTCCATGGATTTCATCACGGGACTTCCTAAATCTAAAGGATATGAAGCAGTATCGGTGGTGGTGGATAGATTGTCAAAATACAGTCACTTTATTCTTTTGAAGCATCCGTATACTGCCAAAAGTGTGGCTGAAGTATTTATAAAAGAGGTAGTCCATCTACA
>JAOSBK010000006.1:31679189-31689492 GCA_027568895.1 Erythroxylum shatona | reverse complement strand
GTTATTTGACAGAAATTGACTTTATACTTGAATCATATTCAGTGAAAAATCTCTCAACTATTGAGAGTTCTATCACACTAATTGCCTCAAAATTGATTCAACATCTTAAGATGCTTTGCTCTTAGAAATGCTTGCAAACTCTGTAAGAAATACCTCAAGAATTGGTCCACGATCAGCTCCCAGCAAGTGAATCTCATCTAAGATCATGAGTCCAACCTATTAAGCAACATTTACAATTAGTGCATGCCGTGCATAAGGAAAAACATGAATAATGATGCTAACTTTCCATAGTGAAAACACAGCAAAATCTTACATAGATGTACCTTTGTTACATAATTTCTACTATGCCAATTTCGACTAATACCATCCCATTTCTCAGGTGTAGAGATAATGATGTCCGCTGACAAAAGGGCAGTTAAGTCTGGTGTATAATCTCCTGTCATTTCAACCTGGTAAACATTCTTTTAATTCAGTAGAATTTCATGGTGCACACATACATACAAACACGTGAGCACAAAAATAGAACTGAGAGGACTGAGAGCACTAATATACAAAAATCATTTATCAATATATTGGAGTACCATTTGTTTTCCCAGATGGGAGACTAAACCCTTTCTCCAATCGTGCATTCTTTCTCGAACAATAGCCTTCAATGGTGCAATGTAAATAACCTGCATTAAATACATGAAAATGAGATAAGAGAGGGACACAAAGGTTGTAGAATTAAAAGTTCAACCGACACAAGAAAGCAAACCAAGCAATATAACAAGAGAAAGTATCATACCAACCCAAAATGCAGTTTTTTTTCCTAATTGATTTATGTCCTCGTATTTAACCTAAGCAATCTACGGTGAAGCATAACATTAATCATAATTCATTGTTTCCTAGTTCAATTTCCTTTCATATCCCAAAATTAGCATATAATTTGGTTTTCAATATCAACAGTATCTCCGAAAATCCTGATTCATCTTTTCCAAAGCACTTGTTTCAGTTAGATTTGCCATCTGTTGGATACAAAATCTGGTCACTGCATGTTTTCATTTTTATTTCTTGAATACAACTTCTTCTAACAGCTAAATTGTTCTGTATTGGTAGGGAATTAGAAAAAAATACCTTCATATCAGGCTGAGTATTGAAGAGGCGAAGCATTGCAATTTCCGCAGATATAGTCTTCCCACTTCCAGTGGGAGCTCCTAATAAAACATTGCTGTCTGTGTGATATAATACATGAAAAGTCTGCAGTTCCAAAATAAAAGCATTATATGATGTGTGCAAACTGAAAAGAGAAGAAAATTAGATTTATTAAACCATACCTGTGTTTGTATAGGATTGAAATGGGAAAACTTGTACAAGGCTTCATAAGTACTGTTTCCGAGTGAAGTAACAGGAAGAGGCTTTAGATCTAGAAGCTCTGTGTGAGAGGTACGAGCCTAAACCAAGAATAATATTTCATAAGACCTTTGAAGGAAAACAGTGACATACCAAACTGAAAAGGTAAATTACTAAACATTCTCCAAAAGAAATCAGAATAAGAGAATGCACCTCAGGCAGTGCCAAGTTATGAAATGATATAGTGTAGAAAGCTTCCGCGTGCAACCAAGAATCGGAAACAGCACGAATGTAGTATTGTGCTGGATGTGGTTCGAATATTGGCACAGTGAAGGAAAGTTTTTGAGGTTCTCCCCGAGCCATCTTCTTTGTAAGAGTGAAAAGCTCTGAATGGTAGATGTGGTCATTTTCTGAGTCCTGACAAAGTTACCGATGCTCTAGTTATAGATTATCCAAATTAGGCATTTTTAACAGTAGTAAATGATTTCTGAAGCCATGGCCCCTGGCTCCAAAACTGACACTATAATCATGTAAAACACTCGTTGTAAGAAATCAAAATTTTAGAAATGAACATGAGCTTTCACGTAGGGATACAAATGACATCACTAAGTAAATGAAAATCCTTGGTACGTTGATATTGGTACTTCCTATGTGTTTTATAACTACAGGAGGAAACCTTCTTATATTCAACTGCAACAACTCAAGTATAGGAGCAAAACTAGGAAGGGAGGGGAAAAACACAAAAATGGGATGCTTAAATAGGAGCAAAATGAACCTGCATTACCAACTCTCTGAGTCTCAACATAAAAGGAGAAGAGGATCACTGTAGCAAAGTCAAACTAGCTTGGAAGTTCAAACTAAGATTAAGATAATTCAGTAATATCATTTATTACCTATTCCTGTATACGAAGTGCCAGGTGTAGAATTTATAATTAACATATTAAGTAGCACTTAAGATGGCACAGATCATTATTAATTGCTAATAAGCACTGGTTCATAATTACATATTCAGTACACCTCTACGACACATAAAGGCAAACTTATACTTTTAAAATGTCAACATTAGACCAGAAAGCTTTCTGCAGGTTTTAGGTAAATTCTTTGTCACAAAACTAGAACAAAAGATAGTTTCACATCCAATACTGCTTCTTTGAGACATTAACATGCGAGTAATAGTAGATACCTCAACAAGAATCCACCAACGTTGTGCAGCACCATGGAAACGGTCTTTCCATGAGAAATTTGGAGTTATGAGCAAATCCACCTAAAAGTTCAATATCAGCAAGAGGATCCTCAACTTCTCAATTTGCAATGATCAAGGGAAAATATTTTTGTGAAGACATCAAATCATTACCTTCAAAACAGTTCTGGTGATTGGACTTACAGTTGCTGATAACTGAATTGATGGAAAATAACCCATGTATTGTTTAACCAACTTCAGAGACAGTAGCCCAATCCAAACACCGCAAAAGCAGAAAAAAGAAAGAAAACAAAGTGATTCCAATCACAGATGTCCAAGTCAACATAGTGGAAATACTAAACAGTTAAAAAACTCAGTGCTATATATATACCTTTCCTCCATGTGCATATCGAATAAGAGCTCCAATATCCTTTTCCTCCATCTCAAGCAGATGATCTAGGTCCACCCCTCGTTCTTCAAGCTTCCGCAATATCTAAACCAGTTAAGATATAGAATTATACATGCGCTCTGCATAAACATCAAGTAAGAGAACAACAAAAATATGTTAGACCAACTTCTGCTGAAAGATCCTTGTCAAATTGTCTAAGGGGGTGTTGATGAGGCCAAATTTGGCGATCCACAGCCTTGCAATATTCCAACATGAATAATGACATCTGAGGCCATCCTCTCCGTAAGCAAATTTCAAATAATGCCCGCATTATGCGAGCCAAGCTTGCACTTATATATGCAGCATCAGAGACCAGAGAAAATGTATCAATTGAACCACGGGAGATGTACAACTGCAAATTCATTTAAACAGCATATTAGGCATTTACTGTTTCCATACTTTGACTCGGTATAGACGAAGTGTCAGTTATTAAGCAAAGGACCAAAAACCTGGATAAGAATTGAAATCTTTCCATATTTGTTTGAAGGACCACCCTTAACTTCTAAAGGACATGAAGTGCGCAATAACATCTCTAGCTCATTCTGCTCCTCTTCTCGAACAACAATATTCTCAAATTCAGAAGAGCGGGCAACCATATCAATTACCTACAACAAAGTGAAAATGCATCAAGATAATTGTGAAAATACTAACATAATATAATTTAAGTCCAAGAGTGATTGCAATAAATTTTCCAGTCAAATAATCCAGAAAATAGCTAGCTGATTAATATATGAGGACTTCTACATGATCAAAATGGAGATGTCAATGCTACAAAGAATAACCTCACTATCATTCATGTAGCGTTTCAACATTTCATTGTAAGTTTCAACACTTGAGTAGTGGATATAGAAGTGGCTTGCAATGCGACCAAGCTCTGTACAATAAAAATTGCCACTTTTCTCATCAAACCGCATCATTTTCGCTTTATCAAGAGCACGTGCAGCATCTGCTATGAGAGCTCGTTGCTTTAAACTCAAAGAGGGATCTGCCATCACCTACCAAACACATATAAACCGCATGAATAACCTAGTTATTGAACAACAGACACAGAACTGATTAAATCTAGAATGCTGTAATATTCCAGTTTTTGAACCCCAAAAAGTGCAGATCGAAGAAAATAAGGAAAACCTTTGGTTGCAAGTCAAAAAAGATTGATTTATAATCCTGTGCACATTACTGCAACTTTTTAAGCATGTGGAGTCAAATGCATCTTTTATTGCCAGACATAAATAGCCATACTATACCTCATCCCATCCAATACCGTATGCCAAAGGATTCTGCCTCATCCTGATAGCAAGATACGTATAGCCAAGCCAAGCACAAGCTTCTTTGACATTAGTAACAGTACCCAATGCCACCTCTGCATTTAGATTATCTTTCAAGGAGCCAATAAACTGCAAACACAAAGGAAAAATCACAAATTAAAATGTAAACCAACTATCATCTGCATATAGCAGTTATTGGAACGATGCAGCAGCAATTAACCTACAATCTGAAGAAAAACAAAAGATAGATGGTCGCAACAGGATTACAGAAAGTTAACTTCTTAATACAAATGATAACAAAAATCCTTTGAACATCTAAACTCAACAAGACCAGAGAGAAAATGGTCAGATGATCCAACAGTGATACATATTGCAAGTTGATATTGAGATAACTATATTTTTAATCCTCCTACTATAGGCAATTTCCTATTTTCAGTACCCCTACCTTTTCATTGAGTCTCCAACGTTGACATTTTTCCTATTTCAGTCCTGTTCATTAACTCCCTTAATAGAAGTATATGTAGCAATCCATATCATCAAATAAATGGCATAGAAGCCACCTGGATTTTCCACTAACCATACTTAAAAGGCCTTGCACACCATCATCCAGAGATCCCATTGTAGTCACTGTCTGAACGTCTCCGGATACACACATTACACCCTATACTCCTCTTCCTCCTACCAACCACCAACACCCTCAACCTCTTGTCACCACTAGCCACCATAGTTCCCTCTGCAAATATCACTTCCATATCTATGTCCACCAATCCTAGCACTTACCCAAATATTACACAACCACAGCCACCTTCACGACCATCACCACCCCCAACCACCACTATTTCAAGTAGAAGATACTCAACTCCACCACAAAAACCAAATAGAAAACATGATTTCCAAGATAGGAATGGAAGACATCTATTCCTCAACTTAAGGGGAGTGTCGAGTTGTATATTAGCTATAAACTTGTTTAGGAAACTCAATTTCTTGGTATTTCAAAGATTGTGGGATCCTAAGTATTCCTTCCCTAGGAAAGTGTGGAAAAGAATTTGTAATCCTAGGAAATTGTTTTCTTTACCTAGGAAAGTTGAATCCTATGAAACTGTTTTCTTTCCCTAGGAGAGTGTAGAATTATAAGAGATTGATTCATATTTTTCTCCTACACTAAAATGCATATAACCATATGATTCTAATTCAATTGTAAGAAGACAATTCATTTCCCTTCAATTTTGCGCCAATATATGTAATACCTTTCCTCCACAATAATGAAGTCTCAATTAAATTCTATGTATGACTTGGGAACAAAGAGAAGTTCAAGACAAATAATCCAAAACATGAAATGATTGAAACAGAAATGTGACAAGTTGGGACCAAGTACTTTCACAAGTAGGGCAGCGCATCTCAAATAAATTATGCGCATGACTTGGGAACAAAGATGAGTTCAGGACAAATAATCCAAAACATGAAATGATTGAAATGGAAATGTGACAAGTTGGGACCGAGTACTTTCTCAATTAGTGCAACACATCCCAAATAGCTTTCCAGTACAATAACTCATTCAACTTGTACCATCACATGGCACATGAACAAAATTGATCAAGAATCTGTACTTACAAAAGCAGCATAACTTTAACTAATAATCAAGATCAAAATGGCCATTACAATTGCAACACATCTAATATCATCTGCCACATTAAAATTAAAAAACATAAATCCATTTTACAGATAAGCAGCATGTACATTGTTGTGGTGGAAAAGCTAAATAAGGTTGTAGACATCCAGGTAAAGCTAGGCCTAGTTCAAAATCTGAACATCTGACAATAATTTCATAGAATGCATCACTTAGCCAAGTAAACTATAAGGTTCTGAAACACATTAGGCTTCTAAATTGATAGACACCATGAAATTCTTGGCGTTGAATACTAAAACAAAATTGAGAACAATAATCTTGTTTAAAAGGTACGAAAACAACCACTCTAACAACCATGTCCCAAGTCAAACAAAAAATAGCAACCTGACTTTCTATCGGAAGTTGGCTTGTCAGCAACCTTAAATAGTACGCTAACTTATCATGAGATGTGATTATGATGCCTTCACCACTCTTGTCAAATTGAGGCCTCCCAGCCCTTCCAAAGATCTGATGCAATTAGACAAAAGAATAGTAGCCATTAAATGAACAAGGGAGCCACTTCCATGTTTCGAGACATATATAGAGTCTAACCTGCATAACATCAAGCATCCCTAGGTCACGCCATCCACCAGCCTTTGGATCATACAATTGGGTTCCCTGAAGAGTGAAACAACAAAAATATTGGACTTACTGCAAGAAAAGAAAATAAACTAAAGACATCTCACAAAAATTTAGAAAAACATTAAAAAAATATGGAATAAAAATGTTTCATTTGAAAGATTTGAGATTCTACAGCATTTTTTACATGGCATTATAATTTCCATGCTATAGTTGCTAGTTAGGTTCAGTAGTAAATTTTGATCATTTTATAGCATTATTCCAAGAAAGATAATTCATGCACATTTTCTCTCAGGCAAACTATAAGCACATATCAAGGAACCAGTCTCTTTGGAAAACAAAAGCCAGGGGAAACTATTCAGTTGGACCACTTAAGCAAACAACCAGCCCTGTTGCAAACAAAGAAACTGGCTGTCATAATAACACATAAATAATTGGCAGCCCAAGGAATCAAGAGAACACAAACAATTCAACGAATCAAGTTTCAGTTTTAATTCTTTTAAGAATTCATTCATGTCCTTTAGTTTTATAAAACCATGTTTTCTCCCATAATAACTTGACAAAACTTTAATGACTTTTAAGAGGTTATCCCAGTGCTTCAAGTCATTAATTCGACATAAATATAACTAATTAATTGCATTAAAAGCTTTAATCTTAACTTTTAATAGATCTAGTTTTCTGCATGATATTTGGCACAATTACATAAATAATAATAATAATCATTTTTTCTACAGTTTCTCAACTAGACGTTACATATTACAACCTGGTATGTAACTATAAACAGTCTTTATATTATCTTAATTGCCAAATTGCTACAAATATGACCTTTTCAGTAACTGAATATTTTTAATATTCACCAATTTAAATGATTTTAAAAAAAAAATATTTAAATGATATGTACTATCTTCAAAGTCTATTTGAAACATGGTGAAAAAATGGAATTATATTAACATATATCTATCATCAACAACTGCTTTAACTCCAACTCAACCTTAATCCTTGATGGCTCAGTGGCTCTTAAGGCAATGATGCTTTTGTTTTCTATATATCACATGATAATATTACCATACCTAAGGAGATCTTTTCTTCTTATCCATGAATTAACCAATATTGATAATAAAAGGGTCAAATTTTAGACCTTTTGACAATCACATAAAGCCCGAATTTATAGTCTCAAAGTTCCAATTTTAAATATATGCAAGATACTATGATACATATGATTCAACATAAACATATCATGTTATCCATCAGCTAAAGTAAATTTTAAAATTTCTTCAAATTCCTAGTCTTTATCAAGTGTTTTAAATGACACAAAGTGATTCTGGAAACTTCATATTGATAGAATTATTTAAAATTCATATAAATAAGCTAAGATGTAACAATCGGTATACTATAAATTGTTTAATTATTATGTTATCACCTTAAATTTATAAATTCAAGTGATAGTATTTTTATATTAAATTAAGTCCTCATTTATTTGTTTGATGTGATTCTGCAAAATTTCAATATTGTTTGTATTTCACGTAATTTACATCAGTACATAGATACAAGTATATATAGAAATAGATAGAGCTATTCTAGGAAACTAATATCTTTACATAATCTCCTAATATCAGATCTGATTTCTAATATCAGATCTAATCTCATAACTATTTAGGAGTCAATCATATCAAGAAAATATCCAGCTGGATATTTCCCAACACTCCCCGCAAGTTGGCTTGTATATGTCATCCATAGCCAACTTGACTACTAAGACATTGAACTGCCTCTTGTGTAATCCCTTTGTAAGAATAATAGCTATCTGTTGTGATGTTGGAATTTAGGGAACACAAATTAATCCTTCTTCAATTTTTTCCTCAATGAAGTGCTTGTCAACCTCAACATGTTTTGTTCTATCATGAAGAACCGGGTTGTGAGCAATAGAAATTTCAACTTTATTGTCACAATATACTTTCATAGGAACTGAAATAGGAATTTGTAGTTCCTCCAGTATTCTTTTAATCCATAGGACTTCACAGATTCCATGTGTCATTGCACGAAACTCAGCTTCAACACTACTTGTTGCAATCATCCTTTGTTTCTTGCTCCTCTAAGTTACCAAGTTACCACCAACAAATGTGCAATAACCTGAAATTGATCTTCTATTTGTAGTACTCCCTGCCCAATCAGCATCAGTATAGATTTCTATTTGAAGATTGTTCTGCTTCTGAAACATTAAACCTTGTCCAGGAGTTCCTTTTAGATATCTGAGTATCCTGTATATAGCATCCAGATGTTCTTGGCCTGGTGAGTGCATAAATTGACTCACTAAGCTCACGGCAAAGTCAATATCAGGTCTGGTGTGTGATAGGTATATTAATCTCCCAACTAGTTGCTAATACCTCTCCATATTAATAACATTTTCAGGTTGAACTGGTCTGAAATTTACACCAGTCTCAATAGGAGTATCAGCTACCTTGCATCCTAGTAATCCGGTCTCATTCAATTGGTCCAGAATATATTTCCTTTGGTTCACAAATAGTCCATCCTTGGATCTAGCAAATTCCATTCCGAGGAAGTATTTCAGAGGTCCAAGATCTTTGATCTCAAATTCTTTGGCTAATCTCTTCTTCAACTCTACTATTTCAGATACATCATCTCCTGTTATGATAATGTCATCTACATAAACAATAAGAATCGATTTCATACCTGCTTTGGATTGCTTGTAGAACAATGTATGATCAGCTTGGCTTTGACAATAGCCGTAGCTCTTCACAGCCCTTCCAAATCTATCAAACCATGCCCTAGAGGACTATTTTAGTCCATATAATGACTTTCATTAGCTTGCACACCTTATTTCTCCCATAGGTATTCTCCACACCTGGAGGTAAGCTCATAAAGACTTCTTCTTCAAGGTCTCCATTAAGAAAGGCATTTTTTTACTGATGTAAAGTCCACTCATAGTTTACAGCCAAGGAAAGTAATACTCGTATTGTGTTTACCTTTGCAACGGGCGCAAATGTTTCTCGGTAGTCAATGCCATAGGTTTGTGTAAATTCCTTAGCAACTAATCTTGCCTTCAACCTTTCCACACTCCCATCGGCCTTAGACTTAATATTGAAAAGCCATTTGCACCTTACCAAACTTTTATCTCTAGGTGAGTTCACAAGTTCCCAAGTTTTATTTTTCTCAAGAGCATTTACTTCTTCTATAACAACTGAACTCCAATCTGGATCTTGAAGTGCTTCTTGATGCCTCTGTGGCACAAACAGGTAGGGATTTTACTGCTTTAACATGTACCTTTCCATATAATTCTACTCCTTGGATCATTGATTCAGAAGCATCTGATCATATGACCTGTTCTTTTAACTTATTTCATACTTATGACCCTTGTTCTGGTCATGAAAAAATTCGCATAGCCGATGGATCATTTTCTGCTGTGGCTAGTAAAGGTTCAATAACTCTACCCCTCAAAAATCTGCCTTAAATATGTCCTACATGCTCCAAAACTAGCTTGTAATCTGTTGTCCGTTAGTAAACTGACCCGACTCTAATTGTACCATTACCTTTTTTTTATTCATATTGTGTTTTTCAGGACCTAACTACGAGGAAGATGATTGGCAGTGCTAAGTTGATAGATGGTCTCTACTATTTAGTTAATGATAACTTAAAGAATAAAGAAGCTCAAGGTCTAAGTAGTATTCGTTCTACCCCTGCTAAAGAACAGATTTTACTTTGGCATAATAGATTAGGGCATCCTAATTTCTCTTATTTAAAAAGAATTTTCCCTCATTTGTTTAAATTTGTGGATTGTTCAAAACTTCATTGTGAGCAGTGCATTTTATCTAAAAGTCATA
>JAOSBK010000006.1:31661844-31679089 GCA_027568895.1 Erythroxylum shatona | reverse complement strand
GGACTCCCTAAATCTCGTGGTTTTGAAGTCATTTTAGTGGTCGTGGATCGCCTATCTAAGTATGCTCACTTCCTACTTCTCAAACATCCATTCACTGCCAAAACAGTGGCTGAAGTCTTCACCCGTGAGATAGTTCGCTTGCATGGCGTTCCTAGCTCTATTTTGAGTGATCAGGATCCACTCTTCACTAGTAACTTCTGGAAGGAGCTATTTAAACTGTAGGGAACAACTCTAAAAATGAGTTCCTCTTACCATCCGCAAACAGATGGTCAAACGGAAGTGTTGAATCGGTGTTTAGAAACCTATCTCCGTTGTTTTACCTCTGAACAACCGAAGCAGTGGTCTTATTGGCTAACCTGGGCTGAATACTGGTATAATACTAGTTTTCATGTTTCAACCGGGAAAACTCCCTTTGAGGTCGTTTATGGCCGCCTACCACCAACCCTTCTTCAGTTTTCTAAAGGGGAAACCCAGGTGGAATCCGTGGAACAAGCTTTGATCGATCGAGATGAAGCTGTGAGACAGCTGAAACACAATCTATGTCGTGCATAGGTGCTAATGAAGAAGGCCGCTGACAGCCATAGGAGGGAGGTCCATTTCCAAGAGGGAGATCTGGTTTTTGTGAAGCTCAGACCGCATAGGCAGTCCTCTGTCGCACGAAGAATTTGTCCTAAGCTTTCAGCCCGTTATTATGGACCTTTTAAGATCATTGGTAAGGTGGGGCAGGTTGCATATCAATTGCAACTCCCTCCCTCATCCAAAGTCCATCCGGTCTTCCATGTTTCCCAACTTAAAAAGGCAGTTGGTGACCACTCTGTCGAGCCCTCACTACCTCACGGGTTAGAACTGGATCGTTAAGACTTTACTGAACCTGAAGCAATTCTGGCTTCCCGTATGTCTCCATCTAAGGGCAGCAACATTCTTCAATTGCTTGTTCGTTGGAAAGCCAAACCAGCTGAAGAAGCTACTTGGGAGGATGCCGATTTCATCAGGGGTCAGTTTCCTTCAGTCCACCTTGAGGACAAGGTGCTTCTTGAGGAGGAGGGAAATGTTAGCATTCAGCAACAACCCATAGTTCAGCCCAAGCCCATCCAAACCTACATTCGTAGGGGCAAGATGGGGAAAGGGGGGAAAGGGACCACTGCTGCCACTTAGGCAGGTTGTTAGGCAAACTATCGAGAGTTAGTTATGGAGAGATTGTAGACAGCAGAGGGAATATAGCTGAGACAGAGGGGAGAGGCATTCATTCATTCATCATCTTTTGATATACTGTATAGGCCTGGAGAATATTTTCCCAGGAGGAACTACTGCTGTACCTCTATCTAATACGTAAATAATACAATCTCTAAGGTTTACCTATCACTAGAAGTTGCTCGGTTTATTATGTTTACAATGAATGTGCCAAGATACCTTTGGGGCGAGGCTGTTTTGACTGCTTCATATTTATATAATCGAATGCCTAGCCGTGTTTTACATTATGCAACACCCTTAGATATGTTTAAACAATCCTTTCCTGAAAATAAACTTTACTCTACTCTTCCTCTTCGGGTATTTGGGTGTACTGCTTATGTTCACAACTCAAGTAAAGGAAACTCTAAACTAGATCAAAGAGCTGAAAAAGTGTCTTCATTGGGTATGCCCTAATGGTTGTCTCCATGGATGTCACATTCCTAGAACATTAAAAAAAAATTTCCTTCAGGGGTAGAACTCTAATGAAGCAGAAAATTTTTGGTTACTCCTAAACCCCTACCAACGGTCATTATTGATCACAATATAATTTCTGACAATGAAGCCACTTCTTTAAATCTGTCCATGCCAAAAAATCCAGATTCATTCACAGGGGGAGAAATACTACGATCCGCTCCTAAGGAACGGAATACTGAGCTTCGTGTTTATTCTAAAAGGAAGACTCAAGTGAGAAGTAGAGAACAACCTACAATGCACAGCCTCTCAAATCCCTCCGAGAAGGAACCTGGGAACGATTCAGGTAACCCTTATGCTACTCTACCCCTTATTGTATCTAGTGATGATCAGCACACACCTACTAACCCACAAAGTACAACTGATATTCCTACTGATCTCCCTGCTGAAAATTACCTACCCATAGCATTTAGAAAAGGGAAACGGGACTGCACCAATCATCCCATCTCAAAGTATCTATCTTATGGAAAACTATCACAGAAACATAAATCATTTATTTCTAAAATCACTAATCTGTTTGTGCCAAGAAACATTCAAGAAGCACTTCGAGATCCAGATTGGAGTTCAGTTATTATGGAAGAAGTAAATGCTCTTGAGAAGAATAAAACTTGGGAACTTGGGAACTCACCTAGAGATAAAAGTTTGGTAGGTGCAAATGGCTTTTCACTATTAAGTCTAAGGTCGATGGGAGTGTGGAAAGGTTGAAGGCAAGATTAGTTGCTTAGGGATTTACACAAACCTATGGCATTGACTACCAAGAGACATTTGCGCCTGTTGCAAAGGTAAATACAATACGAGTATTACTTTCCTTGGTTGTAAACTGTGAGTGGACTTTACATCAACTATATGTAAAAAATGCCTTTCTTAATAGAGATCTTGAAGAAGAAGTCTTTATGAGCTTACCTCTAGGTTTTGAGGATACCTATGGGAGAAATAGGTGTGCAAGCTAAGGAAGTCATTATATGGACTAAAACAGTCCCCTAGGGCATGGTTGATGTGCTAATGGGATTTTCCGTGACTCATAGTGAGTTGAATCACTAGAGGAAGTTTTATTAAATCTCCCTTCATGCGATCCCTTCCAATTGGCTGGCTTTCCATGAAGTTTCCAGCATGTTTCACAAGTATGCCATGCTTTATTGCAATAGTCACACCAAAAACGTGACTTTTCATCATTCTTCCTAGTACAACCAGTAGTGTTCCCAGCAACTAGTGCTGTGTTTTCAATAGTAGATGTAGGATTTCATTTACCAAGCATCACAAACTGTCTGCTCTCTTCACACCGAACTTTGGAAAATACTTCTCCAATGGTAGGGAGTGGTTGTCTTCCAATAATCCTGCCTCTAACCTCATCAAACTTAACATTAAGTCCAATTAAGAACTTAAAAATTCGATTATCCTCTACTGTTTTTTGAAAATAGTTACAATCATCAGGGGATTTCCAGTCATAGTCATTAAATAAGTCTAAGTCTTGCCACAAACGTTTCAGAGAATTAAAGTACTTAGTAACACTATCCTCACCTTGGTGAATCTCACCCAATTTGAGAGTAAGTTCATAGACTTGGGACTGATTTCTCAAATCAGAGTACATCTGATTCACATTGTCCCATAGCTCCTTCGCTGTGTGATAACACATATAATTGGAGCTAATATCTTCCTCCATCGAATTTACCAGCCACGTTATCACCATAGAATTTCAGCATCCCATATTCTGTGTGTAGGATCCTCTGTCGTGGGTTCTCTTTTGTCACCAGTCAAATATCCAATCTTTCCTCTCCCATAGAGCTATCCTAGGAAACTAATATCCTTACATAATCTCCTAATATCTATACATAATATCAGATCTGATTTCTAATATTAGATCTGATCTCCTAACTATTTAGGAGTCAATCATATCAAGAAAATATCCAGCTGGATATTTCCCAACAGATTCCTTATTTTTCAATCTTTCAAATTTTATTTTTGTTACATAAATGAATTAATCCACTTCAATTCCATGTCATATTGACCCTCCATCTTCCTTATGGCAAGGTCATTGGTCAACCTTTAAATTTCAAACATGAGTACAAGTGAGACTATAGTATGAGTAAAAGTGAGACTATCTTATCCAGTAAATTACATTTAGTGTAGGCTTTCTGATTTGCAAGGAAAAGTAGGACATGTAGGTTAAAAAACAGATAGAAAAGGAAAAGAGGGGAGAGAAAAGAGGGAAGCACAAACCTTGATCACAACTGTGTGTGCAGGTAGGTTTACGCCCCATGCTAAAGTTGCCGTGCAAACTAGTATCTGGAACAGTAATATATCTAACTTCAGAAAAGACACCAAGTCAACATGTTAAACAGGTTAATCTGAGCACTTTTACCTTCAAGAGTCCATCAGAGAAGAGGCGCTCGGTCAGGCCTCTATCTGCACGTAGCATCCCTGCGTGATGAACACCTATTCCATATCCAAAAAGTTCGACTAGATCTTTGTTTCTAGACTTAACCACTTCTTTCTGAAATCACAAATTAAGGAAATCAATGACCATGACATTTCCATAAGAAAATAAGTTCTATCCCTCACCTTGATTAGGCCAAATTGTGGATGTTCATCATTTTTTAAGAGCTCCAGATCATCATGCTTCTGAGCAAGTTCAACCTATTCAAAAAGATGACTAAGATGCCTTAAAATGAAGCAACAACAAATAGATAAAGGTAAATAACATATTCTCTAGTATTTATATTAGTGTGTTTGTCTCCCCAGGAGTTCTAGATATTCAAATTTTTGTCCATAAGTACAAGATCATTTTAACTGTAGTGTGTTTACATGAGTGAAAGATAGCCTCTTTCAACAGCAGTAATTCACCTACTAAAAGGTAGTTTATATAAATAGCAAGAATGCACCTACTAAAATTCCACATGTTTATTGATACCATCCTTGAAGATTGAATAGGCACCATCAATTCGTATAATTCTTGCCTATAAATATTCCGACTCCTTTGGGTTGAGGCAAAATTCAACACTTCACAATGTTAATGTAGTATGTATTTTAGAATGATTATTATCAAGATCATAATATTTGATATGTCCAATATCACCAGAAGTCAACATTAACATCCTCAATGCCTCTAATATTAATGACCATGCAAGTATGAGTATTGATATCCCTCTCCCATTCCCATGTGATAAGTGGGTGTCAAATAATCAATGGAAGATCATCAGGGAAAAGATAGTACTAAAACTATGCGGCAGAACAATGCAGCACAAATGGAAATAAGGAGATTAAGGAGCAGATAAGTTAGACCAATATATAGAAGCAAAACACATAGAAGTTTACTTTTAATAAGCATGCAGAAAAAAAGTACCAACTTCTGAGCTGTTTTTGCTGTATCTTTTCGTGAATGAACAAACACCATGGCCTGATGACCCTGTCTTAACGAATCAATAACCTTAACAAAAAGGTTTCATCAATTCATTATCCTCCATCTATAACACTGATTAATTGGTTAATAAACAGAAAGGATTCATGCAAACAGCTACCTTCTTATAGCAAATTTCATTCAGCAACTCATTACGAGCAGCAAAGTTATGCTCACTAATTCCAATATATTGTTGCGCAAGAGGTACAGGACGATAACTAGAATCAAAAAAGAAGAGGCCAGTCTCTGGATTCACTCTCAGAAATTGAGCAACCTTAAAAAGTCAATGTTAAGATTTCAATTTCAAGTAAACCAATTCATATGGATGAAAAGGTATATGATTTATGTTGCAGTAAAGACCTCCAAATAATTAGGTAGAGTGGCTGAAAGTCCCACAATGCGTATCATTGTCTGTGTTGACTCCACCTGTCACCCATTAGAAGGAATATGTGAATGAATCTTAGCTTGCCAATCTTTAACGTGCATAAATCAAGTTGTCATGTAAGAAGTAACATCACTATGAAGACATTAAGGGAAACCAATTTCAGCATGGATGGAAAAACTAAATGATAAAATGTTGAAGAGATTAGGTTTGAATTCCGCCATATAGATCACTCAGCAAGAGCTTACCTGACGTAGGGTCCTAGCCACTAGTGCTTCTATTACAGGACCTCTATCATCGTTTAAAAGGTGCACTTCATCAATTATTAAGAGCTTCACCAGCATTGAAAGTGACATGTCACTGCTTTTGCGAGTAATGACATCCCATTTCTCAGGTGTTGTCACAATCATCTGAGTCAAATTAAATGCAAATTTAAATGATCAGTTCTTAGCACCACAGAGACTACCACAGCACTAAAAGCATGCTTTAAACTATCAAAAACAAAATAAACAATTATAACCTGTGTTTCTTCCAGTTCACTCTTAGAAAGTTGCATGTCCCCGGTAAGTTCTCTCACTGTCATATTCAATGGTGATAGTCGATGGCCAAATGTTGACGTGACCTCTGCAGCTAATGCCTATAGAAAGTTCAAGAGATAAGCAATTCACCAAACATTACAGCCAGCACGCAACCACCAAGCTATATGTTGCATGTACCTTCATAGGAGCAACATAAACTATCTTAAATTCATCTTTATGCAAGTAACCATCCCTGAAATGTTGTCGAATCTGAAAAACAGGAAAGGAAAACATGTTCAACTGTATAAATGCTTAACACACTCTATCAACACACCACCAGAAGCTATACTTTGTACTTGGGACTACTAATTAGACCAAGATAACAAGCTTATATTTAACCGACAAACAATGAATCACTATCCCAAAAAGCTACGCTATCTAGATAAACTTCTTAAACAATAGAAAAGTACACAAGATGCTTCATAATGTCAAATATATATATATATATATATATATGCTTTACTATACACATGGGAAATGCAATAGTGATCATATGATGCACCTGTCGAAGTGATTTGCCAACAAAATGAGCTAAAGTAAATACCACTAAGGGATAAACAAAACATTTGCAAGTCAATCACTAAACCTTTGTTCGAACAATTGGATTTTTTGAATTTGGAGCATATAACAGTATCACCAATTTTTTGCAATTTTGTTAATTTATTTAGATGTAAAAATTACGAAAATAGTCGATCATCAAAAATTATAAATATTCGCAGTAAGCTTGCTAATATTTTTCAAATCCTTTGTAATAAACTACGCAGTAGTTTACCCTCAATGCGGTGTCAGCTGCAATGCTCCCCACACCATAATAGAAAGAAAGTTGTTACTTGCCTCATATGAAAATGCATGACATAACATAGCACGGGTATAATTCCATCGTACAGAAACTAGGATGAGAGGAAGCCTTCAATTACACATTCGCAAGCACAAAATTCAAAATACCTCGTGTAAAATAGAGATCATTGCTATATTTGTTTTGCCAGCGCCAGTAGGTGCACAAACCTGCAGAGAGGTTAAAGCTATAGATTTCTTAAAAAGTTCTTTCAACCATAAGTTCAATGTATGGTTGGAAGTCTCCTAAACCAACCAGAATTAAAGAATTATCTATTGCCAACGGATCAGATGACAATTCATCAACACTCTCTGACTTTCATTTTAGGCAAAGCAAGTTGTTGAACATAAAATTAAACTCACCATTCAACACATTTTCACTAAGAACTTAGCTGCACTAGTTTTCTTAGGAAATTGCGTTTCCCTAGGTTATTTACTGCAAAAGCAGAAGATAGAAAACATTTGTTTCAAACCAACGACTTTGATAGACAAAATTGAAGATGAGAAATCAGGAACTTGTCTGTAAAATGTGCATGCTGGCCTTTGCTAATAGAACCAAAGGTAAAGGGAAGGAGTGGGGCAAAATAGAAGCTTGAATGGGTAAATCCATTAAGTTGAACTTAAAAAGTTTCCACAACCATGCAACTCTTTCTTAATTATCAAATGTAAAATAACAAGCACTTTAGAATTAGTAATACATGTCAACTAATACTTCCTTCCGCTGTTTTATATATATAAGAGCTTAAATACAATTTAAGTAACTCACAAGAATGTTTTCATTAGTGAAATAAACAGTCTGAAATATTCGGCTTTGAATACGATTCAGAGTTTTGTAGCCATGAAAAGCAGCTTGAGCAAAGTCATCTAACTCCTTTATCTCAATCTGACAACAAAATCCCAAAGAGAAACAAGTTATGGAAAATCCAGATAAACGCAACATGGCAAAGTGTCTACATTGCATTGCCAAAGCTACAATAGATGGTTTACACTGCCATCATACACTCATGTTCTAGAGTCATGTTCAGAAAGAAAGAAAGGGGAAGAGTGAGAGAGCAATATTGAGAATTAAATAAAAAGTGGGCTTAAAATGGCTATTACTTATACTCGGATAATGAAACAATATTTACGACATGCAATTTCTTGGCACAAACGTAACTCACTTCCTCCTCCTAAAAATCTCTAAAACAGTGAATTTGCATAATTTCCTAATATGACCAAAATTTTAAGAGTGCAGTTTCTTGAATATGCCTCACTTCTACTAAATATCTCTGAAATATTAAATTTGCAAAACCATCCAGAATTTTAGAGAGTAGTTTCTTCAAAGCCTATGCTTAAGTTCTTGGATGAGGACTAGGACTAACTCAAATAAGCCTTCACACAAAGTCCATTATGCTGAAAATGTGGAGAAAGCAAGGGCCCTACAACATGTTATGTTCCAATTAAACTTAATCTTGACATAAATCAAAGGAAGTGTAGTTTGAGCTGGATATTGTCAATGATACAGGTACAACATTAGGAAATAATTCAACCATATAAAATCGATCATGAGTAAATCAGACAAGTGAAAACAATGTAAATGACTACATCAAAGAAACAAAACCATAAGAAACAAAACCATAAGAAAACAGAAATTAATGATTTGTTATTGGGTGACACAATTCCCACACACCTCAACCCCTACTGCTCACCACAGACACATGCATAGTTATCTATTTGTAGCTCAGGAGAAGGTTGCCCTTCTTGGAGGAAGAGGTTTAAATCTAGACATGCTTTGCCCAATAAATGAATACAATACGAAACAAATAGGGATTTGGATTTCCAAAGGCAACATGATTGCAAAGCAAGTTCATTCCTAATATATCACCAAAGATTTCTTGTGAGATTTGCAGCATCAAAATCATTCACAAGATTCACATCTTCAAGAACATTGTTGATAAAATTTATCACAAGAATTTATCATTTTCATTGACACATCTTTTTAAGCATTGTATTTTCAGGCATAAATTATAGTAGAAGATTTCAAACTTATCAATATATTTACTCTCTTTAAATTTGTGAGTCAGCCAGTTGAATTTGGGAAGAACAAAAAATTAGCCTAAGAATGAGTGAAGAAATGAATTAAAAAGATAAATTTCCAGATGTTTCAATAGTTCAAATTTGAAGATATTCTCTCTATTCAACAAATAAAATGATGTTACTCTCAATAACGAAGATGCTGGCAAGTTCTAGTTAGAACCATCCAAAGAATCTACCATAAGAGTGAGAAATCTAGATCAACATAAATTACCAGCTTTTCTCCAGGTTTCATTTGTGCAGTTGGTGTTGGTGGAATAACAACTTCCTCATAGCCCTTGTAGTGTTTCCTTAGAGTACCTTGCGGAAGAGCAGTTACTGACATTGAATGTGGCCCTGGGCCTGACCCAATTGCATCATCAAGAAGATTCCTTCGCTCACTAGCTTCAAGTAAAGAAGAAAAACTTGTGCCCGAAGCTTCATTCTCAACTCCATACTCAGTCCCACGTCTATGTCGCTTTTCCTCCTTTCGCCGAAGTTTATCAATTTGCCTTTCAGTTTCTGTCTGGACAGTAACCTAATAGCAACGCTTATTTGTTACTTTTATGGTAGTTCCAACTTTCTAATTGATGAAAAACTCAACTCCAAAAGGCACAATAATAGAAACAAGAAAAACAACTATACCTGGGTGCCATAGCTAGGCATCTTTAATTGTGTGTTCATAGCCAACTTATCTGATCTCAGTACTGAGAAGCCACGATGGATAGCATCAACGAGTTCCTTCCGATGCTGAATATGGAGAAGAAAATCTCAACCCTAGCTCCCAAATATTTTAAAATTTTCCTCAAAATGGCCACAATCAATCAACTATATAAAAAGAGAGAACCATAATCCCAAGAACATATAAAAGGAATAGTTTTCTTTTAATTCAAGCCAGTCAATCACTATAAAATGGTGTTTGTTGGCGTGTAAGAGTGTGTGAAAGGAAGAGGAAGAGAGTGAGATGAGAAACTTGGACAAACAAATTTTAGGTTTTTGCAAATCAATACCATCAAACTAGACACAAAGGCGAGTAGCAATTGCCACGAAAAAAAGTTATCAATAAATTTCAGAACAAATTAGACTCAGTTTTTGTTAAAACAGCGAATTACTACTCCACAAACTATAATTTCCTCAAAAGTATGAATTATCATTAAAAAATGTATGTCTCATAATTCAAATCAGCTCACAACCAACTTGACAAATTGTCCACACCAAAGTTACAGGCTAGATGAATAATCTTATTTCTTACCAGCAAAATTTCTTGAACAATTTCAAACGCATTATCACCAACAAGATCCAATAAATCACTGGCTATCTGAAATTGAAAAACAAAGTAGATAAAGGAAACGAAACTTATAGATTGTTTGTCATTAGACATAGGTTCAAAATACTCATCAAGAAATTAAGAGAAAAAAGAAAATAGTAACAAGTACCTCCTCACCAGGCTTGTCCGAATCGACTACACGACATATAGCCATGGCTAGATCATCACGAGAAAGCTGTGAATTGCTCCCATTGACTATCCGATTGCAAGCATCTCTCAACCAACTCAAATTAAAGTTTCCTCCATCAGCAACAGAATGATTATTTACATTATCATTATGATCATACCAGCCATTGTTATGAAACAAAGGTCGATCATCACTCAGTAGTTCCAGATTGTCCAAATCGACATCCACCAGAAATCGAGATGGTGCTTGAAAAACAAGGTCAGAACCAAACTCTAGTTCATTTTCAACATCGTTTACATGTTTTTCTAAAATAAATGCAGCCCCATAATTGCCACGCTGCAAACCAGAGAGCTTCCCTGATAGAGTTGCAGCTTTCTGTATGTTGGTATCTGAAATTGCATGACCAACGAGCCTCTGCAATGTCAACCTGCATGTCAACATCAATAAATACAATAACACTCCGAATCACATGATAGCATCTTGAAACAAATTTCTTAGGTATTGATTGGTCAACCCAATTGTATATAAATGAACAAACAGTATTCCCATAAGTTTCTAGTGTATAACCAAAACCTGTTTCATAATAAACATATACCGCCCCAAATTTGTGACTTGATAGTCAATCTAAATTGAAAAAAGAAAACAGAAAAAGAATGTGATAAGACTTCATATTCTTACCTCTTCTCATGAAGGGTGCCATTAACATTCCCTCCATCTCCCGGTCCTGGCCCTGGGCTACCAAATAAACGGTAGACAGCAAGCGCCACTTCGCGGAACTCCTCAGAGGGAATTTCTCCATCTATTAATTCCGCAACAGCCCCAATAAACTGCTTGTACGCTTGCCGCACTTCAGTTGAGGCTGTTCCACCATTTCCATTTCACTTAACTCCGTCCATAGAACCTAGAAATCTAATACGTATGTACACAAAAAGTAATAATACCTTCCTCCCATCGATCAACAATCTTCCTGGCAAGTTCTGACTCGTCAACCGAATTTCCAGTACTAAATCACCAAAACAAAATTGAATAGAAGGAAATTCGTTAATTACCAAACATGAATACATCAACAAACCAATTCAATTTTATCAAGAAGGTCGTTCAAATAAGAATACATGTCGCACAATACACAGTCAGTCAACAGCTTTCCGTAAAACAAAATTTGATTCGAGTTATACTTACTTGGAAGGCTTGAGGTGGTGTTGAAGGGTGATCTTGCGTTGGAGATAAGCCTGGTCGACGTCAAATGGCTCTCTAAGAGAGTTGGTCAAGCGAGGAAGCTGCATTAACATTGTTTAGGGTTGGATTCTGCTGATTCAGTTTCTTGGGAAAATTTGATAGAGTAAGTCAATAGTTGGCAACTGAAGCGTGCGAGAAGACGAGCGATGCAACAGGCTAAATAAACTTTCGCCCCGGGAGCTTTGTATAAGTTTGGTCGGGGTTTATCAATGGATATATCCGAACGTTTACGATCAAATGGAACAGAATATGATAAAAATGAAGTGATAAATAATAAAAATAAATTAATTCTAATTTAAAAAATTAATTAAAAAAAATAGAACTGGAAATAGAAACTATTTTTTAAAAAATATTTTATTATATAACATTATGAATTTTTTTAAAATAATTTTTTAATATCATATTTATTTGTACTCTATTTGGTATAAATTATTCTATTCTATTTTATTATATTTTATTAAAATTTTACGTCCAATTAAATGTAGTCTTAGTCACCAGACTTTAAATAATTAAAGGATTTATTATAAATTGATTTATTTTTGAAAATTAATTGAATTAATTTATTTTTTAATTATTGATAAAATTTGAAATCCATTGTCATTTTTTTTATATACAATTTACTCCCCGTAGGGTATCAAGTCAACTTGAATATTGGGAAAACCCAGCCTCTTTTTGTTGGCCGAATCATGTAAACTATTCTTGATGTAGCTATAAATATTTTATTTGGTATTTTCTTTTCTAAAAATGATATGACGTGTGCCTCCATCGATAGCTTTCAGGGCTTACCAGAATGTATATCCGAGAGTTGCAATATTACGAACATCGTATTGGATTTTTTTTAGTATATTCACTGCCACAATTCAATAGAATTCTCGACATTTTTTACAAAAAAGACACGAATTGGTCAAAGTTTTTGTGACATTTTAAAAAATGTCGTGAAAAGATCCCATTTTCTGCGGCATTTTATAAAAATGTCGCGAATTTGTCAGATCTTTTGTGACATTTTAGCATTAAAATGTCGCAAAAAAGAAACCTTTATATTTTTGTAGAGAAAATATCGTGGAAGGCTGACTGAATTGTGTTGAGTTACTCCAAGAGCAAAACGACGTCGTTTGTCGTTTTGGTTTAAAGACCAAACGACGTCGTTTTGGTTTTAACCCCCCTCCTCCCCTCTCCCCCCCCCAAAAAAAAAAACGACGTCATGGAAGGCTAACTTAACCTATTCTGGTTCAGTGGAAAACGACGTTGTTTGGTTTTCGTTTTGAACAAAACCTACCCGAGTCCCCTCTACCCCCCAAAAACGACGTCACGGAAGGCTAATGTCCCTGTTCTGGTTCAGGTGTAAAACGACGTCGTTTGGTTTTAAACCAAACTACATCGTTTTGGTTTTGTTAAAACCTACCCAAGTATCTCCCCCCCCCCCCCCAACCGACGTCGTCTCCCCTCCATCCTAACAAAGCGACGTTGTCTTAACTTCTGTGTCAACGAAAAAATGTCGAGGGTAAGTCATTTTTCGTCAATCCCACCTCCTGCTTTCGCCTTTTCCCTTTCTCTCAAGCCACTTTCTACCGTTGTTTTTTCTTCTCATTGCTAACATTTGCGTGGCTTCTCGGAGTGCTTCTGTCTACTGTTGTTTTATCTTCTCGAAGTGCTTCTGTCTTTTGGTGGAGGTAAGTCATTCAACATTTGTGCTCAACAATTTAATCTAGTTTTGAGAGTGTTTTTGCATTTGTTTTGATTATATGTGGTGCATTTGGATTTGCATTGTGTTATAGTAGTTAATTTGGATTTGCATAGTGGAGGTAAGTCATTCAACATTCTGCCTTTGAAGTATTCGATGAAAGTTCAGTAGTTTTCTTATAATTATTCAGTTGTTTTCTTCCACACATTCGAGATGTACTGCCTCATTATTAGTCTACTTTTCCATATTTAATTAGAAATTTGGGTTCTTACAAATTATTATTTCATTTTCAAGAGTTATTGAGTGAATACATCGGATCAAGAGGGTTTTATCCAAGTAGAGGCATTTCCTACCCTTTTCATCATCATGATATTCCAATTCAACAAGTATGCATATACTCCAAATTACTAAACCAGTAAGTTTATTAATCCATTCTAGGTTTTCAACAAACTTTTAATTCTTTGAGATGTTTGGTTTTTAAAATGCACACATTCGATAATGCTCTCGAAAACATATATTATTTTTAACTAACCATGTTAAGTCTATTTTTGTTAGGATATGCAGCACAACTCATAATATATGTGGACACACACACACATACATATATATATATAAGCTTGCATAGAAATATATTATTTTTATCTCTTTAAGGATTAATATGTAGTATTACAGACAGAGCAAACACTATTTAACCTAAAGAATTAGACAATAGGCATAATATCAAACTATGTTGGACATGTGTTCAAGAACTCTATATAATGTTAGAAATGTTTGTTTAGATAAGTTAATAGCATGTGTTATGTTGAAGATATGACTCAGCATTAATACTACCATTGATTTTAATAACTTTTATGTTGTATATTTTTACATATTTAACAAATAAAAATAGAACATGAGGGTGTGTAGGGTGAGCAAGGAGAAAAGAAAAAGGCCTTTGTTTGAATATAACGTAAATATAGAGGTATGTAGGTGCCATATTCCTTGGATTGTAGATTTTCAGTAGAAATAGAATGGGGCATTGAAGAACATAACCAATAACATAGTGTCATGTTCCTACCATGTTCATTAATCTTCATTCACTTCTTACAAAGTTACACTAGATGGACTCATTTATTCCCCATATTTGCTTCTTTTCCTTGAAGATGTAGAAACAAAACCTAGCATATAATATAACTCATTTGTATTATTAAATCCTCTAAAGATATCTAAAACATAAGCATAATGCTATAAAAATAATCTAATTACAATACGTCACTTTTCCAAGATACATTGAAATAAAAATTGAATTATTCTCCATAGGTCCGAGTCTATTCTTGCTACTACTACTGCAACTTAAACTAAACCAAAGTTGCAACAATATGGTGAAAACTTCAGCTTATTCATGATTTGGATGCTCAGTTGGACAGAAAAAGTTCTTTAACTATTTTTCATGTATTGTCTAACTAATTTAGTTCATTTGTAACTTGTCTAAATGTTAATGAAGTTGATATAATCATTAGAACTAAAAGTTTGGTGATTGGTTATAAATTAGAGGAGTTAGTTTGTACCTATGTACTGTTATAACAACAAAACTTTTTCTGAATTGCAAGTTACTTTTGCTTGTTTATTTTGGTAAAATCATAGATGTATGGGTAAAATCATATTAGCAGAACCCTTGTCCTAGCTCACTGGTTATTTAGTTGTGTTGTGGGTAGCAATACTTTTACTCACTGGTTGTTTAGTAGGTGAATGACATATGCTATATGTTAAAGCAAATTTTGTTGACTGCACTAATTAAGTCTGCTACCTAGTTTCACAATCATTATGCTTAGTTTCAACAGAACTATATTGCACATAACAGTTACAAGGCAGCAAGAGTTGGCAAGACTATTTAACCACATTATTGAGTTTAGGAAATGTATAATATCAATAGGCTTAGTTTCAGCAAATTCATGCACTAATACAAGGTTAGGAGGAATAATTCCAGCATGAGGAATGTGTCTTAATTGTTGATAATTCCTAAAAGGTTAAATGATTGTGTGGAAAAAAATGTTTTTTTATGAAATCAGACAAGTTTAGAAACTTTTAGGGTCATTTAGAGGGGTTTTCACAAGAGATTTTCCTAGTTGAATAAGAATAATACAATCATAAAGTTCTTATCCCAAAAACCTATCAATTAAATCTATCATGTTGTACTCTAAGAGACTTATCATTCTAAACCTAACCTAATGTATTCAGAGTTGTCTTGTAGATAAGAACACATATATAAATTCTTTTCTTCATTCTTCATTTCATTTATCTTTATTATCATATTTGAAAACAATGTAGTTTTTGTGACACCTATTGAGGTTTATCTTGTTCAATTATTTGTGCTAAATATACATTTAATTGTTGAAGTTTAGTTCTAATTTATTATGCTTCATGACAGATACTATTTCCAAGTGTGAGGAGAAGATAGTTGGAGGAGCCATTGGAAATTAAAATAAGACGCAGGTATACTAACTTATAAGTATGAAGTTGCTAGATTGGTAATTGGTTTATTTGCATTCA
This sequence comes from Erythroxylum shatona, assembly GCA_027568895.1. Classification (NCBI taxonomy): domain Eukaryota; kingdom Viridiplantae; phylum Streptophyta; class Magnoliopsida; order Malpighiales; family Erythroxylaceae; genus Erythroxylum; species Erythroxylum shatona. The sequence goes on along the minus strand of JAOSBK010000006.1, from coordinate 31,663,248 downwards.
TACTATAACATATTGAATTTGCTCTATAAAATGCCATTTTTAGAGATCCTGCATTCATACGTAAATAGAGAAATGAAATACCATAGTTTGCTTAATTTGTTTACTGACTATTTTTTATTACTCTCTCCCTAGTTCTCCATATAGTTTATCAAATAATAATATAAATTATACACATTAGTATGTGTAGAGGAAAGCTAACATTTGTATGGATGTCTTAACTTGGATTATGTATTTATCGAAACCTTCTTTCTTTAAATTTTTGTTAGTTGTTAAACAATGGTTTAGGCCTTTCTTTATCTACGACTCTTAGAACCTAATGTAATAGTTTATTTTTATTTATAGATGAATTCCTTTAACCTTTGCATAGGATAATATTTACCTCCTTCTTTTGTAAACGGGAAGTTGATGTGTAACTTCTGAAACTATCTACAAATTTCTTGAAGTTATCCTCATCCTTCCTTGGCACATAGGATTTGGTTGTTGTGATGCATCAATATTTTCTGTATTGTTGCATTATTGTTCCTCTTTAGATAGATTCATAACTTGTGTTTATACCTAGGAAACTTATACGATAGCTTCATAACTTAGGGTACATGTGTATCAAAGCTCTAAATTAACTTAATATAGCGACCTATATTATAATTTGGCTTTTTTCTGAAGAAATACAACTTCACAGCTAGGAGGTTTTCCTAGTAGCATCTACCCTTAATAGAGTGCATTAAAGTGTTGTGATAGGGCCCTCCAATTTCATCTTGAGGTTGTTTTCAGAAGTGAATATGCATAAATTGGGTGATGCTGGCAAAGTTTTTACTGTACATGGCAGATTCTAAGTATGAACTTATGCCTTTTTTATCATCTAATGTTCTAGGTTTTAATTGTAGCATTAGAAAGTTGAATCTTGATACTAAATAAGCATATATGGACTTTGATCTTGCAATATAATTCTCTGCAAAATTGTTGTGTATTTGGAAAGCATCCTTGAAAATCTGTTTATACCTTTCATCCTATATCAGCAAGACTAAAAAGGAAGGAGCAATGTAATAGCACCACATAACTAACTTATCTAAATGAAACATTGTAGAAATTTACTCTCTGTAATTGTCAATAGACATGTTCATGTATATGGTTTTATGACATTGAGTAATGACAACACAAACAAAACACCATTAATGAACTTCTTCTATATTGGACCTCGTACTTTTCTTGAAAGTTAGAACTATTAAATGAGAAATTGTTAGTGATTAGTTATGTGTAAGGAAAAACGAGAATTCTTGAATTGGAAATGATATACAAGATTAAGGTAGTGAATGTAGTAAGTTGATGATGTGTGTACTTGAATATATGAGTGTTAGAGATAACCAATAGAATGGTTTTTGAGTTGAAAAAGACAATTGTAAGATGATG
>JAOSBK010000006.1:31593334-31604740 GCA_027568895.1 Erythroxylum shatona | reverse complement strand
CTAATGATTTTCTCTTTTCATTCGAATTCCTTTAATTCACATCGACTTACTCAAACGCCTATTCATTCGTACTAGTTGCTCTACGCATTTCAATTTATTTGCATGCTTCACTTTGCGTGTTGATATTACTTCCTCAGTTTCAATCTGGGATCTCCCGAATATGTTTACATCAAATATAATGTAGATCTATTCTCCTCACATTTGCAATAGGATCACCTCAAATTTGAAAATCCACTTACGTAGTTGAATACTTTACATCAAACAAAATGCATACACTCTCAGTTGATACATGAGCAAGAAAATGCATTGTCGTAATTTCTCTTTGAGCTCGCATGTACTGAAGTTTCGGGTCCTAACTCTTAATATGGGGACGAGATGTTACAAGTAAGATATCTTTTATAATCATAATATAAAAGCAACCACCTATATTCATTTCATACATATTGATTGATTCCTAAATCCATGAACCAAGTACTAACTTCCTAGTTTAAGAAATCTCAGAAACAAAAACTCTAATCTTTAAAATTTTCAAAAAAATTATTTTTAGTTTTTAATTTTTTTAAAAAAACTTCTTCTCTTAAATTTTGGTTAAAAAACAACGATGACATAAACATCAAATGTAGATTAATCAAATGTCACTAATATAATAACTCAAATTATCTCTTAAATTTGATTTAAACTAATTAAATTTGAATTAAATTAACAACTTAAGGTACAACAATAACACCTGGTGAAAGTCTCATCAGAATGTGGGATCTGGGGAAATTAATAAGTTAATATAATTATAACAAATTATTAATTTGAGTCAAATTTAATTAGTTCAGTTTGAATTCAAAAACTAAGTTGAATATGTCATGTAGACAATATTTGATTAATACAAGTGTGATATTCTTATAGATCATTTGGAAATAATCTCTTTAGTAGTTAAGGGTAAAGTTGCGTACTACTGAATTTCTCTGGATCTCATACACCTATGATATTTTTACTGAATTGTTATTGTTGTTTACAAATGTGATGTTCATGATACATATAATTCGTTAACTGAATTCTAAGAGGAGTTTTTTTTAGAAAAATGAAATTTAGATTGAGTTTTTTAAAGAATTTTAAAAATTATAGAGTTTTTTTTTTTCATGATTTCTTAAACTTTAAGGTCTCATTTGGTAATCAGTAACGAAGAGGTCGGAATGGAAATGCAATCTACATTTTTAATTTTTAGTTGTTTGGTTACAAAAATATATAAGATACAAAATGACAAAATTAGAATTAATCTTAAATAATCTAGGGCTTTTTATTCTTACAGGGATAAAGGTATACGTTGAAATGACAATTTTGGAATAAAAAATAAAAATATTATTAGAATATTATCAAGTTTTTATCAAAATATTATTAAGACATTGATTCTTATCATAGTATTATCATTTATATTAATTTTTAATAATTTTTTTTGTTTATCGGTACTTTTTATCGTAAAAATTATTCATACTTATTTTAAAATTAATAATTTTATAAATCATTAAATTTTTATTAATTATTTATAAAATATAAATAATATAATTAACTACGTAAAAAATTATATAATAACTAAATATAAGTACAAAATCAGTATAATTAACTTCTATAATTTTGTTTTTAGTGCTTGCATACTAGCATAAACAGTAATTCTATTCTCCGATTCTCACTTTTTATTATTTTTCTCATTTTATTGTTCTGAATCTGATTCTTCATTATTGGTTACAAACGAGACGCAAGGGAGTTTCTTTATCTTAATTTTATTGTTTTAATTTATTTTAAAAATAGTCTAATAACGACGGCGTTTGATGTCTATTATCACTGTCGAAGCCCTTGCTTCTTTTTTTCCTTTTCTTAAGAACAAGAGAACTGTAAAAACTGGTCGCGGTGCGATTCAACTGAACGGAAAACCCAGCTCTATCTAACAAACTTTTCCCATCTTTCCGTTTCTAGGGTTTCTGTGATCATCATCTCCTTCAACAATGGCGATGGCTGCTCTCAGGCGCGAAGCCCGGCGATTCGCCGCTAGCCCTCTCTCTAATCCTCACCCAATCGCAGCCGCAATCCGATCCTCTGTCATCTCCGAGTACGATTCCATTTCCCTTTCATGAATATGAATGGATTGGATTTATTTGCACTTTGATCTTCTTCTTCTTCTATATATAATCTTTGTGTTTGTTCCTGGGGAATGTGGTTGACCTTGACCGAGAAGTGTCGGATTGGTATTATATGGCGATTCATCTCCATGATTTTGTACTTCCTCTTTGTTGGGAAGACTGGAAAATAAAAGAAATTTTGAAGTTCAACGTCGATGGGTTTACTACGGTGAAAATGGATGTGAAGTGGATTTTGCAGGTTTCAAGATGATAAACTGATGGATTTCAGTATATTTTGGTAAAAGTTTAGACATTGATAACAAATTCTTGCAATGGATGTTATCTTTTGACATTCGGTTGGTGTTTTCTTATCACTGTTTCGATATAGTCAGTGGCATTGCATTCCAGATATATTTTTTTGGTCAAGGTTATTTTGGTTTTATGAGCATTTTATTAAACTTACAAAGAGAGACAATATTTTTCTTAAGAATTATTTTTCTCAAATCCTTCTACGGCTTGATTGCACCTTGCGATTCTTATGTCAAGCAGAAGCAGTTTCAAACCATATACAACGTGTTTTGTTTGTTTAACAAGGAACTCTTAACTCATTTTAGTATGCATGGGCAACGAAGGTAAATAAAGTTCAGGTAAAACTCTGTATGCATTGAGATGGATTCTGGTTTGTGTATTGTGATAGAAACTTTGAAGTGGAAGGTTGTGCAAAACTTTTTGATGACCTTTTCCTATTAATTCTTTTTTTTTTTCCTGAATCCAATATTGGTACGCTATTCAACAAACTGCATGTTTTGATCTTGAAATATAAGGACTCCTTAAAAGTCACAACTTGGCAACATCATAATTGTTTACGTTATGAATGGCATTTGCAAAGCCTTTTCTATCTGTCTTAAGTAAATTTTTGTGTATTCTTCTTCATTTTGAATTCTTAAAAGTGCGTTATGATCTATAGGGAGCAGGCTCCTGTTGGAGTGCGCTATATCTCTACTCAAGTTGGTATGAATGCCTGCCATTCTACTTCTTTTAAGAAAGAATTTGCATTCTTTCGCATCTTGTCTTAATAGACATTGGATAAATATGACCGATTTATCTTACCTTATGCAGTCCGAAATCGTATGAAGAGTGTCAAAAACATTCAAAAAATTACTAAGGCAATGAAGATGGTTGCAGCCTCTAAATTACGAGCAATTCAAACCAAAGCTGAAAACTCTCGTGGCCTTTGGCAGCCATTTACTGCACTTCTTGGTGACATTCCAAGTATGTTTATAAAATGTAGCTTGCTTAGTTCAGTGCTTAAATTCTTTGAGATAATCCTTTTAATATTGGCCAACTTCCTTCTTTGGATTTATTCTCCCCTTGTCATTCCTTCTGGTGCCTGCATACTATTTATATTTGCACGATATGTACGTTATTCTGGTTGGGCATTCCCTTTCTACAAAATATTGTTTTCTGTAAAAGGGTATTATAGCTTATTGATCATTGATATCTGTTCACTCTTATGATAATTTGAGATAAATACAATCTCTATGGTTTTCACATTACTTGTCAAATTTTGGTTTCTTTGCTTCAGAAGAGTGAACACTCTGATTCTTTTCTTCTCTCATATCAACATATATATTTAAGAATTAATGGTTGCTCGTATCAGAGATATTGTGACAATGCTGGAAAACAGATCTTTTAAATTTCTAGAAGACGTTAGTGTCAAAAGTTTGCATTATTTTTTAGAAGATCTTGTGAAATTATGGCAATTCTTACTGTGACTTGAATCAAAGTACAGTTACTTTTACCTGCTGTCGTAGATTGAACGGAGATTATATTGGTTTTGTAGGAGTCCAAGGAGATTATAAAACTTATATTTTGATGCTTGAAGATAAATTTACCATCTTTAGATTGTTTGATTGCTGTCTTGTTTGATGGGACTCCTGAGTTCTTTTCATGTCCATCCCTTGTGCTATATATGTATATGTATACATACATACACATTGCACTGAATGGATTATGTTTTATTCTTATTCTTATTCTTATTTTTAGTTACCCTTGTTGTATTGGTCAGGTGCTGATGTTAAGAAGAATGTCATTGTCACTATTTCTTCAGACAAAGGTCTATGTGGTGGAATCAACTCTACTTCTGTAAAGATAAGCAGGGGTTTGAACAAGTTGGTCTCTGGTAGGCTTTGTTTTGAGTTTGACTCAGAGGATCTGTGTGTACTCAGATTTATTTCTTTTGATTAGTTTAAGATTTTTATGTTGCCAAAGGTCCTGAGAAAGAAACAAAGTACGTCATATTGGGTGAGAAGGCAAAGGCTCAGTTGGTTCGTGACTCAAAGAACTACATTGAGATAATAATCACTGAGTTGCAGAAGAATCCGCTGAATTATACTCAGGTAAGTCTGGTTGAGTTGATTGGATTTTTTTTTTTTTAAAGGACCTTTTATTGAGTTGTGGTTTATATTTTGTGCAGTAAAAGTGCATTTCAAGTAGGGATGGGGGAATTGGCCCGGCCCAAAAATCAACGAGCCAAGCCATAGTTGACTGGGCTTTAGGTTGGGCTCGGGCTTGGGAGGCCTGGCCTGGCCCCCTGTCCCACCCCTAATGGCCTGAACCACTTGAGCCAATTGGCCTTGGTTCAATTGGCTCTGGACTGCCCGAGCCCATTGTGCCGGACTTGGGCCGTGAAAAAAAAGGGCTGGGTCATGCCTATTGCCATCCCTAATTTCAAGTTAAGGCCTGTGAGGGACCATCAACACTCTTGGCCTGTGTGATTTTGGTTTTTCTTTCTCCAATTCTCACTTTTCTTGTTTAGTTCTTTTATTGTGCTTTTGAAAACATGTAAAAGAAGCATTTCCAATTGTTTTCCAAATTTTTAATGGAAAAGCAATGCATCTGTAACAATTTTCGTTTTTCTTGAAAAATATTTCTTATAAATTTCTCTTAGAAGATTTTCTGTTTCTATCTGTCAAGGTGTTTTTGTGCTGTTATGTTAACAAGGACTTTAATCTCTTAAGAGTTGCACGAATGACTGAGTCTTCAAACCATTCTGTTTTCAGGTTGCAGTCCTCGCAGATGATATCTTAAAGAATGTGGAGTATGATGCACTAAGAATTGTCTTTAACAAGTTTCAATCAGTGGTTTCATTTATTCCGACTGTTTCAACCATATTATCTCCTGAGGTAATTTAGAATGTAGCATCAAATAAGTTACAGTTATTGAAGTGATTAGTGGTGTTTGTGTTGGCTTTTGACTAATTTTTATGTAGGTTGTGGAGAAAGAGTCTGAATCTGGTGGAAAGCTCGGTGAACTAGACTCCTATGAGATTGAAGGTGGTGAAACAAAGGGGGAAATCCTTCAGAATCTTACTGAGTTCCAGTTCTCTTGTGTAAGCCTCAACTAGATCCTTTTTCTCTGAGGTTTAGTGAGGTCTGAGCGCTGCTTTTTATATATATATATATATAAACAATCTGTTGGTAATAAGCTTTCATATTCTATCCAGGTCTTGTTCAATGCAGTAATGGAGAATGCCTGTAGTGAGCAAGGGGCTAGGATGTCTGCCATGGATAGCTCAAGCAGAAATGCGGGAGATATGCTTGATCGCCTCACTCTGACTTACAACAAGTCTCTCTCTCACTATCTATCTATCTATATAGATTTGTACTTATCTCTCTCACTATCTGTCTATCTATATAGATTTGTACTCACTCTTATTGGAGTTCGACTCACTTGATTTTCGTTGTCTTTATAGTTGTGTCACAAAAATTTTCTAGTTTACGTTTCAGACTGTTGATGAATGAGTGACATGCATATAGTGTTTTGCTTGTTATTGGTTTTCATTATCTGGTTTTTGTGTAACAGAACTCGTCAAGCGTCTATCACCACTGAACTGATCGAGATTATATCAGGAGCTGCAGCACTCAAGAGTTAAATGGAGAAAACTTACTCTGCTTGGTGACATTGACGAAATAAGACATACAAAACTTTGTTTGGACATTTTTGGTGCTTACCTTTTGAGGATATATTTTGTTCAGCTTTGATTTAATAAATCACCCCCACCCATGTACTTCATTTTTGGGAAAATCATGTGGAAAAGTTATAGATAAATCTGATTTTATTAATTTGCAACTCTTTTGCGCCTTAACCGCTGAACTATTATTTATGAAACTTGAGAATTCTTGTAGATCTTGCTGTATTTGTCAATTATCTGCTAATTTTGATTTCTCGGCCTAGCACATGGACAAACTGAGATCTTATAGTTGTTGGATGGAAGCCAATTAAGGTCTGGAAACACAACGTCTCTAGCGCCTACTCCTGCTTCATTTACTAATCGCTTCTGCTCTTCAGTTTTTGAGAGGGGAAGTTGTATTGCAGGTCATGTTTATTGGAGATGACGACGGCCAAAGAGAAGAGGGGAGATGGTTGATATGTATCGGTGAACAACACAAGCTCTGTAACTCCCTTCTCTCATATCTTTCTCCTTAATACCTACGTTTCCATAAACCTAAAAAGGAAAAGCCTGAAATAGCTCCCCTTATTTTGGTGGAGTTCAATCTTAATATCATCATCATCATCACCCAGTCCGAAATCTCGCAATGAAGCAGAGTCTGGGGAGGTCCGATAGTACGCAGCCTTACCTTTACATAATAAAGAGGCTGTTTCCGGTTAAAATGGTAATCAAAATTAGTCATTTTTATAATATCAAAATTCGAGGATGATTAATCGATACATAATTTGAGAAATAGATGCTGAAAATGGCCGGTGGATTTTTGCATCTATCAATTTGCCAATACAATTTAGAAACTAAACCCTAAATAAAATTAAAAATTATGGTATCAACAATTTGAAAGGGTATAAAATAATGGATTCCGCATGAAGAGTGTTACAATCATAGATTGTCTAGCCAAAGACTGTAGGAAGCCTGTGACCATTTTCGCTCTTCCCACCTTCTTTATTTCTCAACTATTGTAAGTCATCAATTTGCTGGACGCTAAAACTTCTCATGCTCCTCTCAATAGCCATAGGATATTGAGTTTTTACTTTTGAATTACAATGACATCAACGGAAGATTCTTTATTATTTTAATTTGAAAAATTTTGAAATGCCCAACAAAAAGCAGAATATCAGCAAAAAAAAATCATGTGCACTTTTCCAGTTGCTCAACAAAAAAAGGCACGTGATCTTCTGCGTAAGGATGCGTTGTTCTTAAAGGCATCTACACTTTTCCAATTACTATATTTTTTAATTTCTTTTTAAAGAAACTTTGTGCTTCTTAAACCTTTAATTTTAAATGTCATATATACAGATAAAGGGCCCAATTTACATGCTATTGATGAAATTAGAAGCTAACTATTTTTTATAATAAATTCGAAATTTAAACATTTAACTGATATTTTGTAAAATTAGAATTTATAATATAATTTATAAAAAACTTCATGACCCTTAAAGTTAACCGACATACGCAAGTCTTAGGATTTGAAAGCTCTGATATATTCCCTTCTGCAATAAACAAAATGATACCGCACCCATACAAACATATACCAATAGGGCGTAGTTTGGACCTTGGAACTTAGGGCAAGAGGGCAAGAGCGCACAATATACGTAACATGCCAAGCAAATACAGATATCTTGTGACAATTCAGGACGTAAAATCGACACCCACAAACTCATCTACAATACCCATGTGCACAATCGAGTTCCACATTCGATTCAGGTACCAGCTCAAATTCCCATCTAACGAAGGCCAAGAGGTGGTCTTAGACGACGTCGTCACTCCCGAACAATGCGTCACTTCCAGGCTCCCCTTAGTCTTCCCTCTGACATTGTGGCGCGAGCTGTACCTCTCTGACTTGCTCAAGACCTCGAATCTCGGGAGCAGAGTGCGTGCTTTCTTGAATCCCAAGATCGCGGACACTATCTCTTCTTTCGCTGCGCGAAATGGGAATAAAGGGTTCGATATGGTGCTTAATGTGGGGATTTTCAAAGTCGAAATGATGGGCAAAGATGAGGTTGATAGAATCGCTCGTGGGTTGTCGGGGTGCCCTCCAACTCCCTTCGACTCTGCTGATGTTATTGAAGGAGGGTAATGTGAAGATGGGTTTTGGAATTGCTTGAATCGCCTGTACCTTGTTGCAGAGACAAACGAAGAAGACGACGATGACGGAAGAGATAACGAAAGCTTCACTAGCGTTAAAAAGATTAAATATTATACTCTTGCGTTTTGAATAAGGTCTATTGTTGTAAACATACGCCCGAACTACAGTTATATTTAAGTTGCATTGTAACGGATAAATGGGCATGTTATAACTGAACGAAGAATGATTCTTCTTTTATCTCCCTCGTGATACAGATGTATCTTCCCTTTTTTTCTTATGTCCCTCGTGATTTTGTGTATCTTCCCTTTTTTTCTTATGTTTCTCTCAAATCGTACCTACTTCTTAAACCGAATACGCGTCTTTTTCTGAGTTCGGTTTGTTCTCTCAATAATTTGGTATCAGAGTATTCAAATATGGGACACAACCATGGCTGAAGTTACAAGAAGTGCAGAGCTACATAAAATGGATGATAATTTGAAGGAGCTAACGGAGATAATGTTTTCGTAGTCATAGGATAGAAGTAAGCAAATGTTTTCAGAAATGCAAAATAAAACTAAAAAGGTGGAAAAAGAAATGACATAGTTAAGAAATATGATCCTACAAACGCTGTAAAAAATAGGAGGAGATGTCACAGTAGTAGACCTGACATGCCAGAGCAGCTTCGAGAGATTGACGGAAGAAGAAAGGGTGATGTCGCGAGAATGAATCGAATCGAATTTCCATCGTTTGATAGTGAAAATGTCAAACTATGGCTCTAAAGTTGTGAACAATGTTTTTCACTTGATCAAACGCCAGAAAAAACGAAGGTGAGTGTTGCTATTTTATACATAGATGAGTGGGTTTAAGAATGGTATCGACTATACGTCAAAAACCGTAATAAGATGGAGGTAATCGACTGGAATGAATTCACCAAGGCACTCAAACAACGATTTGATGCAAAAATCTTCGATGACCCAGTAGGAGATTTTAAGGAGTTAAAAGTAGGATGGAACAGTGTTGGAGCATTGTGCATTATTTGATCATCATTCCAACCGATTGTCGTTACTAGAAGAATACTTAATCAGGTTCTTTATTAAAGGACTTCTACCAGAAATAGGTGTAACGGTGAAGCTACATGAACCTAACTCCTTGCACCTGACATATACGCTAGCCAGGAAGCAAGAAGCTATACTGATATCTGTAAGCAATACTTTATTGAATCAGAACAACACCACGAAGAACATGAATAATAGTGTTCATTCCAGCTTCCACCCGAAGGGACAATCAACCACCAATATAGCAAGGAACTCAAGTTCGGAAGGACTATTGCCGACTCCAATGACAACGTCACGATCATCTTCTTCGGTGAGACCAATTAAACCATAAGGCAAATTAGCAGTAGAGACTTCGATGAGAAAAGAGCAAAAGGGCTATGTTTCTGGTATGATGAGAAATACACAATGGGTCACAAATGTAAGAAGAGGCAACTACAATTTTATGTAATTTCGAGAGAGGATGGTAGTGCGAAAAATCCACCTGAACTAGAAGAGGAGGAGTTGGAAGGAAGCCCAGAAGAAAACGATGGACCTTTGGTTTAAATGCAAGCCATGTTGGGATATTCGAGAAATATGGAGTTCAAACATATGAGAGTGGTAGGCATGTATCAGAGACGATAAATCCACATTTTGATCGATAATGGCAGCACACATAATTTTGAGGACTCATCAGTTAAAAAATGGAGGATGTGACATACAAGAGATAGAACCAATCTCTATAACAATAGGCGGTGGTTTACATTTGAAATGTCATCAACGTTGCAGGAACTTTGCATGGGCAATACAAGGGGCTTAGTTTACCATGGACGCATTGGTTCTGTCATTGGGGGTTGCAACGTCGGTTTAGGAGTGCAATGGTTGATTGGGTTAAATGACGTGCTATTTAATTTTGGAGAGCGGACGATGACGTTTCAATGGGAAGGAAGAATGATAAATCTTTATGGAAATCCAAAAGGGAAGCCCGAATTATCTCAAGTAAGGAATTTCAAAAACTGTTTCACAGATCAGTATAGGGGCAGCTGTTCATGTTACGACTAACAACATCGATCAAGTTTCAATTGCAACTGATGAGATTGAAGGATGAACAATATAGTGTATTCGATGAAATCAATGCAATCTTGTCGGAGTACGCAGAGATCTTCCAGGAACCTATGTAACTTTTGCCGAATCGTAAACACGACCACCAGATTATTCTGAAGGAAGGAGTTGAAACAATTAACGTGCGTCCCTACCGATTCTCAAGAGTACAGAAGGATGTGATAGAATAGACAATAAGGGATTTCATGAAATAGGGGTTCGTTCGACATAGTTAAGGACCCTATGCATCACCTGTCATTTTGGTGGAGAAGAAGGACGATACATGTTGTGTATAGAATATCGAGAACTTAACAACCACACGGTAAAAGATAAAATTTTAATACCATTGATTGAGGAACTGTTAGACGAGCTACATGGGGCGAGCTGGTTCACCAAGCTAGACTTGTGTTTAGGGTATCATCAGATCCAGGTGTAGCCAGAGGATATTCCCAATACAATGTTCAGAACACATGAGGGCCACAATGAGTTTATGGTCATGTAGTTTGTCTTGACGAGCGCTCCTTTAACTTTCCAGAGACTGATGAATGAATTATTCAAGTCATTTCTGCATCAATTCATATTAGTTTTTTTTGTTGATATACTCATTTACAGTCCTTCGCTGCAACTACATGTTGAACATATTTCAGTGGTCATACAGACGTTGAAAGACAATCAGCTGTTCTTGAAGGGAAGTAAATGTATTTTTGGGGCATGTCAAATTGAGTATTTGGGATATACAATCTCAGAAGGAGGAGTCACAACTGACAGTTGGAAGGTTAAGACGATAGAAGAGTGGCTGAAACCTAAGGAAATTACGGAGTTAAGAGGTTTCCTAGGCATTACGGGGTATTACTGACATTTTATTAGAGGATATGGATTAATAGCTAAGCCACTGGCTGGTTTATTAAAGAATGAACGTATAGCTAACTGGAATTGGCAGAAGAGAAAATCACTTTTGAAACATTGAAAAAGGCAGTGACATTAGCGTCGGTGTTACCTTTGTCGGATTTTTCTAATGGCATGTTTGGTTCACAGGAATAGGAATTCTATTCCTGGTCTATTCCTAAAACTTTCCTATTCCTTTGTTTGGTT
>JAOSBK010000006.1:31559753-31578162 GCA_027568895.1 Erythroxylum shatona | reverse complement strand
CTATGCATATATATAATATAATAATTTATTTTTATTATAAATTAGGTTAATTTTAAATTTTAATTTCAAAATAAAAATTGAGTCGAATTGTCAATTAGGCCTGATTGAGTCTTTGGCCGCCCGAGATCCATCCTAGCGGAATAAGATTTTATATTCCCAAATACCCTATTCCCTCTATCCTGTAAAATTTTGTCCATCTAATTTTAATTTATTAAGTTTGTAATATTAAGGACGAACGGGATGGATGGACACGACGTCACGGGTGTGATAAATAAATTTATTTACTGATTAATTATAATATATTATGTATATATGTACATATGCACAGTTGTGACGTAACAAGTTACAACCGTGCATGTGTACATAATAACCAATCAATTAATTATCATTATCATTTAATTAATGAATTAAATATTTTTAAATTAATTGATATTATTATTATTATTATTGTTATTATTATTATTATTGTTTTTTTTTTGTTATTAATCAGGTTATCAATTGTCAAGTTATAATTATTTAATAAATAAATTTATTTACTAATTAATTGTAATATATTATGTACATATGTACATATGCACAGTTGTGACTTACTATATTATAATTAACCAATAAGTTAATTATCATTTAATTAATGAATTAAATAATTTTTTAATTAATCGATATTATTATTATTATTAACAAGTTACAATCGTGCATATGCACATACTATATTATAATTAACCAATAAATTAATTATCATTTAACTAATGAATTAAATAATTTTTGAATTATTATTATTATTATTATTGTTATTGTTATTATTAATCAGCTTGTGAATTGTCAAGTTATTATTTTTTTTATCAATCATTGAATAAATTTTGAAAAGTATTATTTCGTAATTAATGGACATTATTATTATTACTATTTGTATTAAATTAAATATCATTAAAAATTTTAGTTGATTTAATAAACAAATTTATTTACTAATTAATTATAATATATATGTACATATGGGTTGTGACTTAACAAGTAACAGTCGTGATTAGTAGTAATAATAATAAGGTAATGAATTAAATATTTTAAATTAATTATTATTATTATTATTATTATTATTATTAATATTATTGTTGTTGTTGTTGTTGTTGTTGTTGTTATTGTTGTTGTTATTGTTAATAATCAGGTAATATAACTAAGTAGTCACTCCTGTGACTTAGTAGTCATTGGTACTTGTTATTTTGTTTTTTTATTACTAGACAATTAACACCTATATAATTTTATAATATTTTTATTAAATAAGTAAAAAATTAATTAAAATATTATTAATTAGTTGATTAATTATAACATAATTAATTGATTAATTAATTATATTATATTTAACACATATAAAAATATTATTTATTTATTTATTAAAATATAATTTATTTATAAATTATTTATTTATCATTAACTGTTGATTTTATTCGGTTATAATTAATAATAATTAATATATAATTAACTAATTGATGTATTAAAATATAATTAATTGATTAAGTAGTACGTATTAATATTTAGTATATATGTTAGTTATGACCTTGCATTATTAATTGTTAATTATTATTAATTATTATATAGTAATTTTCAGTGTATATATATATATATATAGCTCTTCACAATATATATAGCTCTTCTGTATATATATAACTAAGTAGTCACTCATGGAAGTCACGCTTGTGACTATTAAGTCACATGTGTGCACATGAAACTCATTTCCATGCAAAATAGGTGTAGCAGGCCGGGTTATACAACTAAACACATACAAATTTATCTCATACCTAATAAATAACATAATATTTCTCTGTCTGTTCAAAGAACATTTTTATTAAATAAATAATTAATTAAAATATTATTAATTAGTAGATTAATTATGACATAATTAATTGGTTAATTAATTATAATATATTTAACACATATAAAAGTATAATTAATTAATTAATTAACTAATTAATTAATTTTGATGTAATCAATAATAATTAAAATATAATAGAGTAATTGAATTATTAAAATATAATTTATTTATAATTAATTTTGATGTAATTAATAATAATTAAAATATAATAAAGTTATTAAATTATTAAAATATAATTTATTTATAAATAAATTATTGATCATTAATTGTTAAGTTTATTTAGTTATAATTTATTATTATTATTATGTAATTAATTAATTAATGTATTAAAATATAATTAATTGACTAAGTAATACGTATTAATAGTATATATGTTAGTCATGACTTTGCAATATTAATTGTTAATTATTATTAATTATTATATACTAATATTCACGACATATATAGCTCTTTAGTATATATATAGCTAAGTAGTCACGCTTGTCACAAGCGTGACTTCCATATACGATTGTGACTTTTTGTTTTTCTTGTTATTAGGTAATTAACACTATATAATTTATATATAATTAATTGACTAATTATTATATAATATTGATTAATAAAAATAATTAATTGATTAATTAATTAAAACAAAATAAAATATTATTATTATTATTATTATTAGTATAGGAGTCACATGAGTTACTTAAGTATCATGCCTATAAAAAAGATATATTTTTAATTTTTTAATTAAACAAATTTAATTAAAATATAATTAATAATAATTAATATATAATTAAGTATTTGATTTATTAAAATATAATTAATTAATTATTAATTATTAACAGTTAATTATTATTTGTGTTATTATTAAAGCGTCTGACAAATTTATTTTTTTCATTTTTAATTACATTCACTTAAGATATATTTAATTAATTAAAATATAACTATTTAGTTAATTAAAATATAATTACATATAATTAAAATATAGTCAATTAATTAAAATATGATTTATTAATTGATTTATTAAAATATGATTAATTGATTAAATAATTTTAATTATTATATTGCTTATGTTAATATTAATTTTTTACTATTCTTAAGTATATACTCAGCGTACATCTTATTATTTATTATCAACTTTATTAATTAGACATCTAACTTTTTTTTTTTAAATGTATACTTACCCACATCTACTCTTAAATTAGGACAATTCGATACAAAAAGTGAAGTGCTGGATGGATTTCCAAATATTGTGTATATTAAGTAGATGCTAAGTAATTCGTTTGCTGGGTGATTAAGCTTTGCCAATTCGGAAACTTTCTCATGAATTTCTAATTTGGTGTTGCAGTTTGGTCCTGTAGGACATTACTTCGCAAGTGCTTTGCATGATCGTACCGCAAGGATTTGGTCTATGGACAAAATTCAACCTTTAAGGATAATGGCTGCTCACTTGTCTGATGTTGCTTATGAATTATTACATGTTTTTATTAATTCTTATTATTGATTAATTATCAATTAATTGTTTATTATGTAATTATTAATAATTATTATTAGTAACTATAAAAAAAATTTTGCCTCACGGGTAGGTCACACCCGTGAATATGCTTTTATCATTTAATAATTATTATTCATTGATTATTATTTGATTATAAATTATGATATTATTAATTATTTATTGTTTTTATTTATGTTATTATTGATCATAAATTATTACATATTTTTATTAATTATTATTATTAATTAATTGTTAATTGCACAAGCATGATTGTGATAGAAAAAGAACATTAGAGTAGGATCAATTGGAAGTGCACGATCGTGATAATAAAGGTATACTGTTGTTTAACAGCTTTGGACATTCTTCACTCTTTTGACCATAACTTTTTCTCCGAATCTTCGATTGACTTGAAATTTGGACCACGAACTCTTTGTATATTGTCTTTCCTCTCCACAAAATTTCATGGCAATTTGAATTCATTACTGAAGGATTGATAATAATTTATTAATAAGTTTAGGATGAAAATGATAAAGTGTCCTGGAAATTGTTAAATGGAATGTTTTCACAAAACAAGTATTTGTATTTTGGCTATATCTTGATCTATAGTTAAACAAATGCAATCATTTTTTATTTAAATTAAACTAGAGACTTATGGATACAAATTTCATGAAGGAATAGAATTTTAATCATCTCTCTAAGAGTTTCAAATTTTGGCTAAAAATTGAGTATTGAGTGTTGCTGCAGTGAGAGAATAGTCTGAAGTATTTTGTATATAACTTGTAAAATACTAAATTGAATTGTATGAATTTTAGTTCATTAGAAACTCAAAAAATAGAGGAACAATTTTTTAGAAGAAAATGTTGCCTAAATACTTCATTTTCCTTGTCTTAATGACCATGCAAAATTGACCCAAAAATATGAGAAAAACTGGAATGATCTATTGATGATGTTATAACTTAGTAAATGAATAGTTAATATCAAAATACCACAGGCATGAGTATAATGGGAATGAAGTTGTTCATATGATAGTCATTGTGATTTAGAAAAGATGAGTTATATGTATTAAGTAAAGTTGAATGAGAATTTGATATTATAAGAGCATATACGACTAGAAAAGAAATGACTTGTAATTAAATTATGATATTAGAATAACCAAATATTCCTGAAGTGTAAACCTAAGAATAAGTTAGACACATATAAATGATAAGGTTTGATTAATTAAGAGACGAATTTAAGAAAACATACCTGTAATAGTCAAATCGAACATGCATTATACATGACACATATACGTATGTGTACAATTGAATGTTTATGTAATTGTGCAATTAATAATGTGTGTGCAATGTGTGTATTGCATAATATTGATGTGCATGATAAAATGATAATAGCATGCTCACAGGTGCGACATGTTAGGTCACACCCCTGAGGCTTTTTTATGTTTATAATCTCCTTATCAAGTAACATATATATAAATGAATTGTTATATGAAGTAACATTTGCGAAAAACATGATCAATCATTTGTCCTTAGTAGATGGTAAGATGCATGTATTATTCATTATTTAATAATATTAAATATTTTATTTATGTTATTATTGCTTATAAATTATTACATGTTTTTATTAATTATTATTATTGGTTAATTGTTTATTATGTAATTATTAGTTATTATTATTAGTAACCATTAAAAAAAAATTTGCCTCACAGGTGTGACCTGCCGTGAGCATGCTTTTATCATTTAATAATTATTATTCATTGATTATTATTTGATTATTAATTATGGTATTATTCATTATTTAATATTATTTAATACTTTTATTGATGTTATTATTGATTACAAATTATTAAATGTTTTTATTAATTCTTATTATTAATTAATTGTTAATTATGTTATTATTATTATTATTATTATTATTATTATTATTATTATTATTATTAACTATATATTTGTCACAATCGTGCATGTTATTATTATTTATTAAATATTATTAAATAATTATTATTTGATTATTATGCATGTTATTATTAATTATAAAATATTATTATTTAACTATTAAATATTTGCTCACGAGTGTGACATGTTAAGTCACACCCGTGAGCATGCTATTATATGGCAAAGGGAATCATTTAATAATTATTAATGATTAATTATTATTTGATGATTAATTATGATATTAATCATTATTAAATATTATTAATTATTTTTATTTATGTTATTATTAATTATTAATTGTTACATGTTTTTATTAATTCTTATTATTAATTATTTGTTAATTATGTAATTATGTAATTATGTAATTATTATTATTATTATTACATGTTATTATTATTTATTAATATTATTAATTAATTATTATGCATGTTATTATTAATTATAAAATATTTTATGTAATTATTAACTCTTTGCTCACGGGTGTGACATGTGAGCATGCTATTATGAAACAAACAGAATCATTTAATAATTATTATTAATTAATTAATATTTGACTATTAATTATTATATTATTCATTATTAAATATTATTAAATATTTTTATTTATGCTATTATTAATTATTATTACATGTTTTTTTAATTCTTATTTTTAATTAATTGTTAATTATGTAATTGTTACTTATATTATTAACTATATATTTGTCACAATCTTGCATTTTATCATTATTTATTAATTATTATTAATTAATTATTATTTGATTATTATGCAAGTTATTATTAATTATAATATATTATTATTTAATTATTAAATCTTTGCTCACGGGTGTGTCATGCTAAGTCACAACCATGAACATGCTATTATATGGCAGTGTCAAACTACTTAAAACTCCCGTGTTTAACTTCACTCTGGCGAGTTCTGCCTATCACCCTCGTGCTTAAGTACAAGGGTTACAGAAAGGTGAAGCCTAGTAGTTGCACAATCGTGCACAAGCACAATCGTGATAAAGAATTGATCATATGTAGTTGCACGACCGTGCACATGCACGATCGTAACAGAGACGAGGCATCTGAGCACGATTGTGCACTATTGTCTAATTATAATTTAATAAGTATTATTCATTAATTATTATTTGATTATTTATTATATCATTATTCATTATTCATTATTTTTATTTATGTTATTATTGATCATAAATTATTACATGTTTTTATTAATTCTTCTTATTAATTAATTATTTATTATGTAATTATGTAATTATTATTATTATTAACTATAAACTGCATGGTTGTGAGTAAACAAGTCACAATCGTGCATGTTATTATCATTTACTAAATAAGTTGCATCACGTCAGGCAATATAATCTTCCTATAAATATGGGGTCGATTTCGGCAAACAATCTTTCAACAGATACGTCGTCAATTTCTACAGACAATCTTTCCACAGATACACAACTGATTTAGATTTCCATAGACAATCTTTCAATAGATACACAAATTTAATTTTATAAATGAAATTTATTTAGACAATATTCAACAGATAGACCTCCCATTTAATGTCAATTAAATCTAAAAATAATTAATTTTGCTTTCTAATGTTATAAATAAAATTTATTCGATTGTTGGCAATTAAATCTAACAAAATTAAATTTGCTTTCAACTTATTACACATGCATTCGTTATCTGAACTTATTATACATGTGTTCGTTATCGTTTAAATTTTGTTTATCAGCAATTACCTTCGTAAAATCTTCCACCGTATTTACCTTATACTTGTTCAAAATGAGCAACAAAGAAGTTGTATATGAGCTTAAAGATCCTCCCTGATCGATTCAGAAAAAAAAAATTTGTGCTTTATTATCTAATCAATCAAACTTCTCTCTCACAAAGTTAGGTAAGATCTTTGTCTTTTTCTACTGTTTTATTTATGTTTTGTATTTTTATGGATGAAGAAGCAAGATTACATCAACAACGAACAAAATAGGTATTGCCATTATGACGCAGAACGGAAGTTACGAAAGGAACAAGAACGTTTAGACTCCATTCAGGAGTTTAATCAATGTCGTTTGATTGGACAAAAAGAGAAACAAGAACGACAAGCGATCTTGAAAGAATGGCAAAGCCAAATTCTAGAATGAAATTTTTATTCTGAAAAATCGATGATGTTCTGAAAACATAAATAAGGCCTATTTATAATAGCCAAAAACCCTAATCCAAATCCTAACAAGATTAGGAAAATAAACTCCTAATAAACTAAGCAAGGATGTAGAATCCTTATTAAACTCCTACTGCTAACTAGAATTCCTAACTAAGCAAGGATTTAGAATCCAAACTCCTACTATCAACTAATAAGGAAGTAACAGAACATAACTGAAAATAATAGAATTTAAGTCTTTTTTCGCATCCTGCCGCAAACCTTGCCGCGGTCAAGATCTTCCATGTAATCCAAAGCTAACTGGTCCGCATCAGAGGGGGCTGTGGGCAATAATGCACAAGTTAGTTAGGAGTGTGAGGGTGCAGAATGGGTACAAGGTGGGGAAAATAACTGAATGTACAAGTTGTGTAGCTAAGTAGAGGGCAAAGAGAGAAAATGATTATTCAAAAAAGTTAGAAGAGAAAATATTATAGACAGAGAGAAACTATTCTCTCTGAGGAGCTTATTCAGCTCTGGTTAGAAGGTGTTCTTGTGAATCACCTTGTAATAGTCGTATACTTCTTCTATTATCAATCATCAATATAGTAAAACTCTAGTGTATTCAGCTAGAGTTATGACATTGGTCCGACCTGCTGGATTACTTGAGGGGAGGATCAGTTCTTTTTTTAAAGACTTATACAAACAAAAACATATTCTGAGTAACCTACCTTGATGCCACCTAAGATGTCTGATAGAGTAGAAGTGTTGGAATCCCGAATGGCGAATCTGGAGGTTGGAGTGGAGGAAATTCAATCATCTATGTGGATGGCTATGGGGGAAATGCAGCGGACTTTGCTGTTGGAAATGAACAAAATGATAGGAAAAAGACCAGAGGAAGGACAGGGGAGTGGCGATGCCTCAAGGAGGGGGCAGAGTATGGCTGTTGAAAGGTGACAACCAACTCCGATGGAGCATTCCTTTGACACAATGGAGGAATATCGGATGTCAGTCCGCAAGGTGGAATTACCAATGTTCGATGGGTCAGATCCTATAGGGTGGATCACTAGGGCGAAGGTGTATTTCGAGGTTCATAATACCTCAGAACCAATAAAAATGAAGCTAGCTCTTCTGAGCATGGAAGGTTCAACCATACAATGGTTTCATCTGCTATGGGAGACGGAAGAAATTCTGGATTGGGAGAAGTTTAATAGGGCTCTAATCAAGCGTTATGGAGCGAGAAAATTTGACAACCCATTTGAAGAGCTATCATATTTGTGATAAACAGATTCGTTGGAGGAATACATTGAAGCCTTTGAATTCATTTCATCGCAGGTGGGTCGACTACCCGAGGAGCAATATATGGGGTACTTCATGAGTGGGTTGAGGGAGGATATACGTCGACAGGTACGGATGTTTGGGCCAGTGAACTGATATCAGTTGATGAAAATTGCTAGGGCAGTGGAGGATGAGGTTAGTAACGA
This sequence comes from Erythroxylum shatona, assembly GCA_027568895.1. Classification (NCBI taxonomy): domain Eukaryota; kingdom Viridiplantae; phylum Streptophyta; class Magnoliopsida; order Malpighiales; family Erythroxylaceae; genus Erythroxylum; species Erythroxylum shatona. Next base: position 31,569,278 of record JAOSBK010000006.1, on the reverse strand, counting down.
AGGTGGAAGAATCGAAAACTTTAGCTCTCGATCTCACGTCTGGACTCCAAATCGAGGGAGTCTTTTTAGGGGCAGCTTACGAGTCAACCTAAACTACAGGGACACGGATCACCCACACCCGATGGGTCGTGGGAAGGTTACAAGCGAGTTTGGATCGGGGAAAACCTGGGAGACATACGGGTCTCAACCCGACTCCTATGCACAGAACCGAGGGGGAGCTTCTAACCTCGTGACCCCAATCAGACTGCCGGACGGTGACAGAAGGGTTTCGACTGAGAGGAATAAGGGGCTACGACATCTCTCCTATCACAAGCTTATAGACAGAAAAGCCAAGGGCCTTTGCTTTAGATGCGGGGAGAGATTTCACCCTTTACACTAGTGTGCGGAAAAATAATTGAGGCTCTTGATTCTGGACGACAACGAAACATTGACTGAGGATGGAGAAATCATCGCATTGGAGGCTGAAACAAAAGAAGAGGGAGATATAGCCCTAGAATGTCGAACTATGGGAGTATTTGATGTTAAGGAGACAATGATACCCGAAAGAAAAACTATGAGATTGGAAGGGAAACTACAGGGAGTCCCTATTGTAGTCCTAGTTGATACCGGCGCCAGCCATAACTTCATTTCACCGGAGTTAGCCAGTGGTCTTGGGCTGCATGTAGGGATGAGTAGAGATTTAGGAATCAGATTGGGGGATGGCCATAAGGTGGCTACTAAAGGAAAGGGCATGGGAGAAATGGAGTGAAAAATCGATGCTTATGTCCTGGACTTAGGAGGAACGGACGTGATCTTAGGGTGGCTTGGTTGCAAACCTTATGAAAGGTCATGGTTGATTGGAAGGAGATGACCATGCAATTCTAACATGTGGGGCAAAGGGTGCAACTTAGTAGCAATGCAGGGCTTCAGCTTACACCGAGGAGAGGCAGTGAGTACCACAAAGATTCAGTGTGCCTGCATGGTCTCCTTGCTATTTTGAGTGGGAGTTTCTTATCTGTGGAAGGAGTAGATATAAGGGGGGCACAACAGATGCAACTTATCAGTAAAGAAGAAGGGGAGTTGAATCAGGTGTTGACGAAATTTTTGAAGGTTTTTCAAGAAGTGCAAGGGCTACCTCCTAAAAGGAATCACTCACACGCTATTGTCTTGCAATAAGGACAAGGGCCTATCAGTGTAAGACCCTATAAGTACCCTCATCATCACAAAGATGAAATTGAGCAACAGGTGTAACAAATGCTGAAAATGGGGATCATTCGTCCTAGTTCTAGTGCCTATTCCAGTCCGGTTATCTTAGTCAAAAGAGGATAATTTGTAGAGAATGTGTGTAGATTATAGAGCACTAAACAAGGTCACCGTTCCTGACAAGTACCCTATTCCGGTGGTAGAGGAGTTATTAGATGAGTCGAATGGTGAAGGAGTCTTCTGTAAATTGGATCTCAAATCCAGATATCATCAAATTAGGGTCAAGAGAGAGGACATTCATAAAACGCCTTCCAAACACACGATGGTTACTATGAATTCCTCGTGATGCCGTTCGGATTGACCAACGCACCAGCAACATTCCAGTCTGCTATGTATGATATTTTCAAACCCTTCTTTAGGAGGTTTATGTTGGTTTTTTTGACGATATTCTTATATATAGTGCAGATTGGGACACCCATATATTACACTTAACAAATGTCTTGGAGGTCTTAAAAGCCAATCATTTTGTGGTTAACCAGCAAAAGTGTAGTTTTGGGAAAAGGACAGTAGCCTATTTGGGTCATGTTATTTCGAAACTGGGAGTAGCGGTGGATCCAACCAAGGTTTCAACTGTAGTGAATTGACCAATTCCTCAAAATGTGAAAAGGGTGAGGGGATTCCTCGGTTTGACACGATACTATCGGAAGTTCATTATGAACTACGGTAAAATAGCCAAACCTCTTACTGAATTAACAAAGAAGGATGGATTTCATTGGAATTTGGCAGCATTGGAGTCCTTTGAAAACTTGAAGAAGGCTTTGACTACATCCTCAGTATTGGCTCTTCCCCAATTTGACCAACCCTTCAAAGTGGAATGTGATGCTTCGGGTAAGGGGTAGGGGCTGTATTAATGCAAAATAGAAGATCAATTGCATATTTCAGTAAGGCTTTATCCGAAGGCAATTTATCTAAATCGGCTTATGAGAAAGAGTTAATGGCATTGGTATTAGCAGTACATCATTGGCAGCATTATTTGTTAGGTAGACCCTTTGTGGTATATTCAGATAAAAAAAGTCTCCGCCATTTGCTGCAAGAAAGGGTATCCACAACCGATCAACAATGCTGGATGGCTAAGTTACTTGGGTATCATTTTGTAGTCATTTATAAGCCAAGACCCGAAAATAAAGCTGCTAATGCTTGTTCCGGATTCATGAAGAGGGTGAATTGAAGAATATGATTTCTTATCCATTATAGGCTGATGGTAAAATCCTGCAGCAAGAGGTAGACAAAGATCCTATCTTGAGTGATATTATCAAGGCATTAAAGCAAAATCCAGATGCAAGAAGAGGGTTTTAGTGGCACCAAGGAGTTCTCCTACACAAGGGAAGGCTAGTGATTTCAGCTCATTCCACTTTCATTCCCTTATTCCTTAAAGAATTTCACTCTTCACTTATAAGAGGCCATTCAGGTTTTCTGTGCACATATCGGAGGATTGCTAGCAATCTCTATTAGATTGGTATAAAAAAGTCCATTCAAGACTTTGTTAAGTCTTATGACATTTGTCAATGACAGAAGTATGCTGCTACCTCTTCTGGGGGTCTGCTGCAGCCCCTTCCCATTCCCAATCGGATTTGGGAAGATATATCGATGGATTTCATCACAGGACTTCCTAGGTCTAAAGAATATGAAGCAATACTGGTGGTGGTTGAACAACTGTCTAAATATGATCACTTTATTTTATTAAAGCACCCATATACTGCCAAAAGTGTGGCTGAAGTATTTGTAAGGGAGGTGGTGCTTTTACATGGAGTCCCATTATCCATCATAAGTGATCGGGATCCTTTATTTGTGAGCTACTTCTAGCGGGAATTGTTTCGATTGCAAGACACTGTTGAAAATGAGCTCCTCCTATCATCCGGAGACGGATGGGCAAACTGAGGTACTTAACCGATGTCTAGAGACCTATTTGAGATGTTTTGCTTCTGAACAACTCAAACATTGGTCTTCTTGGGTGTTATGGGCTGAATTATGGTACAACACTACCTTCTATGTGTCTACTAGTTCAACACCTTTTGAATTAGTATATGGCAGAAAACCTCCTACATTGGTTTGGTTTATGCAAGGCAAAACTAAGGTGGAAGCAGTGGCTAGGGAGCTGGTTGATAGAGATAAGGCTTTGACCTAGCTCAAATACAATCTTCAAAGAGCTCAAGAGCAAATGAAGAAGTATGTTAATAAGAAGGGGAAACCAATATCTTTCCAAGTGGGAGAATGGGTATTTCTTAAGCTCCGCCTTCACAAATAACTCACGGTGGCCGAAGAATCAATCAGAAACTAGCGGCCAGATACTTTGGTCCATTCCAAATTCTGGAAAAATTGGGTGCTATCGCATATAAACTTAAACTCCCACTGCACTCTCGAGTTCACCCTGTTTTTTCATGTGTCTGAGCTAAAAAAGGCTGTGGGACACCACGCGGTTGAGGAGACTTTACCAGAAGGAATGGAAGTGGAGCTAGAAGAGGAGGTTGAACCAGAAACTGAACTGGCCAGCAAGGTGATTACTACGGATGGACATTCAACTACGCAATGGTTAATTCATTGGAAGGGAAAACCAATGGAGAATGCCACATGGGAAGATGAATTTGTTATTTGGAGTCAATTTCCTTATTTCAACCTTGAGGACAAGGCTGCTCTTTAAGAAGGGGGGCAATGTTAGAATCAATACCAACAAACCTAGGATATAGAGAGTGTACTTGAGGAGAAAGAGAGAAGGGGCTGTGGGCAATAATGCACAAGTTAGTTAGGAGTGTGAGGGTGCATAATGGGTACAAGGTGAGGAAAATAACTAAATGTACGAGTTTTGTAGCTAAGTAGGGGGTAAAGAGAGAAAATGATTATTCAAAAAAGTTAGAAGAGAAAATATTGTAGACAGAGAGAAACTATTCTCTCTGAGGAGCTTATTCAGCTCTGGTTAGAAGGTGTCTTGTGAATCACCTTGTAATAGCTGTATACTTCTATTATCAATCATCAATATAGTAAAACTTTTATCAATCATCAATATAGTAAAACTTTAGTGTATTCAGCTAGAGTTGTAACAGACTATGTAAACTTCATGCAGTATTCATTATAAGTTAGTTTTAATTCCCTTACAACACATTTGCTCTTCTGGATCACTGAAACATCCATAAAATTATGAGTGCTTCCATTATCTATCAAAATATGGATCAATTTCTTTTGTTACACCCCTGAGATTGTCATTTGCTTGAATTCCAACTCTCCTTCCATCCTTACCATGGGTTGCAAGGATACATAAGGGAAGTAGGTTCTGTATATTCTTCACCTACCCACTCTTCCTTTATTCTATTGATTGTATATGAAGCGTTCTCTTCCCCTTCTGAAGTTGCTTCGTCTTACATTTGTAGTCTGGAAAGTATTTTTCGTCGGAACTAGAACTAGAACCAGAACCCCTTAGCTTTCCTTTCATCAAATTCCTTATTGTAGATACATCTTGACGCCTTATTATTAAATCTAAGTTGTGCGGGATGTGGATGGTTACCTGGGGTGGAAGTAGCTCGTCTACTGAATGGGTCTTTTAGGTGAACACGTTCTGATTAGCTAGAGGAGTTGGTTTGATGTTCCTTCCTCCACTGAGCTCTTATACTCCCACCTCTTAATATGAACTTGCCTACCTTGGCCATCACCACCGCTTTATGCTTCTTTGCCATCATATAGACTTCTTGAAGCGGGACAGGCTCCAACAATTTCACCGTCAATTCTAGTTTAGGTTTAAGCCCCTTAAAGAAAAATCCAATCAAGTACGCCTCTCATTAAACTGGGCACAATACTCCTGAACCGTTCCCGTCTGCTTCAGATCCTTAAAATTCCCTATTGGATCATCGGAAATTTTCACATCAAAACCTTGTTTAAGCATAGCACTGAACCCTTCCTATTCTACATCTTCTAATTTAGTTCTATTCTTCATATAGAGCTGATACCATTTATATGCCTGCTCCTGCTCCTGCTCCTGCTCCTGCTCCTTTAAGTGCAAGGCCGCCACGCCCACCTTAAGGTTTCGGTGTACGATCCAATATAAAAAAGTGCTCCCATCGATACAATCACAACTTACTATAAACGCGAAAAACTCAATCCTACTGAGTCTCGTTGGTACTGCATTCCCGTCCTTATCAGGAGCATGTCTGTTACTTCGTCCTATTTGCTTTTGATTGCTGGAGGGAATCGTTTCCGTGTTTCACGATAAACCATTGAATAAATATGGTAAATATTGATTTCATTTTCAGTTCAAGCATCTTCTCTTACGGTTCAGTTCATTAAAAGGCTCTTAGTCCGGTTTGAGCCATCTTCATAAGGACCGGTTCGGTTCTTTAAACCAGTCACACCAACCTCGACCCCCATTCCATCAAAAACCAAAATTTGCGCTAAAACAAATGCAGACATAAATATAGAGAGATGTTTATGCAGATCTAACCAACCCCAAGAAGAATACGGTACCCGCCTGCTGAAGTGAGTGATTCTTTTTGGATTATTTTCCATTTTAGTATTTTCCCCCGACGTTACTGGTTCCTTTTTGGCTTTACCATGAATCCATCTGCTTTATCCAGACGTTGCTTTGTTTATTTCACGAGAAACTGATTCATTTTCTTGCTGCAAGATGAAAGCTTTCTTTTGTAATCCTTCCTTCATTTTCCCAGATAACATGCACAATTCTTACGTGATTTGTTTAATTTCTCATTTGTTTGCTTGACTCCTATGCTTTGCATTTCTCTTTTCCTTCGTCCTTGTTTGTTGTGTTCCGCAAGGTTTAATTGTTTCTGTCATTTAATTGCGTCTTTTTTACAACTGGGTCGTCATGTTTTAACTGATTTGGCTCTTAGGAAAATGTTAGTACTTATAAACTTAATTGTTGTTCACTGAAGTGAATAATGTTACTTGTTTCTGCAATTCATTTATTTTCTCGTTCTTTCGTTATTTGTTAACTAACAGATAGCTCCATGGAGCGGTTGATGCAGTCCCGAATCAAACCCATCAGCCCAGTTCATGCCTCTTTTGGAGTATATCGCTCCCGATTCATTCCACTAGTTCGTATACAGCTGGCCGAAAAATTCCCGAGAAGTAGCTGTTTGGTTATGGACCAGAGGAAATCGTTCAATTCAGTTGTCGCTTCTGTTCAACCTTTAGAGGCCTCTACAATGGGCCACTTTGATAATACACTGCCATCCAAAGGTTAACAATGTTAGCCAAATATCTTTTACTTAATTGATATCCTTATTCTGTAACAGATCTGGTTTCGTGTTACCACTATTAAGTTGCTGAATTGTTTGCTGAGTTGAAGCCTTTTGGAGTATTTTTCACTAAGTGAAAGCACCTTTAACGAGTTGGAATAGTGTGGAAACTTCATTTTGGGTTCTGACTTGCAAAATATTAAGTGTTGAATTCACCTTTAAATGAAATTTCAAAAAGACCAATTGTTTATTCTTTTATTTGAAGAACAGAGGTTCTTGACGTTTGGAGAACTGCTGAAGCAGTGTGCTTTGATGTGGATAGTACCGTGTGCCAGGATGAGGGTATTGATGAACTTGCAGATTTTTGTGGAGCTGGAAAAGCAGTTGCAGAATGGACTGCTAGGTTGTTTTTAATTTTGCTTTTGGTGCAAGTATTTTAATTTCTGAATTAGATCTAATTTTGGCATTGGATTTCTAGAGCAATGGGTGGTTCTGTTCCTTTTGAGGAAGCCTTGGCTGCCAGACTGTCTCTGTTCAAGCCTTCTTTATCCCAAGTCCAGGATTTTCTTGAGAAGCGGCCTCCGAAGTATGTGAAAACCTCTATTGCCTGTCAATATGGTCCGTCAATTTCTATGTTTTAAGAACTTTTTTTACTACAATGCTATACAACTTATCGGTGGATTTAAAAGGTGGTTCTCTTAGTAATTTGTATAGACAATTGTTTCAAGGGGAAAAAAATCGAGACCTTTGGGGCAATTTGCCTGACAACAAAAGTATCAAAAGTTTTCTTTTTCTTGCCCTTTTCTATCATTTTGACATGCTTCTCGAGCTTCTGTTTGTTCTCATTGAGTTAGATTATTTATGAAAGCACATTTACTGATACTCTGTATTTTAATCTGTATGATTAAAAGATCTATGTACCCTATTTTGTAGGATTTCTCCTGGCATAGAGGAGTTGGTCAAGAAGCTGAAGGCAAAGAAAACCGATGTCTATTTGATATCCGGAGGCTTTCGCCAAATGATCAATGTACGCTACTACATAGAATCTTTGGTATCTTATTTCATTTCTTGTTTTGTTTGAATGTGGCTTCTACTGCTGTAGTCTTCTTTTAAATCACAAAACTAAATGGAACAGATGATGCATTGTAAAAATCATTGAAAACCACTACATGAATATCAAAGTATCTCTTGATGATGCCATTTTATAGGTGTTGGGGGCTAGAGTTTACCGCTGTCCAATAATTAAGCGGTCCACTAGTATCTACTCAAACTATAGTAATGAAAGAATTCTTAATGATTGATGCCATTAAATTTGAAGAAATTTATGTTCAACCTTTAGTGAATGCTTATACGAAATATCATTGACTCCATAAACTTGGCTTCGAAAAGCATGATAAATGGGTGACGTCGCATCTGGTTAAGAGTTTAGCAAACAATCTCCAATCAGTTTTTTTTTGGTTTACCTGTTTCCTTTCTTCTCAAAGTGCCTACCCTTCAAATAGATTATTCCTCAGGTCTCACAGCATCATACATTATATTTGTGATAACATTAAATATCATATATCTATGTAAATGATACTTGTGTATTGATAGAATAGTTTATGGCTGACTAGAATCATGGATTCAGTACTTGTGTCCATCATGGCGTTATTGGTTGTGTTCTTACTTTCATATTTTTACATTTATTAGTAGCTTTTTCTATGTGATAAGTTTTATCATGTATTTTGTTTGGTTCCACTTATCTTGTGAGTGTTTTGCAGCCTGTTGCAGCAATCCTTGGAATTTCACCTGAAAATATATTTGCCAACCAATTATTATTTGGGAATTCGGGAGAGTTTGTGGGATTTGATGCTAATGAACCAACTTCAAAGAGTGGGGGAAAGGCAACTGCGGTGCAACAAATAAGGAAGGTGAGTCTCATAGTGGCCTTTTTCATATAATAGTTATTAAGAGTGAAGTAAAGTTGATTGGGATGGCTCACAGGTTCATGGGTACAAGGTTCTTGTTATGATTGGTGATGGTGCAACAGATCTGGAGGTAAGCAAATCCTTTAATTCAAGGCAAATGATCATAAGAAGCTTCTTAACGGCTGATGTTTCAGTTTCTTATATTTTGTCATGGACGTCTCTGCATCTAAACTGCAAATGAATGATTCCGTTCATGGTCTGTGGGATTACCTTATTGTGTACTGGGGGAAAGCTGTCATTAGAATAGGGAGTCTCTCCTGATGAATGTTTTCAAAATTTTAACTGACTGCTTAAGTGAAGTTGTGGTCTAAAAGGGAAGTGAAAATTTCCTCGTAAAGTATGGCGCTGTTAGTCCAATCTGAGCTTCATTTACAGTTTCGTTATTCTACTAATGTGTAGGCCCGTAAACCTGGAGGTGCTGATTTGTTTATTTGCTATGCCGGTGTTCAACTTCGAGCAGCTGTTGCTGCAAAAGCTGATTGGCTTGTCTGTAACTTCACAGATCTGTTAAATTCATTGGAATAAGAAATAGTCTTATCAGTTTGATTCTCAGTATTATTTGTAGATCTCATCTTCCTAAAGTTTTGTATTAGAAAGTGATTTTGTCCGCTTGCATAAGTGAGGAAAATTGAGTTGGTGTGATTGTGAATGCCTCATTTTATTTGGGAAGATGAATAAAACAGCTTTTTGGTGTCTCTTTTTCTTTTCAGAATTTTGTAAACGTCTTCCCTTTGTCTGTAATTTGTATTCCGAACTACGTGGACATGAACAGCAATAGTATAAATCACTACACATGCTATTTTGAATATGATAATATGATAAGATGGTGCTCTTTATTGGCGATGGTAGGGATACTGTAACTGCAACGGTAAGAAACTACAGAAGATGGTTCGTGCCCAAAGTATGATGGGTTTAGACATTGAATTTGTCTTATCTGTATCTGTGTTTTGCAGCTTCTTTTTAATTAATTGTTAAATGCAGATATTCTTTGAGAAGAAGTTATTAAACAAGTGAAAAGAAAGTGGAACCAGTTGCAGAAGCTGTAATTATATATATACAACTTGTGCAACTATATACATATATATATAATTACAGCTTGAGCAAGCTGTAATTATATATATATGTATATAGTTGCA
>JAOSBK010000006.1:31508893-31520339 GCA_027568895.1 Erythroxylum shatona | reverse complement strand
TTAATAAAAATTAGGAATAATTTAATTCAATATTATATTTATATATTCAATAAATTAAAATTAATTATCAATAAAATTATGAAAATTTAATTTTATTTAATTTTTACATTTAAATTATATATAATTAAATTTAAAATATATAAATATTTAAATAAAATTTGATTTGTTATAGAAATATGAAAATTAAAAAATAAATGTTTAATTAAATACTTTTTATTAAAATTTAAAGAGAAAATAAAAATTAAAAAGTAAGGGCCGGCGTTTAATAACATGGATGATAATTTGGTCCTGATCCGAGGTGGTTTGATTTAGAACGATGTCGTTTTATTACTTTAACAAAATGATGGCTTGTTAGTGAAAGAGTCACATGCTTCTCCTTCCTCCCTCCCTCGACCCACTTTATCTATCTCAAATCCCCAATCTTATTCTCTAAAATATCTTAAAGTCAAGAAACAATTCACCATTCTAATTTGCTGCTGACACTCTCATGCTTATTCCTCACCATTTTCTTTTGTGGTTTTTTTGTCGTTGATGTGTTGGAAGTCAAAGTTGGGGTTGTTGTCACCATTTTTCGTTAAATTTGAACCTTTAATGTGTATTTAATTCATGTTTAATATTTCACACAGGTTAGATTGAAGTTATTGCGAGTCTTCTCAGTATGTGAGTGAATCGATCTGGCCATGTTAAGTATTGTGTAAAGTCCACCAAGGTCATTGAGGTTAGATAACGCTGAGGCACCGAGCTTTGGGTACCTTATAGTTCTGGTTCAAACTCCAATACGTAACGAAAGAGAGTTACGGCAAAAAAATGAGTCGTTATTTTAATGTCTTGGTTTTTAGTTCATGTTGTTGGAATTTTAAATTCATTTTGGACATTTATTAATTATGAATTTTGAAAAAATTAAGGCTAAGAAGATTAAATTTGTTTCAAATTAAATTTAAATAAGTAGTTCAATAAATAATTTAGTTAAATAAGCTAAAGTCTAATCAAAGAAATGACTCCTTATTAGTGTCAGTTAGCTATTTATTGAGTTTGTGATCCAAAAAGGTTACTATGATTAGTTGCTAAGGTCTCCTACTGCCTATTAAAGTAAGCTTGTGAATATTTAATTTTTCTGACTCGTTAAGAGATCCATGCATTAAGAAAGATGCAAAAAGATGTTAACAACATAAATATATATAACTTTTGTTAAGGTTGATCGAAAGTTATAGTAGCTTATTCATCCCGCAAGAAGCTTATTCAAGCTGTTCGATAGTTTGCTCAAGTTGTTCTTTGACAAATGGATAAAAAATAGGTAAAATTTAATATTATCTTCATTTATACAAGTTCATGGTTGATCTTGTGATGATTACAAAAGTTTGTGTTATATCTAACATGTGACATTAGAGTGGTTCTAGGATTATATGAATTTGAATAGAGATTTTCAAGTTTCTTGATATGGTGTGCTAATCTTTACTCTATGGATCTCACAGGCAACTACACTTATTGAACTGTAGTATAGTGTCTGTGAATATTGAGTATCGATCTTATAGGGACTACAAGTACTAGTAGTAATCTCTTTTCTATTTTCTAACTGACAAATAGGATGATGATGATTTAATTAAGAATAAACTAAACTAAAATTTAACGTAATAATAAACCAGATCATAGATAATACTATGATTAATCAATATTAAACAATTAGTACTTAGATAATGAATCCCCTAAGATTTCTTAAATATTTACTCTTTATCATGCAATTTAATTATTAACCATTAGACCTTGAAAATTTCTATCTTATGATAATGTTTTTTCTCAAACTGTTAACAAAGACTCATCGGTAATTAACTGAAACATCTTTCTAGTTAAAACACCCAAGATCACTTTATTTAACTCGTGAATTTCACTATGAGATTTGACCTTAATATAGAAGATTTATGTCGACATATCTCTAGGTTAATATGCAACTCTTTTCAATTATGGTGTATCTATTGATACAAAATAATTTTTAAATTTTAGTTATATGAAATCAAACATTAAACTAATATCTTAGACATATTAATTCAAGAATTAAAAATGCATAATTGAATCGCAATGAATCTGTCAATCAAATTGAATTAAATAAAAGATCAAACCATCATATCCATCCCAATTTAGGGTTTATCATACCTATGCACTAAACAAACTTAGTTCATAAATATAGAAAACAAAACAAACATCAAAAGTTAACAAGAATAATTAAAAAGAAAAGAATCTATAAGGTATACATCCCCTTTTCTCTAACGTAATCCTCTTTAAACTTCGATAAAATGTTGTTCCCTATTAGATCTCTAACTTTTGCCTCAACTCTAACTTTTTTTGGTTCTCTCTTTGTCTCTTCCTCATAATTACTTTTTTAATTACGAAATGAGGGTTTTTGGAATATACACGATTAGTCACACAATCGTGTAAGTGATTGTGTATCTTAAAAGACTTCAAAATCACAAATTTACATATTTCTAGTGTGTTACACAGTACGGTACATGTTCATGTATGTGACTTACAGGGGCATGCATCTTCACACGGACAAAAATAACGCCTTTGAAGCTTTACATATTCATAGACACTTACATGGTCCTTTATACAGTCGTGTATGTTAGTCACATAGGAGTGTACCTCATCACATGACTGTATATCTCCAAAACAACTCCAATTCTTTCATTTTTTGCTTATATTTTATTTAAATTCTTCTCCTTTTGATCTATGAAGGAAATTGAGACTTGAAAACATACTAAAAACAAAATAAGTTCCAAAAATAACATAAAACTATCAAATAACAAACAAAACACAATAAATATGGGTATAAAACATAGTCTAATAAATGTTTATCAAACATCCCCATATTTAAGCTTTTGATTATCCTCAAGAAAATCATAATCCAAATCATCAAACTTAAAAAACATCCATCCCTTAATAACTTTAACTTATCTATCCTTACCCTAAATGATCATATCAAGTCAATCAAATCAACATACAATTAAAATCAAGTTATCTTAAAACCAAATTTCATAAGTTGATATCAATAGCAATCACATTGGCAATCCTTTTGAAATCAGAATCACAAATTCCATAAATTCCACAACTTCACAAACGATTCACTTAGTGCACTCAAACTGTTTAGGGTGAAAAATATAACAAACTCTCAACTTATCATATTGAGGATTCTTAATTATAAGCTTATAATAAAATCAAATCTCCACTACTATTAAGTAAACTAGAAATAAAAATCAAAGGTCTTTTAAATAGGATTTAACGAAGTTTTGGTAAACTTATGGTATGAATAATTAAAAGAGGTAATAATATTGAAGGAAATTCACATATATAAGATTACATAAAACTTGGTTCTACATAGCATAGGTCATTAAAACAATAATTTCATTGGTATAATAATATTTATTCTCACTCTCTAACAAATATTACAACTTTTTTCTTTTTGTTCAATATGCTCGTAATAATAATTTTCAACTTTTAAATTTCTTTAAGCAAATGTTGAGAGAATATAAAATTAAAACAATGGATCACTTGAGAAGAAACAAATTAACAATTACCATGTACCAATAATTATAGAAATGCCATAAACTTTTTTATAAAATTCTTTAATATAACCTAACTTTCATGTAATCAAGTAAACTTAAATTCCTTTATGGTTCAAAAAATAATAAATTTTTAAAAGAAAAATAGGGTAAAGGCTATCAATGTGTTTATAATCAATAAGAAGGCTAAGTTTCAAAAGTAGCCACTCCTAAGGGATAAAAATACATTGGATTATAGTCAAAGAAAATAGGCTAAAACTAAATCTAGATGTCTTTATCATTTTAATGCCTCTAGTTTTAAAAATGTGATCTCAACATAAATAATAAAAGTAAGTTCTACAATCATCCAACTATTCATGATAACACACAATAAAGAACAAAAGAGCGTAAAATAATAATATATTTTCTTTTAGGCTCAAAGGCTCTCAAATAAGTCTCATGTGTGTATAATATGCAATTTTCATCCAAATTAACCATCTCAATAATTGCTAAAAATATGGATTATAAAATCAAGTCTACTATAACTTTCGTCCTTTTGCATACTAATTCAATTCAATAATCAATAATAACCTAAAATGTTTCTATTAGATTTTAACTAAATTGGGATGTTAATTAATATGAAAAAGCAATAAAGTGAAACATCCCGTCCCCATATTAAGGGTTAGAACCCAGATTTCAATAATAGAGAAAATAACAATGTGAGAGTTAGAAAAATTTGCATTTCATGCTTAGCAAAATGTCAGCATACATGCATGTAGATTTGAATTTTTGCACACATGAAAATAATTGTACATGCACTCATTGACATTCCAGGTATATTGAATTGTAATGGGATATGTTGAGAATTGTGGTTATAGTGAACGAGTTGAATGAAAGGGAGTAGAAAGACTAGAAATAAAAATTGAAGTGTTGGATTTTAGAAAATGGAAGTCTAGAAATTTTCTAGGAATGAATAGTTGAGAGTTGAATCTTCGATCGGAACTTCCATGAATTTAATGTATTGATTTAGGTAGATTTTGACAAAGTTGTCTTCGAGAAATTTGTAGTTTATCTTTCTAGTTTTCCAACGGTATATAGTATGGAATTTTTGGATATGACGTATCGTTTGGTGAGGACGTATCGTCTAGTGAGGACGCTTCATCTAATGAGGACGTATCATTTGGTGAGGACGCTTCGTCTAGTGAGGAGGTTTGGTGAGGACGTATCGTCTGGTGAGGACATTTCGTTTGGTGAGGACGTATCGTCTGGTGACGTCTTATCATCTGGTGATGACATCATATCGTCTAGTACAATGTTCATCTGATCCTTTCATCTGGTCCCATTTTTGACCCTAGAGATAATAGAATTTTTATTCAAGGTCTTCATGAAGAGATCTTGAAGTCCTCTTTCAAACCAACCAAAGAACACCTTAATCCTATATCTCTAGGGAAAGTTATGACAATTTGCCCAATTCATCTGACTTTATCGTATGGTCCAATTATGACCCTTTAGGTGACAAAATCTCACTTCAAAGTCTTCATGAAAGATGTAGATATTGAAGTCCTCTTTTGCACCATTCAAGAACGACCTTGATCTGATATCTCTAGAGCAATTTATACCGTTTGTCCCGAATAAGTTCAATATGATGGAGGACGGAACCTTGTTTGATTCTTTCAGCCCAATCTTTGTTATCTGACCTCTAAGCGATCCTTGAGATAGTAGATTCCTCACACATTGTGCTATCTCTCCACAAAAAATTGGCAGCATTTCAAATTGATTGGAAAAAGGTTTTGATTAAAGGAAAGAAAAGGAATCTGTTGGAATAGTATGAACTGATGTTATTTTACTGAACATGCTTCGGAATTTTGAATATATTTGGATCTGTAGGGTTCCAACTGAGATGATTTCTGATATGAAGTAAACTAGAGACGTAGTTTTACAAATTATATGAAGAGGTAGAATTCTAATTCAACCTCTAAGATGTTCAATTTCTAGATGGAAGTTATGCTTAGTATACTGTTTTGGACAAGAGTAGTCCAAATTTGTTTGAAGCATATCTTTCAAATCACTAAACCAAATTGGATGATTTTAGTATTAATGGAAACATAAGACATAGGGGAACATGTTTCTAGAGGAAAGTGTTACAAAATGACTTCAGTATCAAGGTAAAAAAGAACATGTAAAGTTAACCCGAAATGATGTTTTTATGGGAAAAATCTAAAAGTGAGTAAGTAATGTGAGCGGGACCATAAACCATCGAGCAGGACTAGGCAGAGAGCTAGCCATGCCAGAAGAGCCCATAACCAAAGCTGGGGCTAAGAGACTTAAAGAGGCTTTTTATATGCATGTGGGCTGTTATCTTGAGAGGATGGCGAGCTCCAAGCCTATTGGAGGAGAGTTTAATGGAATTGAGCCCAAACTAATCCATTTAACTGAAATCCTTGGACCGGATATACTTGGAGCTTGAAGACAAGAAGATTTTGGCTATTTTAATGCTTCATCACTTAAGCCCAAGGATTGTTTGGTGCACCCAGCCCAAGAGCATATGGATTCAGTAATGGTGCCACACATCAATCTTATTTATTTAGTTTTTTGACTTTTTTTATGTTGGGCTTCTATGTATTTTAGCCTAACCTTTTATTATTTAACCTAGGTATAAATATGTGCTTTTAGGTCAAATTTTTAAAACTTTTAGATTAGAATTGCTAGAGTTCCATCGGCTTCAATAGGGAGAAACATTATTCTCTTGATCATGTTACCTTTCGAGCCATCTTTCACTTATCAATTGTTTTCCTAATTGTGGCGTGTCAATTGTTCGTTTCTCTTGGTTTTATTTTGATTATCAGGATTGTTTGAAACAAGTTTCTAAGAGGTATTGTAGAAATCAAACCTTACGTATCCTTATTCTCTTGATTGTTGAATTTAAAATTTCTATACTTCTTAATTCCTCAAGGTTGCAAACACACCAAAACAAAGCACCCATCGAAAACATCATCAATCCTTCTGTGGTGCGTGTTACTAAATATGTTGCTGCTTGTGAAGCAGCAAAAAGAAGCAGTTTGGCACTGCAAGTTCCTAAATGATTTGACGGTGATTCCTGAGGTAGAAAAGGCCATTACAATTTATTATGATAATAGTGTGGTAGTGGCTAATTCTTAAGAACCTCAGAACCATAAAGTTGCTAAACACATTAAGAGAAAGTATCATCTCAAAAGGGAGATAATACAACATGGTGAGGTGAATGTGGTAAAGATTCCTACAGAGTAAAACTTTACTGATCTGTTTACAAAGATGCTATCTCAAAAGAGTTTTGAGGTCCATATAGCAGGGATAGGAATGAGGGATATATCAAACTTGCTTTAGGGCAAGTAGAGATTGTTGGAGTTATATAAATATAGTGCCCTGGAAATCAAGTTTGTTTACTTGTAACTTAATTTTCTTCCAGTTAATTTTGTAATGAAAACATTTATTATTAATAAAAAAGAGTTTGGTTTTTATGAGCATTATATATCTAGTCATAAGGCACCGAGATTATTTTGTAAGTAATATACATATACAGAGAGATGTATGGGAAACATGTATATTATTAGAATCTAAATAATTGATTCATAGTTAAATAATCAAGTTGGTCGCTTGATTACGATTTAGACTGTAGTGTTGCGATTTATCCCTGAGTAAGTAAAAGAGTTTACTTTAAGGGAATGATGAGTTTCATATCATAATAGTAGTTGATTATCGATAATGGAACTATTAAATGTATATGGAATCAGGTATGTTTTAAAGAATAAAGTGGGTAGCTACTTTAATCTTAAAACATAGAACTTAAGCATTTGTTTATTATGGACAACAATTTTGATGAGTGGTGAACTCATATGTGTTTCATTATAATTTTTGATATGATCATAATTGATTTTTACAAAGTATCAATCTAGTGTCTGCATGATGGAATTATTAATTGAAGCATGTATCAGGGAACATTTACTCAAATAAAGAGTTTATACTAATACCATCACTTTTAGATGCTTTACAAAAATTGGTGATTAAACTAGCGCCAATAGTTTGATAGACTAGCTACCCTTCAAGTCTTAATAACAAGATGAGATCTTGTGTATTAATCACCATATAGAGTAAAACGGGAGATCTAGAAAAAAAACCAACATAAGGGTTAAACTGTAATTTTACCCTTAATTGTGTGGATGGCTATAATATGGTTCATAATAAAGTTTGCAATTGGACGTCTTATTTGAAACATATGTTCTCATAATATTTAGTAATTCAAGAGTTCAAGTAATTATTTTTAGTAGAATGATGTTTAGTTAATAAGCTGGAATTAATTATAATGAGATTAAATTAATTCCTGGATTATTGCAGCTTGAATTATAAAAGTCCAATTAGATTTTCCATTTGGCTTCTAGGAAGGTTATCAAGCAAATTAGGAAATACAAATAGAGGTTTTAAAGCCTATGACTGAATGTTGAGCTTAGACTAATTAATTATTAATTTGAAGCCCAAATGAACATTTAGAAATGGGCTAGACTTTGGTTTAATTTGATTAATTTGATTAATTAAATTAAAACAAAGTTGTTAAAGATAAATGGAGGAGGAATTTTGGTTTTAATGGAAAAAATGTGCAACTGCACATTTAACATTAGTTTGTTATATTTAATATGTGCAAATGCACATTTAACATTAGTTTGTTATATTTAATATGGTTTTTAACATGCTTTATCATTATTAAATGGAGTAATGATCATATCATTAAATGGTTTAATGGTGGTCTTTTAATGATAGCATGTAACCTATTAGCATTCATTGGATTAAAGAAGAAAGAGGTGCATTTGATAGACCATATTTCTTTTTTCATCACCAAAAATTGAAATTGATATGTCTTATTTAGGTTAATAGTCTTTTCATTTAGTCATTTTAAAGACAAATGAGAAGAGTCTCATTTATTGGATTCTTTATGATTGATTTAAGAATGAAGTGATGGATTTGATGCATATCTCTTCTTTCTTTTGAAGTTAACCAAAATTGAGAAGAAGTGAGAATGTTTTCTTGCATTTTTTACTCTCTCTCTCCTATCTTGCATGGTATAGTTGAAAATTGCATTAGAGGTGTCTCATTTTTAACTTCTTTCTTCTAAGGAAAAATCTTGAAAGTTTTTTCTCCTTTCCCACCAAAGGATCTTGTTAACTAAGTTATCCAAGAAGAAGTGGTAGATCGGATTGGTCGAGGATACAATATCAAGAAGAGGAAACAATAATGAGAAGAGGATACATAACCTAGGAGAGGATACATTGCCGAGGATAGTATAGCATAGCGAGGAGTTAAAGTTGTAGCGAATGAGTCGGTACAAATTTCTATCTTGTTAGTATACAAATGTTTATCCTTATACCGTATCATGTATGGCTAGGCATGTTGATTTGGTTATATTGCTTATATTGTAATTTTAATTTCTAAAAGGTTTGGAAATCTACCATTTTATCTAAATCGTGCGATTTATTTTTCCGATCTAGAACTTTTATGCTCAATGTGGCTTGAATGAATTACCTGATTGTAACCTTACTGTAGGTTCCATAACCTAGAGATGAGCTACCTTCTTATGCTTTCTACCATATTTTTCTTTTGATTTATTCCTTTGAATTTGTAACTTCTTTGATGGAGTCTTGTAAAAATTCTTAACAAGACTCTTCAACATTATAACATCCATCTTTTACCATGGAAAAAGAAGCTTCATGGTATCAAAAGATATAGCTAATCTTAAAGCTCAGCTAGCGTCTTCACTTTTATTAAATTAATGAAGCCCTCGTTCAACTAACTTGATGTTCCCATTATCACTTCTGAACCCACCTATACGAATCATAAACCTTTCATACTATAAAGAACTTAGCTTTATTAAAAAAGCTTTAATTGATCAAATTAGTAATGTACAGTACTTATAACTATTAGGTATTACACCTATTACTGCCCAAGAAAATTGAGAAGGAAGTTGAAAAGATGATGAGGAATTTACTTTGGAATGGGGCCCTCTTAAATCCAATAGGGCTACTATAGCACACGGAAGTATCTGTTGTCCTAAAAAGTAAGGAGGACCTGGCTTGAACTCCATCCAAACATCTAGTAAAGTACTACTAGCAAAAGGAATCTGGAAGCTACTTATGGATAAATAAAATCTATAGGTTCAATGGATCACCTAAGAGGACTTACATAACAAAAATTTTAAGGAAGTAAAACTCACCTCTAATGTTTCATGGATATGGTACAACTTATTTAGATTTAGAGGCATACTGTCCACTACTTTCAAATGTATTATAGATAATATGGAAACTAATTTAGTTTTTATTTGATAATTGGCGTGAAAAGGGTCCATTATATTGTCAACCTACATTATACCATCTCAAATACATGCTAAAGTTTAACACCAAAGTTAGTAACCTTATAAAAATTTACAATGGAAACTTAACTTCAGAGGCTTTAAGCAATTGGAAGATGCAATTCCAAGAAGTGGACTAAGATCAATAATGGAGGGTGAGGTGATTTGGACTTTTCACCCTTTTGGGAACTTCAAAAATGTGTCAATCAGGATTCTCTTCTTAACTTAAAGAAAAGATGTGTTGGACCCTAAATTTTTTTTATTATTATTGATTTAATTGTTTCATTATTTTTAGAATTGAGTCATTAATTTGGTGAGTATAAGTTGAATTAGAAATTTAGAAGGAGAATTTTAGAATTTAATTAGGATTAAGTAAGGTATTAGATTTAATAGTCTAAGTAGATAGTAGACTTATGTTAAAAGAAGAAAGGGTAAACTTGGAAAGGTAAAGCAAAGGAGGTTGGAAGACCAAGGATAAAAGTTGTCTTAAAATTTAGAAGAAGAGAAGAGAGAGTCATAGAAGAGAAGAGAAAAGAGAGAAAAAACGTGAAAGAAGAGAGAAGAAGAAGAAGAATCGTGAAAGCTAGGGAAGAAGAAGAGAAAATTGTGAGAAAGAAAGATAGAAGAAGGAATGACAAGAGGAAATCATCTTGTCAACGTAAGTTCATCTTTTTCTTCTTGCTTTGTTAGAAAAGGAGCTAGCGAGAGAAAGTGATTTTGTGTAGAGAATGAAACGTTTGTGTTGGAAGAAGATGAATTAAGAGAACCCAATTGATTTTAGGGTTTCTAAACTAGGACTTTGGTTTTCTAACCTAGATGGACTATAGGTAGGCTAGGTTTGAGCTTAATTTGTTTTTATTGCAATTTTGTGATTATTGAAGTTTACGAATTTTATTAGAATGTTGTTTTCAATGGAACCTTGGTTGTTTTAGAAAACCAAGAGAAACCTACCCAATAGTAAGAGGAAAGACAACCTTGAGTTGGATTTTTATATGAGAAATTAAGTGGGTAATATATTTGTGGTTGTTGTGAAATTGAGCAAATTCTTGCCTATATGTATACGTTGATTGCTTGAATTTGACTTGTTTGTGAATGTTGGAAATTTCTTGATGATTGATGATTATGTTATGCCCTGAAAAAGGTTATGACTTTTGTATAAATGGAAAGAAGAAAAAGGAAAAAAAGCATGAGACTAAGAATTTGTGATTGATTTAATTGAGCATAAATTTATTTGTGATTGGGCAAGAGAGGAACTCGTTTTGTTAGTCATATGCACATTGACCTGTAGCCTTTTCCCGGCTACTCGCTTGAGGCCATGAAATCTTAAGAAATGGAACTCGTTTTATTAATGGTGTAAACTTTGGTTTCTCCGTTTTGTTCCACAGAACTCTTCAGCCAATTGTTTGTGCATTGAATCATTGAATTGTCAAGTATGATGCATTTGAGTGTTTGTTTCATAACTAAAGTCTATGTTATGTGCTATGAATTTTGAGCTAAATTGATTAATGCTTGAATTGCTAGAATAGATAGAGAATGCTTCAAT
>JAOSBK010000006.1:31477217-31487849 GCA_027568895.1 Erythroxylum shatona | reverse complement strand
CTGATTTATTCCTTCATTGATCATTCTTAATTTGAATCATCTGATCAACTCAACCTAATTCAGGGAAATTTCTTCTTCGAAAGAAGATTTCTTGCTACAATCATCGATACTGTTCATGAAATCCTTATCAATCAATTATTTTCCATGATTACTTATCAGACATTCTTAGTACCTCAAGAAGATCAATTTTAACTATTCATAATATCTCCATAAGATCAATATATGTCATAACTTACATGATCAGAACATCCCTTGTAATAAGGCTCAGTGAGGCATTAAACAATTTCATTTACTTTAATACCTTGGCATATATCACCTTAATCATTACATCATATCTAGAGATGTATTTGTGACAAATCACCAATTAGTAGCTTATGCTAAGGATACTTTAATCTCATTTAATTCTAGACAACTCTTCTCTTTTTGTGGCAGTCCTCAATCGTGGGGATTGTGCCATAATTGTGGCCTTTTTCTTTTTCCTCGAATTCATTATATATATAATAACATCATTAACAATCTCAATTCATTTCCAAGTGATCACTATAAGCATTTTCACGTCTTACTCTAACTCATCTTAGACTTTGAACTATAGGAACTATGACCAACCAATATTCAATAAGTCATAGATTGCGTCTTATATTATCTCCACATATATAATACACATATGCTCAATACTCTCACCTGTAATGGTGATCCCATTATCAGATGTGCACTCACAATGGCAAATCAACTTAACTTTAACAACTTTTTCATATATAACTATCATCATCACAACTTCCAATAACCATATATCATCATACATACATATGTTCACAATCAATTCGAAATCATAGATACATAATCATCCTAAAATTTTAATCTCAATTCCACTAATATATGCTTCTGGGGGATTATAACTCTTGTCACATTTTTTTCAAACAATCATTTCAATTCCAAGTTCAAAGTCTCAAGGTCAGTTTCAACTTGGCTTGTACTCGTTATTCTCATCATTTCTACTTATATCCTTATTTTTTCCTTAAACAATCTATGACAGTGTATTCACATCTATATCACCTTCGAGGGCATATCACCAGAACGTAATATTGAGGTCATATTCAATAATACATTCACCGATAAAAATACACTAAATCTTTATCTGTTATATCTAACCATATATTATTTCTTATTTCTAGATGTCCTTCAACCTTCCTCTTCTCACATTATGATAGATCATCATTTTTCTCAGTACTTCTAATAGCTCAAACTCTTAACACATGCTCATACATATGACTCATATGAAGGCAACTCAGACTAGGGATCAGTTGCTACTGCCTTCTATGACATGACAAAATGCATGTGCCTTGACACATATTTCAGAAAATGCTCATATAAGATAGTAATTCTGAGCTTTGATACCAACTAAACGTAGCACCCCACCCTTTTGAGACACGTACCTGACATCTTGAGTGATATCTGAGTATATGCCCAGTGAGGATGGCATATTAGAACAGTCAAACATTCAAAATTTAGTACGAATATTATTTTTTAACATAAAATCATCATTATTACACTCAAGATCATTTTCATGTACAACCTTTCCACTTTGGAAAGTTGTTACAGAACCGCATATTCAAATAGACATCGTACAATAATTGCGAAAGATTAAATTTCATACAAAATAAGAAATTACAGATGCAGACGTGAACTGATCCCCTCCCTCTATCCCTTACTTGAATGCGGTAGGTATACTCCTGTTTGTCTAGTAGGGTACTCTTCTGAGCCTGAAAAATATTTGCAAATTTTGGGTTAGTTTTGCGAACTCAGTGAGTGACCATCAGATGGGTCACGTAGTTATATAACACATAATTCACATTCACAACATTTCACATGTCACAATCAATGCACTTTAATCATTCATATTATACATATGAGGTGCACATGAGACCCACTTTCTATTTATTACTTTGTTGTGACCGAGTGCCTAAATTGTCTCGTATCTATTGGATACCAAACTCATTAAACATCGAACCTAAGGCTCTGAATCACTTTATGAGCTCGAGGCTCTTTTCACACTTTGAGCTTTAAGCTCTAAATCACACTTTGAGCTTTAAGCTCTGATCGGTGGCTACTCTAGTCAGAACTCCAATTATTTGATCCTGCATTCATGTATGGAATGCCTCTCACATTTTCAGTTAATCATATTAGTGAAGCACATAGTTCGTCACATTCACATTCAATAAGCACTTCAATATTTCATTCATACATCACATTCATAAGACCTTCTGTTTGGAAACTAACACAATCAATCACATTTATATAGTCATTCAGTAGTCAATCAATACAAAAATTCAAAATAGAAAAAATAATGAAATGAGACTATCTAGGTCTACTCACAGTACACTCCAGTTTAGCATTTGTTTCCAATTCTGGAAACGTCTGCACATCATAATTATGCAATACGCACATTGCACACATATTAATAACTTTGCATAATTACAAGCATTCATTTATGCATACGTGTGTATGTGGACTATGTACAATACATATTCATGACAAATCCTAGGTATTTATCCATTAGTGTCTTCACAAAATCAGTCCCAAATCAAGACTCCTCTAAGTATAATTTATACTTAAGTTTATATCTCACTAGAACCATTAAAATCACAATTTATGCTATTCCATCTGATACCCTTAATGTGATTTAATCAATCTTTTTCAATTCAGTATCTAAGGCTATAAACTTTTATGGTGAGGCAAAAAATGTGCTAGGAATCTACTAGTCTAAGAATCACTCTAATTGGAGGTCAGATGACAAAGTTATGGCTGAAAGAATCAAACAAGGTTTTATCCTCAATCATATTGAACCTTTTTCTTTTGGGAAAACTAGCATAACTTTCACTATAGGTATCGGATCAAGGTTTTTCTTATATGGTCTGAAAGAGGACTTGTCTATAACTTTCATGAAGACCTTGAAGACAGATTATGTCATCTACCAGGTCAAAATTGGACCAGACCATATAAAATGAATAATATATAGAAGCTGTTTTACAATTAGCATAACGTTCTCTAAAGATATCATATTAAGGTGTTCTTTGAACTATTTTGAAGAAGACTTCAAGATCTACAAATTTTATGAAGACCTAGAAGAAAAATTCGATTATCCACAGGGTCAAAAATGGGACCAGATGATAGGATAAGATGAACAGTGCACTAGATAATATGACATTATCACCAGACGATATGACGTCACTAGATGATACATCCTCACCAAACGATGCATCCTTACCAGATGATACATCCTCACTAGAAGAAGCATCCTCATAAGATGAAATGTCCTTACTAGACGATACATCCTCACCAGATGAATCATCCTCACCAGACGATACGTCCTATACTCCTGAGCATCTCCACTTATAAGGACCATAACTTTAGACTCCAATATCCAAATATTTCATACTATATACCATTGGAAAGCTAGAAGATAAGCTACAACTTTTTAGAAGACAACTTTGTCTAATTTAGCCTCGATCAATATAGTTTAGTCAAGGAAGTTCGGATCAAACTTTTGCCTCTCCTTTTCTTTTCTTTGTTGCATTCACAACCAACTTCTCTACATGTCTTTCTTCACTACATTCAACACTTCAATTTTCATTTCTAGTTTTCCACTCCATTTTCATTAAACTAATTCACCACAAATTCATGGTACCCTTAGATATGAAATTTTACTAAAATTTTTCAAAATCGTCAAAATCCAAATATCAGTTATTCTTCTTCCTCACGTAAAATCTAGTTTAATATTTTCTGCTTTAATATTTGGAGGGTCTTTTTGGATATTTTGACTTGGGTAAAATCTAGTTTTTACCCTAAATGACCAAAGAACTATATAAGAACATTAAATGACCTTAATTAGATAGAGCCTCCATTTTCCAAACTGAGAAAGAGCTTAAGGAAGATTAGTGAGGAGAGAAAAGAAGAAGGAGTTGCTGTCCAACCACTCTAGCCATCCATTCCAAGTTATTTCTATATTCCTTTTGTTATTTACTTCATCTAATGTATGCTTTGGACATGAGGATGTTGAATATATTTTTAAGGATGTAATCATTTTGTGACCTATTAGCTTTTGATGTTAATGAAATTGTTTGGTTGTTGTGATGTTTATGGTTTTTGTATACTTCGATAGATAGATTGAATCAAGAATAACATGATTAGGTGGGGTAATGAGAATTAACAACCTAATAGATCACATAAACATCAAATTGGTGATTATACAAAGATAGATCTTGTGTGAGGACCAGATTATCTATTAGATTGCCTAAGAACTAATTGGAGACATAAGCTATTTTTGTTAATTGAAAAATTGCAAAATCAAAATTTTGGATTCAATTAGGGGTTAATAACTAGGGTTAAATGACTAGATCTTGAGAAAGAATAATTAACCCTTCCGAATTCTAGGACCAATACCAATGAAATCAAAAGTGATTAGGGTAGCAAAATGACGATAGAATGAATCTCATCTTCTCATAATTGTTTGATCTTGTCTTGTTGCAATATCTTAATTGATAAGTAATTGGTGCTCTATTTTGATCTACTTGTGTTAATTTCATAATTTAAATTTCAGTCAATCTATATTCAATTGTTTAATTTTCTATTTAGTTTAATTTTCATTTTTTAATCAAGGTAAAGACTTGTTTCAAGATTGTTTGGAATAAAAATTTAATACCTTGAGGATTCTTCCTATTGTGGCTAACTATTAAGCAAAGAATGAAAATAATGGATAAATTGAGTTACCTTAATTAGTTAGGAGCATGTTATTTATGGAAACAAGCATTAAAAACTCTTGTGAATATGTTTTTTTATTGTATCTGCTTAGCTAGAATGTGGAAGACTATTAAGAACTTATGTCATCTTCATAAGGCGTGCCTTATCTATATTGAATTCATAAATTGGTTGTAGGAAGATAGATCCATTTCCAAAGGTAACTTTGCTATTTATATAATAAGCTATGGATCATCAGTTTACAAGATATAGAACGAAAGAAACACTAGGTGCTTCAAGGGATTAGAAAGCTCTAAGTAAAAGGTTAAAGAGGAGAGCTTCCAATGGATCAAAGAGCAGTTAATATACAATAAAGATGCAAACAAATGTCAGCATAACATTATAAAGTTGTGGAGATAAAAAATGGACTAAGCTAAAAGAAAAACTGAAGGATTAGGTTTGGAGTTGCTTTATAGAAGGTGAACACAAGCAATTCCTTGAGCAATAATTGTGAACATGCTAGGGTAAAAATAAAATGTGTATTTTTGGTAAGTGGTGGGTTATGAGTGTTGGTGAGACTGTTGGAGGTGTATTATAGTGCATGGGAGTTTATCATCTGTGATTTTGGACTCTAGAATATTGGTTAGTTTTATTTTCCTTCCATTACTTTCATTTTGATTTTTTTTGTAAATTAGTCCTTTAAAATTTAATTCAATAAATTCATTTATTAAAATTAACATAAATATTTTATTTTTAGAGATAATAACTATTTTAAAGTATTTTTATGTTTAAAATATTTAAATACAAACCTTTTTTTATTTAACCCTTCAAATTTTCTTAATTTATAGATTTGATATGATATTTTCTAGTATTTTGGTATATTAACTGATATAACCCAAACTTCTTTAGTACAACTTGATACAATAATTCATATGATACAAAATAATTTTCTATTGTTTTTAACTGGTATGACTTGTATCAACTAATATGATATGAAATTCATAACATTAACATTGAGGACAAAGTTTGCAAAGTCACTATGTTTATAATATTGTTTACATTACACCTCCAATCATATTATGAATGATAAAAACTTTCTAAATTTCCATACTAAATTGGTATGCTTAAATCAATTAACGCAATTCAAATAAGTTAAGGTTAAAAAATCAATTTTAATTTGAACTTAAGATAATGATCAATTTAATTTGTGTTTCTTACTTCGTCCTTAAAATGTACCTTAGAGTAGTTACTCTTTTTTTATGAGACCTTAAAAATTTAGTGCTTTCATTTGTGTGTATCTTAAATTTTATTATAATTTATTTTATTTATAAATTTATGATTGAAGTTAGGGATAGCAAAAGGCCTAAGTCCTGTTCAAAGTTAATTGATTAAACCTAAGTTGATTGGGTTTTAGGTTGAGTTTAAAACTTTTTTAAGACCTCAAGCTGGGCTTCGGTTTGAGCAATTATTTTCGAACTTTAGGTTGGACTCAAACTTTATAGCTTGAACTCGGCTCGAAACTAAAATAACAAAATGATGTCTTTATTTATATTTTGACGAATAGATATTTTGGGACTTACTAAAACTTGATTGAGTTTGAGTTTAAGCCAAATACATTAGGCTAAGAAAATTTTTTTTGGATCAAATTGTTGAGTTGCCATCTCTTGTTGAAGTGTTGTGTTTTAGGAGTTTTATTAGATTATTCGGTTGTATAATATTTAGGATAATATAAAATGTGATTATATTGAGCCAAATAAGAAAGTGTGACAAAGTAGTAAATTAGTCTGACGTGATGTTAAAATTGAACATTGTTTGATATTTCTAAAAATAGTTTTTGATAAAAATATTGAGGTATAGTGATTTAAGAAAATATAAAAATAAAGCATCTACATTTCATAAGGAGACATTAAGAGTAATATCATACCTAAGTAAGAGAATTTAGTGAAAGAAGTTTGTGTAATCATCTTATTGTTACCACTGAATACTATTCAATATTTTAATCATAACTTTTGATAAAAATATCATATTGAAGTTATTCAAAAGGTTACATAACTTTTGTAAAATAAGGTCTGCATCACGTCGGATAAAAGTATTTCAGATCAAAGGTTCATTCCATCGGTGATCAATCATAAGATCAGCAACCATATTCAAATTCCGATCTTCTAAAAATTCCGTTTGAATAGTAGGGTCCCCATCATCCATTAGCTAGGAATCCTGCCATATATTGATAGTAACTCCATCCCCAACGCGCTTTCGACATCCATGTAATAAAATGAGTCGCGCTTGACATATATTTCGCCAAATCTGACTTGGATTGTTGCCTAGAGTTGCTGAAAGAAATTCAGAATTTGAGAAGTATCTAGCCTTCGAGATTTTTGCGGCAAAGGAATTGGGGTATTTAAGCAACCTCCATCCTTGTTTGGCTAATAAAGCAAGATTAAACTGTCGTAGGTCACTTATTGGATTATTCGATTGTATAATATTTAGGATAATATAAAATGTGATTATATTGAACCAAATAAGAAAGTGTGACAAAGTAGTAAATTAGTCTGATGTGATGTAAAAATTGAACATTGTTTGATATTTTTAAAAATAGTTTTTGATAAAAGTATTGAGGTATAGTGATTTAAGAAAATATAAAAATAAAGTATCTACATTTCATAAGGAGACATTAAGAGTAATATCATACCTAAGTAAGAGAATTTAGTGAAAGAAGTTTGTGTAATCAACTTATTGTTACCACTGAATACTATTCAATATTTTAATCATAACTTTTGATGAAAATATCATATTGAAGTTATTCAAAAGGTTATAAAAAACTAAGAGAATTATATAAAACCTTGAAGAAAATACTTAGAATTGATATTAGTTTGCGGGATCTCTACTTTGTATTATTTTGTTAAGTTATGATGACAAGCGCATAGCTTTGACTAGATTGTGGGTTTGTGAATGTGACTTTCACCGTCTAGTAGCGATATTTCACAGACCCATTAAATCGACTTGGGCTCGACATTCCTTAAATCCAATAAAATTTGAAGGTTTTATAAATTTGAAATGGAGCAAACATGTGCTAATGAAAACCTTTCGGTATTAAAGCTACCTACTAACTAAATCATATGTGTAGATGATGATAGAAAAACTTGAAAATGGTCAAAGGACTTCCCGCGTTTCATTAGCTTAGAGATTGTAGAAAGTTAGTTAGGGACAGTGGCAGGCATGGAATATATTTACACACATGTTGGCTCGTTAATTGAAAAAGAAAACAGAAACAAATGCCTAAAGCCATGCACCACCATAAAAGCTATAATCCTCTCTCTCTCCAAATCTCCTTCCATTGTTTTCTCTCAATCTCTGACATTTCTGCTTTTCCTTGAAGTTTTTTCTCCAGTGATCAAGGTAAGAGGCAAGATAGGAGAGGGCGCACATAATTCATCTGAACAAAAAGGATAGGGGGTAGAGAAATTTTTTGATATTTTTTCAGAGTCAGGGTGCTCTTGCATTCCATGTAAGTTCCCGTTACATACTCTCTCGATTTCTGGATGCTGATATAATTTTTAGGTAAATGGCATATGGAATTGCCCTGTTCTCATAATTATGAATGAACAATCGCAAGAAAGCTGTGTAATTTCCTGAATCTGTATTATTTCCGGGTTGAGAAGTTTTGATAAATGGACATAACTAATTCTCAGTCTTTTCTGTTTTTTGTTTTTGTTATCACGGATTCTTATAAGTTTCATGACTTGGGAGGTAGTAATTTCTGAGATAAGTACAATAACTAGCTAATGGTGAAAATTTAGAGAATCTGGACATACATGTTGGATTTTATGAATTTATTGAGGTTTTGTTGGCAGAAAATGTTTTATCAAGAAAACAGGAGCCACAATTAGCTGTAGTTTTGGTTTAAAACCTGCCATGGTATGAAGACCAAGCACTTGATATGTATGTGAGAAAATTCCACATCGGAGGCGGAAAACTTTAGATTCTAAGATTATAGAGTTTGTAGTAATGAATAGTCCACAATTTTACAGTGTGAAGGCCTGTGGAGTTGGGTGGTAAGTAGATATTTGAAACCTGAAGCAAAATTGGCATCTTCGGCCATGGAGTCTGGACATCGGGCTGAAGCTACTACAGAACGAAAAACACATCTTGCAACAACTGCTGATGAAGGTGATCATAACAGGAAGTTGAGCTCTTTATCACATTCTTCGTCGTCTTCCTCAGGAGATCCATTCGAGCTAGTGGATGATGATGCTGACGGCGACGACGACAATGGAACCAGGAAGCCAAATTCAGGTAATACTGCTCCCTTCAACCATGATAAAGGAAATGGACATCCCGATTCTAATAATAAGTTGAATGCAGAGATAGCAACAGAGTCTCCTCCAGCACCGGTGACGAAGAAAGCAGCTGCGGATGATGAAACTACCTCTCCTGGTTACAGGATACCATCTCATGTTTTCGCCAGAAGCAAATCCAATGCACCAATGGAGTGGAGCACTGCGTCGAACGAGTCGCTGTTCAGCATTCACACGGGGAATATGAGCTTCACAAGAGAGCAATTATGTTGGTTTCAAGGTGATTATGCTGCTTCTAGCCCCATGGTTGACTGTTCAAGTAACCAACCTCCCAGCAATCAGTCACCGAGCAATAAGCCGGCTGAAATTGTTCAACCAAATGTTCATGATTATGACCAATCTGGTGTAACCGAATCAAAGGCTGCTGAGACAATGAGAGAGGTTATCAGGGAAAACGAAGACCAGAACAACCAAGTTAATTCTCCTCCCAAGGTGTGTATTCAATCTGGAAGCCTGAATCGTGGTTCCGATGCAAGTGGAACCAGTCGCCAATCTTTTGCTTTTCCAATGTAAGTGGTACTCTATGAAATATCAACCTGACTACCATAAAATAACCCGAGGAACGTGTGAAGAAGCAGGAAAATCTGACAAACTAACATAAACTTTGTATAGAATATTGAACATGCTAGTTTGATACATTCTTGATATTCTGATCTCCTGAAGCAGAGACGGAAAGATTGACTAATTTAGATTATTTTTGTGTGCGAAGATTGACAGAAAATAAAAGTGATTCCCTGAATCTGCATGCCCAAAAACCATCACGAGTGCCGTCTCAGCCGGCGACTCCTAAAGTGGTTCAAAAGGAACAATCGCAGCCACAACCAGGGGCAGAAACCCCCAAGCAAGGGAACACCCCTAAAGCAAATTCTAACGGCATTGGTAGATGGTTCTCTTGTTTTCCCTGTTGCAATTACTGTTGTTGAGTGACAATATTGTTGAAAGTTGGTACAATCCTCTTATTGCTTTCTGCGACAAATCGTCCTCTTGTAATTTTAGGAGTCTATATGTCTATATATTAAAGGAGATCATTCTTTTTCAATTTCTAATCCAATTTCTTCAACACATTGAGACGAGTAGACGTAGATTATCGATCCATAACAAAAACCAAAATAACAAGAAAGTTTATCGCCATAGCTCACTACAACAAAAAGGTACATTTGGTGACGTCTTGTAGACATCGTAGAATCCAATAAGACGTCGCAGAAAACATTCTATGACGTCTATTAAAACGTCACAATAGACATCGTAGATTTGTGGGGTAGGTAATAGGTTTCTGCGACGTCTGACCGAAAACGTCGTAGAATGCTTGCATATTCTGCGACGTTCATACAGACGTCAGGAAAGAACGGAAGAGTTTGCGATGTTTGGAGAGAACGTCAAGGAATGTCTGTGTTTTAACGACGTTTGAAGGACGTTGCAAAAAGGTGATATTCTGCGACGTCTGTTTGAACAGACGTCGCGGATTATAAGTTTTTTATTAAAAATATATTTATAATAATTTTGGTAAATTTAGTTTATAATGTTTTAATATAAATTAGAATTT
>JAOSBK010000006.1:31429744-31467199 GCA_027568895.1 Erythroxylum shatona | reverse complement strand
AATTGGTCTTTAAGGTCTTCATGAGAGTTGTAGATCTTGAAGTCCTCTTTCTATTCATCTAAAGAACACCTGAATCTGAGTTCTGTACAGAAAGTTATACCCATTTTTCCAATTCATCTTAGTATGATGTTAGCATTCGTCTCATGACGTCAGCATCGTCTTAATTTGGCTAGAACATCTTGTAGTCCAAATTTGATCCTCTATATGATAGAATTGGTCTTTAAGGTCTTCATAAGAGTTGTATATCTTTAATTCCTCGTTCTATTCATCTAAAGAACACCTGAATCCAAGTTCTGTACAGAAATTTATGCCCGTTTTTCCAATTCATCTCATGACATCAGCATTCGTCTCATGACGTTAGCATCGTCTTAGTTTGGCCAGAACATATTTTAGTCCAAATTTGATCCTCTAGACGATAGAATTAGTCTTTAAGGTATTCATAAGAGTTGTAGATATTGAAGTCCTCTTTCTATTCATCTAAATAACACCTGAATCCGAGTTCTGTACAGAAAGTTATACCCATTTTTCCAATTCATCTCATGACATTAGCATTTGTCTCATGACGTCAGCATCGTCTTAGTTTGGCTAGAATATATTATGGTCCAAATTTGATCCTCTATATGACAAAATTGGTTTTTAAGGTCTTCATGAGAGTTGTAGATCTTGAAGTTCTCTTTCTATTCATCTAAAGAACACCTGAATCCAAGTTCTGTACAGAAAGTTATACCCGTTTTTTCAATTCATCTCAGTATGATATTAGCATCGTCTTAGTTTGGCCAGAACGTATTTTGGTCCAAATTGGATCCTCTAGATGATAGAATTGATCTTTAAGGTCTTCATGAGAGTTGTAGATCTTGAAGTCCTCTTTCTATTAATCTAAAGAACACCTGAATTTGAATTCTGTACAGAAAGTTATACTTATTTTTCCAATTCGTCTCATGACATCAGCATTGGTCTCATGATGTCAGCATCGTCTTAGTTTGCCCAGAACATCTTCTGGTCCAGATTTGATCCTCTAGATGACAGAATTGATCTTTAAGGCCTTCATAAGAGTTGTAGATCTTGAAGTCCTATTTCTATTCATCCAAAGAAAACCTGAATCTGAGTTTTGTACAGAAAGTTATAATCACTTTTTCAATACATCTTAGGTTGACTTTCTGTTTCGTCTTAGTTTGACTAGAACATGTTCCGGCCCAAATTTGCCCCTTTAAATGATATAATTGGTCTACAAAGCCTTCATGAAAGTTATAGAACTTGAAGTCTTCTTCCTATTCATCAAATGAACACCTTAATCTGAGGTCTCTAAAGAAAGTTAAGCCTGATGTACTAAAATAGGTTTAGTATGGTGGAGGGCAAGCATTGCTTCCGTGTTTGTTTCCGAAAGCTGGGCTTCGAAAGTGGGGTCCAGCAATCAAGGTAAGATCATTTTGGATCTTTAGAGGGATTTTAGTCCATGGAGTTTAGAAAATGCTTAGGTTTAAGCATTCTAAAATCAATTTTAGTGATTTTGCATTGTGGAATTTTTTATTGGATTCCTATTGAATGAGACTTGGTTTGGTTTAGGGAACCAAGAGAATCCTACCCAAGAGCAAGGGGAAAGACAACCTTGACTTGGAGTTTTGTAAACAAATTAGGTGGGTAATATATTTACAGTTATTGTGTGAATGGGCAAATTCTTGCCTATGTGTGAATACGTGTTAAATTGTTTAAATTTGACTTATTGAAAATACATGATGATTTTGATTTTGTTATATTATGGAAGAAGCATGATATGTTGATACAATTAAATTGTGATTTTGATCAATGTTATGTCATTGAATTGTATCGTGGCATTTTGATTTAAATGGAAAGAAGAAAGAGCATGAAAAGTATGAAATTACTTCATTTTGATAAAATGATTTTTTAGCATTGATTATGTGCTTTGATTGGGCGAGAGAGGAACTGTTTCGTAGTCACGTGCATGTCGACTTAAAGCCTTCTCCTGGCTACCCGTTTGTGGCCCTCGAGAGCCAAAAAATGGAGTCGTTTTGTTCACGGAGTAAACTTCGGTTTCTTTGTTTTGTTCACGGAACCTTCGAGCCATTTGTTGTGTATGGCATCTTTAGATGATCAAGAATGGTGCATAATTGAGTGTCATATTTAATGGCTGAGGTTTATGCTGTGTGTTATATTTTGAGCTAAATTTGATGAATGTTTATATTGCTTGAATAAAGTATAAATGCTAGAATTGCTAGAAATATATATATACATATGCTTGACTTTGGTCAATTGCCAATGACTATAAATATATTAGCCACTAAGCTGTGTAGCTCACCCCACACTTCCCTCCTCAGGTGCAAAAAGAGAAGATTAGCAATCCTTGCAAGGCATTGAAACTCTAAGATAGTTGAAGACTTTTGTAATGAAGTTAGTTCAGGAAATTTTATAATTTAGAATCATTTTAAGCACAAGCATTCAAATTGTATCGTGTGTCTTTCGTATTTTTTTTTATCTTGTAATAAACCAAAGGGGTGGTTTTTGAAATGTAAAGATATTATGAAAACAAGCATTGTGTTCTGTAATGGGCCCAAGTGGTTACTAAAACTCTGATGTGTTCAATAATAATTGCATCTTTGTGACTGTAATTGTTTTAAATAAATCGGGCCATTTAGATTATCGATTTTTTCGCATATGCGTTATTGTTTAAAAAAATTTGCAATGAGTTTCGACCATTAAATGTCTCCGAATGTTGACTCCAAAAGCAGGGTCCAACATTGTCATATTTTGATACTATTTATTACCTATTCTAGTCAAGGGTAGCTAAGTCAGTAGTCATTGGATATAACATGAACTGTATGGAGGAAGTTCAACGATCAATAAGGGATTCATCATCTAATGTTTTGTTATTCTTAATTAATATTGATTCGAAAAATCCTTGCATAAGGTGGAATGATAATTTGAAAATAGTTCTCAATATTAAATCAAATGCTAATGGTGGGGAACAAATATAATTGGAATCAAATATAGTAGATATTATTTCCATGTTTATGCCTAATCAAAATATTGTATGATGAAATTATTGAATATGAAAAATTTTGCTTGAAATCTACTTTGATATTTTTAAATATTTGGATGGTCATTTTTCATTGCTAGACACCAATATTGATTTATAGATATAAATTTTTTAATTAAAGAATAAAGATAAATTAAATGAGTTTAATTTATTTAATCTTAAATATAATAAAATTAAATGAGTTTAATTTATTTAATCTTAAATATAATATAGGGTTATAATTTATATCTATTGCCAATATATTTGGGAACCTAATGGGACACACACAAAGAAAATATTAAAAAGAGAAAAAGGTCATATAATTACGTTGGACTTGATTATAGAGTTTAAAAAACTTTATGATTAAATATGAGATATTTATAAAATAATTATCAATATGATATATTGGATTTATTTGGATATAATTTATTTAATTGGAATTAAATTTAATTTTAATTAAAGTTTAATTAAAATTATAATTTAATTTTAATTAAATTACAAAGATGCTCAAACTCTATTATAAATAGGCTTAGACTCTAAGGGAGCTAACATTCGTTACTTAAACCCCTATACATCAATTGTGGAGTTCTCTCAAGATGTTTTATGGATATTATTAGAGGTTGAACACTTGTACAAATATGATGGTTGAGATAAGCTTATTTCATAAATAGGTTGAGAGACAATAAGAAATTGATCAATTTTTGGAATAGGGTACAAATTATGTTTCACACTTTGTTATGTTTTATATGTTAATAATGTTATAGAATTTAAGTGATCGTGGCTTTGAAAAATAAAAAAAGAATTCATATTTATTTCACTACATGTGAGATCAAATCTCACCCTAATTTTCCAACATTATCTCTAATTCTACTAATTCTTTTAATTCTTAAACTATTCATTAAATCTATATGCATAACTAAATTAATCATAATTTTATTGGCCTATTTAAATTCAAAAATTAGTGGTAGCCTATATTAATTGTGTATTTTACACCATCATTATTTATGTTGGTGATCCTATTATGATTTCTCTTTAATGCTTTTATGCTTCAAAATAAATTGATATGTTTTCAAATCTTTAAATTTGTTTTCATAGAATAATAAAAGATAAATGAAAATATTAAAGAACTATTGCAAGAAAAGATTTTACCACAAAACTTATTTACAAGGATGACACGCATCAAGCTATGTGGAGATAAATATAAAGGTTGTCGATAAATTCATCATGTATATGCTTTATAACTTAATGTAAATTAGAATATTTATTGCCTATTAAGATAAAAATGTGGCTGATTAAGAACATAAGAATAATTGATTTGCATTAGCATAATGACATCTACTTGTGGATCACTAGAATTAGATGAAGCTATCATGAAGTTTTTCTCTAGGCTCTGGCGTATATTCTTGTTTCAAAATTTGAAAAGAAGAGGGTTTGTAGAAAATAAAATTTATCAAAATAGGAATAAATAACAATAGACTTATTTATAGAGTTCAAGAACAATCGAAAATTGGTACGGACATTAATATATGATGAAATCAAATTAAATAAGTAGAATTGTGGCTATATTAATTGTGTATTTGATACCATCATTATTTATGTTGGTGCTCCTATTATGATTTCTCTTTAATGATTTACACTTAAAAGTTCTTTTATGCTTCAAAATAAATTTTCATGTCTTCAATTTTTAAACTTGTTTTCAGAATAACAAAAGACAAATGAACATAAAAAGAGCTGTTGTAGAACAAGATTATACCATAAAACTTATCGAGGATGATAAGCATAAAGGTATATGGAGATAAATGTAAAGGTAGTAAATAAATTCATCATGTATCTGCTTTATAACCTAATGTAAATTAGTAGATTTATTACCTATAATGATAAAATTATAATTGACTAAGAACATGAGAATAATTTATTTACATCAACATAATGACATCTACTTGTGGATCACTAAAATTAGATGAAGCTATCACGAAGTTTTGCTCTAATGTATATTCTTATATAAAAATTTGAGAAGCAGAGGGTTTGTAGAATATAGAATTTATCAACATAGGAATAAAAAAACAATAAACCTATTTATAAATTTCAAAAACAATCAAAAATTGGTACAAAAATTAATATATGATGAAATCAAATTAAATATGTATAATTGTGGCTATGATTTCAAAATTATATCAAATGTATAGAACCAAAGTCATGATTTTACATCCTTTTAATAAAATAAAAATGACATATTACAAGACTACATAAATTCAATTGTGATATTTAATGAAAATATAATCACTTTTAATACTGTGAACAATGTACTAAACAACACATAATATTAGTTTTCAAATTTGCATGTATGTATTATCTCTAAATTGTTTCTAGTCATTGTTCTAATAAAACTTGACATTAATATAACGTAAAAAGACTAGCAATGTTATATTTTTCCTTATCAAGGAAGTGGTCAATCTCACTGATTAAAGTATAAAGATACTTAATCAAATGTATCAGTGCTTGTTAGGGAATAAGTTTACTTAAATGATCCTATATGAGAAATTCATTTGGAACATTACTTGTACACTTGTAATATACTAGTTCAATTATTGTATTAAGTAATGTGTTGTATATACATTTTACATAGTATGCTCTATTTATGGTATAATAGGGTAATTTAAGCATTTAAATGTATTATTGAGGTTATAACGGAGATCATAGATAGACCAGAGATAGTTCTAAACTCGACTAAAAAATTTTCAAAAAACTTTTGAAAATTCCAAAAACTATGGAAAGAGTGCAAACGAGTTTTAAAAGCCTCGAAATGTGTTTTGGAGATTTAAGTGACACATTTGAATGAAATATGGATGATTTCGATGACATTTGATAATTTTTAGATTCAATACGAAAAAATTTTCAAGCAACTGAAAAAGTTATGAACAATTTTGAAATACGATAAAAAGCTCTAAAATTAGAATTGGAGTCCCTAGGAGTTAAAACATGTCAAAACAAAGGTTGTTTGAATAGAATTCAGGTCATCTGCAAATTTTTAGATAAAAAGACTTATATTGAAAAATAATGAATTTTAGGGATAATGCGCCCAATTAAATTGTTCTAAGCATGCAATTGAAGGGTTTTAGGTTTAGTTAGAGTATATTGAGGTCAATTTGAGGTTTAGAATTATATAGAATATTTTTTGAATCTATTTAGAAAAGTTTTTCAGTTTAATTTGGTAAAAGGTAAAATTGACATTTTGAGATTTAAAGGTGTTTATATGTGTGAAACCTTAGACCTAGTACCTTAGCAGGAAAGTTTTGAGTCAATAAAAAATATCCTAGACGAATAGTGTTTCCAGTGAATAGTGTCTGTGAAGAGTAATTTTGAAGAGCAGACCTTAATGATAAAAAATTATTAGAAAAGATTTTAGAGTCTAAAAAAACTGTATTTGAGTAAAAATAAGTCCATTCGGATAGATTTCAAGAGATTTGAAATTATTAGACTAAATTGCCCTTTATTGAAAATTAATCGAAATTGGTGATTTTTCTCCCATTTAAAATTTTTCAAGCAACCAATTTAAATTTTTATGCCTAATTAGAGTATTTAATGGTCAATTTGAAGTTAGGGTGACCATAGAATATCTTTGGAATATATTTGGACATAAAGTGTGTTAAGTTCAAAAAAAGGGCAAAATTGGTCTTTTTGTTGAACCAAATGCATCCAAATTCCATATGAGCATTACCCAGGAAAATTTCTATGAGATAATCACGAATTAATTGGTTTGAAAAGTAACCAATTAAATGGTGACAAGTTCCATTGGTTAAAGTATAAATATGAGAATTTTTGGTAAAGGTGTAATTATGAGAAGTTATTAATGGAAATGGTGGGCAAAAAGTGTGATTAAGCCAAATTTTCATCTCTTTAAAAAGGGTGTGGCTAGTCATTGATGGGAAAAGGGAAGAAAAAGAGATAAAAAAGAAAAGGAAAAAAAAAGGAGAAGAGAGAGGTTTGGCTAGGCCATGGAGAAGTGATCTAAGGAGTTTTTCATGCTCTTCTAACTCGAATCAAGCATCCAACAAGATCCCATAGCCATCCAAGTGAAGAGGAAGAAGAAATTGGGTTGGTAAGCTTACTAGTTTTGTTGAAAAATTAGATTTGTTGTGTTATAGTTTACATTTGGTTTTGATTGCACCCTTATGATGTGATATCAAGGTTTTATCGCATTGGAAGTGATTAGGAGAAGAAAATAAAAAAAACTAGTGTGTGAAACCTTAGCCAAACTTAGTCAAAGGTAAGATCCATTGCCTAAATTGCTTGATTTTGCCATTTGATGATTTAAGATTAATGAATGACATTAGGAAGTTAGTTTAATGATGAAAGAATGGAAGAAAAACCATGGAAATGATTAGATGAAATTTTGGCCATAGCTAGGGTTTTTAATGTGATATGATCCAAAAATTTATTTTAATGTTTTATTACGTTCATAGTATGATTTTGATGCTATGAAGTAAAGAAATGAAAAAGAATTGGTTTGTAATTGGTTTTGGTTGAAATTCAGCCAAGGGTGCATGATTATGTAAAAATTTGTTATTGAAAATTTATGTTAAATATGTGTATTAAAATGTCATCAAAGTGAGTTTAGACTGGTTTTAAGTGTTAGAAATCAAATGGAAT
This sequence comes from Erythroxylum shatona, assembly GCA_027568895.1. Taxonomy (NCBI): domain Eukaryota; kingdom Viridiplantae; phylum Streptophyta; class Magnoliopsida; order Malpighiales; family Erythroxylaceae; genus Erythroxylum; species Erythroxylum shatona. Next base: position 31,459,518 of record JAOSBK010000006.1, on the reverse strand, counting down.
TGAATTGGAAAAGTTTAATGTAAAATATGTTAAGTTTAGCCTTAAGGGCATTTTTGGTATAAAAATACGATTATAATGTAATGACCATATGAATGTGATTAAGGATAGTCATTAAGTGTATTTGTGGCATTGCAATTATTAAATGAGGTGTCATGTTATTATTTGAAAAAAAATAGCATATGGAGTATATATGGAAATTAATGAAGTTGAAATTAGTTATGGTGTATTTGGTTGGAAAATGTATTAAGGAGTTTAGTGTATTTGTGTTAGGTTTTCATATCAGAAAACAAAACCAATTGAAGGATTTTGAAGTGGTGAAAAGGAAACTAGCAAGTAGTGAGTATACTTTAAATTTATTTTATGCAAATGGTTTTTATTTTATCATGATATGAATATTATGATGAGTTTTATGTAAATGATATATTATAAGTGATTGTTGCTAGTATAAGTTTATGTTTTAGCAATATATGAATTTTAGTTTGAAAGTTAAATTTTATATGATTTGAATTTACATTGAAATTGTAAGGCCCAAACATAAATCCTAGAAGTATTATAGCATGTCTAGGGTGTATTAAACATTGAACATAACGAATTAAGAGCATCTAAGCATAGTAAGAGACAAAATGGTACTTAATGTAAAAGACATGAATAAATAGGTAATTTGTTCATTTCAACATAGACATACATACTTAGATGTGAAATATGGAAGAGAATAAAATTAATTGATTATATTATAGGCCAATATAAGAATTAAAGGCAAAAGGAGTGATGTGCAATTTTCCTAAAGTCAACATATAAACCAATTGGATTAAAACATGTGTGACTAATAAGAGTAAAGCATATATGTCCAATAGGAATTAAGCATGTGTGTAAGTCTTGAAAGTGTATGAAATGGGCACATGGAGAGGAAAGAGGGACAACATTTTAGGGTTTGAATTCCATATTTTTCCTCTCTCATTTTCTGTCCACTTTATCTTCTTCATTCCATCATTTTGCATGTAAGGAATCAAGCTAATCTTAGTTGGAAATTAAGGTAAAAGTTAGTGGTTTTCTCTTCATCTTTATCTTTTCTTGCTTTGCTTATAAATATAAGGCTGAAATTGGGATTGAGATATATAATTGTGGTATTTCTAGTTGGTGAGTTAATCAAATCCAAAGAAAAAAGGAAGGAAAGGCATTAGAAGAACTACTTGGCCGACTTTAAGGTTTAGGATTACACTTCATTTAATTTCTCCTTGTGTGCATATTTGAATGGATACAAAGATTCATTTGGATATGGAATGGTTATTGCGATGGTGTGTTGGTATTATTTTGGTGTTACCTTGCATGGAATTGGTTGAATATCATAAGAGAGTATCGGGTAGTGGAATTATGTCTTAGGTTTGTTTGAACCAGTCACAATGTTTAGGTCATAACTTAGCCTACAAACCTCTAAATTAGGTGATTTCAGTTGCATATGAAACCTAAGACACAGTAATAGAAATATCTAGAGAGAATTTGACTTAATTATGGCTTTATAACATTGAAAATTGAGATTGAAATCGGTGACCTAATTTTGCCCTTATTTTGGAACAACTTGAATATTTAGTCTATATCTCATGAATTAGAAGTCAAAATGACTTGATTCTTCGTTCTTTGGAAGCTATAGACATTAGGAAAAAATTTCCAGAAGACATCAAAATCTAATTCAAATTTTTTCTATATTCATATTAGGGAACAAGGAGAGGTATTAATGGTCATGATCGTGACACAACACCAAGATCTTCTGTCATGAGCATGGCATGTATATCATAATCATGACCCAGTAGACAACTCTTCTATCATAACCATGACACTCTAGACACTATCGTGACCCTGGAGAGGGATCTTCTATCACGATCATGATCTTATTTTGATTTTAGATTTTTACTATATCTTACCCGAACCTTTTTAAAATAGTACTTATCACATGTGAATTAGGTGTTTGGAATTTAAGAGTGAGCATAAGGCATGCTAATGAAAATTTACATGTACATAGATGATTTATACACATATTTATTGCTCATATGTGTGTAGTATGCACTTTAATACAAATTTAATGACTTTAAGTGAACGTCACATGATGAATTATGAAATGGAAAAATGGTTAAATGAAATGGGAAAATGGTTAAAGGAAATGTTACAGTGCCTACTATGTTGTCTTGGTGGTGGATAGAAAGACAAGCCTATAGGTTTATAGTGCAGCTGTTGTAGTATGAAACCAATGGTGTCTTCATTTCAATACTATAGTGTTTCCACAGTGCGATGCCTTTAGGTATCAGCAGTTCGATACTTTTAGGTATCCATAGTTTTGATATCTTCATATATCCACAGTTCCTATTATCCACACCCACGGGAATGTGCAAGCCTAATACAGAAAGTAAAGTAAATGGTTATAAATGAGAAATACAGCATGGCAACATAAATAATTGGTATTGATGAGCATTTGCATTTGTGTTGATAATTTGTATCATTGACCGTTGAATATCAATGTTTGGCTTATTAATGTGAATTTACAATATATGAGTAACATATTGAAGCATGTTTGCATTATGCACCTTGATTAAGTGTGTCGTCACTATTTATATGAGTTGTGATGTTTATGAATGCGTGTGCTTAGTAGATGACTACTGTGAGTGGTCATCCAAACTAAGTGTTTCCCCACTAAGCTTTCAAGCTTAACACAGGTGTTATTTAGTGTAGGTCCAAGTATTAGGAGTGAGGTATAGGAAACATCTGCAGGGACTAAGGCTAACCGCTAGGAGTAAAAGTGCCTTTGGAATGTTTTTTTTTTGTCAAAGATGATTATACATGTAATGAAGGAAATTGTAATGTTTTCTTTTGGATTATCATGTAAATGTAAAGATGTAATAGTACTTTTTTAATGATAATGTTAAGTGATATGAAACTTTTCAATGGGTATATGTATAGCATTGAATAGAAAAATGTGTGATGACAGTCTCTATGAATGAATAGAAATGTATACCATGACTGTTTGTATAGGAATTTTGTTGCCATATACATGGATGGTTGTAGGTCCTATATAGGGGGTGATAAAAATTATGTTATTTGTTAATAAAAATGAAATGAATTTTTATCCTATGGTATGCTTTGATGGTAGTAAGGATTTATTAGTTAGAGTACCCTAAAACATAAATTACAATGTTTAGGAGGCGTCAGTTACTAATAGCTGGTGGTGTTGTGTCTATCAGTAGTCTAGTGAGTCAACCTCTGTATGTATTAGGTATATATAGTGCTAGCCAAAATTGTTATAGGTAAGTGATGTAAAACTAGCTCTGCAACTACCAACTTAGAGCAATTAACCTATTGCGAGTAAGCGATGTAGAACCAACTTCATAACTAGTGGTTAACCAGTCACGGGTAAGCGATACAAAACCAGCTTCGTGACTTTATGTTTATGGTACCATGTGATTCATATGTTACCAATTATAATGGTTGGCTTATTTTTATTATAAAAGTTTTCAGAAAACTTAATGCCGCTACTATTTATTATTTAAGGAAAAAGGGAAATGGAAAATGGAAACTTTTATATTGTGAGTTTAATTTTGAAAAGCATTTTGAAATAGTATTTCATAAAAATTGAAATTTTTTTACAGAATGCTATTTTATTACCAGATTTTATATTGCAAGAATCTATTTTATGGCAATTATTTTACTAGGAGCCTTATTATTGTATAGGAATATTTCAATTATGTTATTATGAAAATTTTAATTTTTAGTAAGATGATTAATACTCATTGAGTTTGTTTAGCTCACCCTTATTTTTAATGTTTTTAAATAAACCACCCCAGGTATGCTTATTTTTAATGTTTTTAAATTATTTTGTAAAGGGTAAAAGTTTGATCTTGTAAATATTTTTAGGATTGTAAATGTAGTTTACTTAATGAAATACAAGGGCTTTCATCCTTAATAGAAATGAGGTATGTAAGTGTTTGGCAAAAATCCCTAGCTCAAGCCTAACCTTTTTTAAGAAACATTATATGTGTTTATGAAAAATATATATGTTTTATTTATACTGTTTGATTAATTTTTATATATTATGTTTTGTAAAATGTTGAGAATTATATGTTTATAGTTGCCTATGATGAGGACATAAGGTCCCATTCCAAAAGTTAAAATGGTATATGATATACTAGGAGTATTTTAAATCATGTTATACAGGTTTTTTGAAAATTTAAGAATCCTAGAAACAGTAGTTGTTATGTTGTTGGATTTTCAAAAAATAGAAAAAAATCCCATTACTTTCGACCCTCTTAACTTTTAAAGTATAAAAGGTTTTTAAGAGTTGAATGGCTTAGCTTTGCAACAACCTTTCATTTGAGAGATATCAATTGGAGGGCTACTGTGGGGTCATTAAGAGATCTCCAATCGTGTTCCGAAAGGAGAAATCTAGGATGGGTCCTTTTTGGTGGTATCAAAGTAGGTTTTGAAATAGGGTTATCTTTATACATGTTATGATTTCATAATGTGTTTTTATGTTGTTTTTGTGAGCATGGCAACCCAAAAAGCTTTTTTTTATTTTTTATGTATCTGATTTTAAAAAATTTTCAATATTATATAATTTATCTTTGAATTCAAATAATTATACACCAACGAAACCTTAGGGGTCCTAAAACCACACCAGAGGCTCTAGCACTTGAAGTACCTTTAACTCAGCAGGCCGAGCATAGGGATGGATTAGTAAATTTTTTCTTTATGAATCAACCTTACCCAAAATCGTTATTACTGGCAAAACTCCAGGTGGAAATTTTTTTAAACCTTGAATGAACAATATAGATATGGGCAGTGGTGATGCACTAGTCGTAGGGGGCCCTAGTAGTGTCAAGGAGTTTGATTGAACTTATGTTAAAGATAGGTTCAAAGTCATTATATGGGAGTAAAGATCCCAAAAGTGTCCTAATTTGGTTAGATTAGGCTAAAAATAATAAATTTAAATGGTTTGATGGCAGAAAGATTAGACAAGGAATATCGTCTGGTCAGAGGTCAGTCAGATCACCTACAGTGTCCAAAGACTCCCAAAATACTAGGACCTCAATACCAAGGTGTAGCTAATATAGAAGGAGACCACCTACATAAGCTGGGGTAATTACAGTAACCTAGTAGGATGCTGAGGATACATCCAGTATGGTGATAGGTATGATTATAGTTTCAGTAATGATGAATAAATTTAGATAGATCCCAAAACTATACACTATGATTCTAAAAGATTTTGTTAGATAAATTAGTGTGAAGTTAGAGCTTTTAGAGTGTCATATGATAATAACTACTTTCACTAAAGCTACGTTAGCAGCGTAGAATGTTCATAAAGGTAGTTACATAGTAGTTAGAATTAGAAGCTCTCTAATTAGTTGATCCTATTAAACATCCATCACTATGAAGTCATACTAGGAAGGGAATTAACTAATGGCGCATTTTGTCAATGTGGATTACATCTAAAGGAAATTAGGATTGGTACATAAGGGAAGTCAAAAATAGTATCGAAAATGTAGAATGCTCCTATCTCTTAGCATATCAACCATGATAGCTAGAAAAGTACTAAGAATTTAGTATATAAGTTATTTAGTTTCTATGACTTGATAATTACAAAAGTTTATTAGGTTATTTAGCATTTTAATACTGGAAAAGTAATTTATGAATATATCAGGAGGATAAAATTCCACATTACGGTTGAACTAGTTGAGGATTAACAATTGATACGACTAATTGGTGACTAAATTTTGATATGTTTAAAAGTTATGACCTTATAGAGTGATTGATTAAAATAAATATCAATCTTGGAATAAAATTTTGTTTTTAAGGTCAAGTTTATTTTTTATTGTAAGGTGATTTGTGGATTCGTACAAAGTAATGTTATCGATGACATTGTGATGAAATCTTTAATCAAGATAGATGATTAAACAATATTTTTGGGAAAATTCTTTTTTAATGTTATTAATTGTAGTAATAATCAATTTGATGTAAGCTTTCAATTGTATGTATATTAGTATATCAATTATAAGTATTGAACATTCATTAGTTTAAGTTTCTTTTGATTTATGTCAATTGTTTTATTTCTTGAAAATCATGAGTGAAAATGGTGGTAATTTTTAAGGAAATTTTAGTGCTAAATTTGATTCATAATGGAGAATTGTCTCATTAGAATTTAGAACTATTATTTTACAGATAATTATAATTGACAATTAGGAGAATGATAAGAATTATATATGAGATCTTTGAATAAGTATGACATGGAGATTTTAGATGATAAAAAAATTTTAGTAACTAATAAAGTAATGATAAGAATTATGTATGAGGCCTTTAAATACGTTTGACATGGAGATTTTAGATGATAAAAAAATTTTAGTAACTAATAAAGTCCCAGATTGAGTTCTAATATACCTGAAATCACATAAGTGTTTTGTAGTATTAGAAATGGACAAGTAAAGATATTTTTATTGAACATTAGAGTTGCACAGTGGAAGTATGAGGTATACTCTTTGTTTGAAGAGATTAAGGTTTGATAAGCTCGAAATTGCATTATGAGATAGTATAATTTGAACTTTGAGGTAATTAAATTGGTTTTATGTTAATAGTATATTATGTTAATGTCTTAAGATATGACCTTAAATGATTGATTTGCTTCCAAAGAGTATGATGGGAAATGACAAAGGTACAACAAATAGTTCACTAATAGTTATGGATTAGAGATTTGAGGAGTCCATGTGAGGAACAAGAAATACAAGAAAAATATTATTGAGTTTTGTTTATAATTATGGACAATGAGAAAGAAAATCTTTATTCTTCAAAAGTACATGAGAACAATTGTTTTGTAGATAACCCCAATTAAAGGTTTCATTAGTAGTAATCTAAGTAGATGTGAATCTTGATAGTGTTAAATTGATGGTTTAATGTGTTGTTAAGTTAGCAAAGTTTTGAGTAAACTAATTATTAGTGAGAAAGCAAAGAAATGATTTAGAAAAAGGAGTTTTACGTGGAGATAAGTTGGAAATTCTGAAGGCATTTTATTGAGAGGTAACGTTACATTGATGCTAGGTTAAGAATTGCATGTACTAGTCATGGCTGAACTTAAGAAAGAAATTATAGATTAAGTCACTCACCAGTGTATGTTGTGCATCTGAGGAATATAAAAAGTCATCATACCTTGAAAGCATTATGATCGAAAAGGTATGAAAAGGATGATAGCAAATTATATGTTCAAATGCTTATTAAATCAACAAGTCAAGGCTAAGAGCCAAAGAACCAATAAAAATTGGTTAGCCACTCCCTATCTAGAATGGAAATGGAAGCATATTACAAAGGATTTGATGGTAGCAATTTCTCAAAATCTAAATGGATATAATAGTATATGGGAGAAAAAGGATCAAATTACAAAATCTACCCATTTCCTAACCATCCAAAGTAGGTATTCTCTTGATAGATTAATCATATTGTAAGTGCTTGGAGGTATGTTAGGATGAGATAGATGAAAAAAAATTAGTTGGGCTAAACTAGTTTAGATAACCACAAATAAGATCAAAATTATTCAGGTAAAAGTGATAGTATCTAAAATTGACAGCAGAGCTAGGTGTAGAAATGGAGGAAGAATTTGGAGTTTAAAGTTAAAAATCAAAGAATTTTTGCAAATATTATCTTGGAAAGGAATAATGTGTTTTAGACAATGTGACAACTTAAGCACACGATATGTTGGTCCCTATGAAGTGATTGACAAAGTGGGAGCATGAAAAGTGGATGTGAAGTCAATATCTATATTTTTTAGATGACTAAGTTGTTTAAAATTTTAAGGACGAAATTTTTATAAGGAGGGGAGAATTTGTAATATATTAGTTCAATTATTGTACTATGTAATGTGATGTGCATACATTTTATAGAGTATGCTCTATTTATGGTACATTAGAGTAATTTAAGAATTTAAATGTATTATTGAGGTTATAAAGGAGATCACGGATAGACCAGAGATGGTTTTGGACTCGAGCAAAAAAATTTCAAAAACTAAACAAAGCTATGAAATGAGTCCAAACAAGCTTTAAAAACCCTAAAATGTGCTTTAGCTGACACTTTTGAATGAAATCCAAATGATTTAAGTGACATTTGGTAACTTTCAAAGTCAATCTGAAATTTTTTTGTGCAACCAAAAAAGTTACCAAATAGTTTTGAAATACAATGAAAAGCTTTGGAATTAGGATTAGAGTCCTTAGGAACTAAAACAGGTCAAAACAGAGATTATTTAATCAAAATTATGGTAATCCAAAAATTTCTAGATAGAAAGACCCGTATTGAAAAATAATAGATTTTAGGGATAATGTGCTAATTAAATTGTTTATAAAAGTTTATTAGTTTAATTCGATAAAGGGCAAAATGCTCATTTTGAGATTTAAAGGTGTTTATATGTGTGAAACCTTAGGCTTAGTACCTTAGGAGGAAAGTTTTGAGTCAATTAAAAAAATTCCTAGATGAATAAAGTTTCCGGTGAATAGTATCTATGAATAGTAAATTTCTGATGACTGGACCCTAATGATCAAAAATTATCATAAAAGATTTTAAAGTCTTAAAAAAGACTATATTTGAGCAAAATAAGTCCATTCAGATATATTTCAAGAGATCCAAAATTATTGGACTAAAATGCCCTTTATTGAAAAATAATGAGAATTAGTGATTTTTCTTCCATTTAAAATTTTCAGGCAACCAATTTAAATGTTTTATGCCCAATTAGAGTATCTAATGGTCAATTTGAAGTTAGGGTGACCATAGAATATTTTTGGAATTTATTTAGGCATAAAGTGCATTAAGTTCAAAAAAAGGGGGAAAATGGTCTTTTTGTCAAACCAAATGCATCCAAATTCCATATGAGCATTACATGGGAAGATTTCCATGAGATAAGCATGAATTAGTTTGGAAAGTAACCAATTAAATGGTGACAAGTGGCATAGGTTAAAGTATAAATATGAAAAGTTTTGGTAAAGGTGTTATTATGAGATGTTGTTAATGGAAATCGTGGGCAAAAAGTGTGATTAAGCATAATTTTCATCTCTTCCTGACCATTGATGGAAAAAGGGAATTAAAAGAGAGAAAAAGGAGACGAAAAGAAAAAGGAGAAGAGAGAGGTTTATTTAGGCCATAAAGAAGTAATCCCAGGAGTTTTTCATGCTTTGCTAATGCCAATCAAGCATCCAACAAGATCCGATAACCATCCAAGTGAAGAGTAAGAAGAAATTGGGTTGATAAGCTTACTAGTTTTGTTCAAATTTTGAATTTTTTGTGTTATAGTTTAGATTTAGTTTTGATGGTGTGAATTGCACCCTTATGATGTGATGACATGAAGGTTTTATTGCATTAGAAGTGATTAGAAGAAGAAAATCAAGAAAACTAGTGTGTGGAACCTTGGTCAAACTTAGTCAAAGGTAAGATCCATTAATGATTTAAGATTAATGAATGACATTAGGAAGTTAGTTTAATGATGAAAGAATGGAAGAAAAACCATGGAAATGATTAGATGAAATTTTGGCCATGGCTAGGGTTTTTAATGTGAAGTTAGTTTAATGATGAAAGAATGAAAGAAAAACCATGGAAATGATTAGATGAAATTTTGGCCATGGCTAGGGTTTTTAATGTGATATGATCCAAAAATTCTATTTTTGATGTTTTATTAAGTTCATAGTATGATTTTGATGATAATGAAGTAAAGAAATGAAAAAGAATTGATTTGGAATTGAATTTGGTTGAAATTCAGCCAAGGGTGCATGATTATGTAAAAATGTGTTAATGAAATTTTATTGCTTAAATGTGTTTATTAAAATGTCATGGAAGTGAATTTGGATTGATTTTAAGTGTTAGAAATCAAATAGAATTGAATTGGAAATTTTTAATGTAAAATATGTTAAGTTTAACCTTAAGGGAAATTTTGGTGTAAAAGTATGGTTATGTTTAATAACCATGTGAATGTGATTAAGGATGGTCATTAAGTGTATTTGTGGCATTGAAATTATTAAATGAAGTTTTATGTTATTATTTAAAAAAATTAGTATATGGAGTGTATGTGGAAAGAAACGAAGTTGAAATGGGTTATGGTATATTTAGTTGGAAAATGCATTAAGGATATGAATGTATTTGTATTAGGTTTTCAAATCTGAAAACGAAGCCAACTGAAGGATTTTGAAGTGGTGAAAAGAAAACTAGCAAGTATTTAGTGCACTTTAAATTGATTTTATACAATTGGTTTTTATCTTATAATGAAATGAATATTTATGTTGAGTTTTATGTGAATGATATATTACAAGTGAATATTGCTAGTATAAGTTTATGTTTTAGCAATATATGTGTAACATACCACTCCAATGGAGAATATTCCTGAGCATATAAGAGGATATTCGAGGCTATATTCTATAGAAATGATATGCTATAAAACAATTCATAAAGATTTTTCCACCTTACAAATAATATCATATAGCACGGAGGCATTTTAATCAACAAATTGCCAAAGTTTGACGTCACTTTCAAAAATACCTTCCATTTTTAACCTGTGTAAACCACATAAAGGAAAGCTCAACTTTCTTTTAAATTGACTCATATATATATATATATATATTGGCATTATATTTAATACCCAAAACATACACCAAGTAGCAACCGCGGTTTTGCCAGTCTTTACTGTTATAAATGAGGTTGATTCATAAAGAAAAACATTTATTGAACCATCTTTGTGCTCCACCTCCCAAGCTTAAGGTACTTCAAGTGTTGGAGCCTATAATATGGCTTTGGGACCCTTAAGGTTTCATCGGTGCATTATGCTCTTATTGGAACTATCCTCTGTGATATGACTTACATGATACCACCTGAAAGGACCCATTCTAGTGTTTCCTTTCTGGAACCCGAGTGGAGGCCTCCCGGAAATCCCACAGTAGCCCTCTAATCAATATCTGACTCAACCGAAAGGTTCACGCAAATTCAAGTCATTCAATTATTTATAACCTTTTATACTTTAATAATTTAAATCGTGGAAAATAATGAAAATTTTTTCTTTTTATTGAAAATTTCAGCAGCATAACGACTGCATTTTGACAATCCCAAAAATTTTTAAAGCCTTGTAAAATTTGAAAACACTTCTATATTCACACTAATTTCTCAACTACAAATTTTAGACTTTAAGTCCATTCACAAACAACCCAAACAAATAATTCTCAATAGTCACTACAATAAACTTTTAAAACCTAAAACATATTCATGCTTTTCATTTAAAAGCTTTTATAAACATCCATTCTTTACACAAATTTATATAGCAAAATGACATAAGCATAGTAGCATCCGACAATACAACTAATCTTAAGGTGAAGTCTCAATTACTACAGCACCTGTACACATACCTGGGGTGGTTTGTTTAAAAACATAAAAATAAAGGTTACTAAATGAGCTCAGTGAGTGTAATCAATTTACAATAAATTTGAACTTTTTATAACAATATAACTGTAACATTCCATATAACCATAAAACTCATGATAAAACATTTTCCATAACAATTTATTCATGCATCATCAAATTTGGTAATAACATAACATTTCGTAAAACTCAATTTCAATTTTTTTTGAAATACTATTTCAAAATTCTTTTGGAAACTAAACTCATCATATAAAAGTTTCCATTTCTCATTTTCTTTAATCAATAAACAATGGTGGCAATGAGTTTTTTGAAAATTTTAATATTGAAAAATAACCTATTTTCATGACCTTCCTTACTCAACATAGCCTATCACAAGTTTCTTTACCATACGGTACACTAGGCATAAAGTCACGAATCTAGGTCTGCATTGCTTACCCATGACTAGTTAACCACTATTTATGGAGGTGGTTCTGCATCGCTTACCCATAACCAGTTAATTTCTATGAATCGATAGTTATGGACCTGATTTTGCGTCACTTACCTCTAGCAAGTCATGAAGCTAGTTTTGCATTGCTTACCCATGACTAGCTAACCACTATTTATGGAGCTAGTTCTACATCGCTTGCCTATAATAGGTTAACCACTATAAATATACCAGTATAATAACATGTATAAAGCCTAGGGGTGTACCATAAGCCAAAGCAACTCCCAATCATATAAAAGTTAACTTTCAAGTTAAAAATCATATATTGCTAAAACAAAATCTTATACTAGCAATATTCACTTGTAAAATATCATTTGCACAAAACTCAACATAAATATTCATTTCATGATCAAATGAAAACCATTTGAATAAAATCAACTCATATGTCATCAATTCTTTTACAAAGAATTTATTAATATAAAAAAAAATACACTCACAATTTTGCACACTTATTGCCAAGCACACTCATGCATTGAGTGTCTCTTCTTTACCTACATAAAAGGAATTTATTCCCAAATTAATAAATAAGCATCAAAACTATACATTCAATTTAACCGAATTCGAGATTTGTATCTAATCATTTAACACGTATGCTAATCATATTTCTGTTTTCTACCGTAAGCTAACCTATTGGTCACTGTTTTCAAATAAAACTTCAAAATTCACTTAAATGCCATATTTTATCCATTCTAACTTACCAATTCCTTCAAAACACAATCTCACCCAATTTAATTCACCATATCATAATAATGCTTGGTGAGTCACAGTTATGACCCATGTCTAGAATCCATACCTCCATTTGTTCCTTAATTTTCTTATAGTAAACGTTCAAATTAGGTTTTGAGTTCTTCTAGATATTTGTTCTCCTATGTCTTTAGTTTCTATATCATTAAGAATCATGTCATTTCAACTTCTAAATCATGAAAAATATACCAAATATCACAAGTTGTTTCAACACAAAGGTAGTATCAGGTTACCATTTTCAATCTCAAATTTCAATATTATTCATCCTCATTTAGTCTAGGTTTCTTCTAAAGAGTTTTAGTACTATGTCTTTGGTTTTAGCTCTACTTGGAATCAACCAATTTTGAGGTCTTTAGGCCGAGTTATAGACAAAACATTAGGACTGGTTCAAGTTAACCTAAGACAGAATCCCACTACACATTCCTCTCTTGTCAAATTCAACTAATTCTATACAAAAAAACATCAAAGTAATACCAAGACTATTGGCCTCCAAAATTTTTTCTTGATTAATAAGAATGATTTAACTAATTTTGAAGTTTTGGTAGATTAATCACTTTTGTAATTATTTAATTATGTCAAAGTTAGTAGGATTTATTGAATGGGTAAGTGGAATTAAAGTGTTAAGATTATAAGAATGTTCAAGGGTAATTTTGGTAAGACACTTAAGGTTAAAAGAACACAAGCCTACAAGGAAGGGTAAAATGGACTTTTTGGACTCATTAAGGGTAGATATGGAAGAAGAAATGTTGTCTTGTTCCTTTAAGAAGAAGAAAAACGTGAATTGGGAGAAAAGAAGTGAAAATAAGAAAGAAAGAGAAGAGAATTTCAGTGCTTGAGAGAAAAAAGAGAGATGAGCTAAGGTTTCTTCATTTCTTAGCTTTTGAGAGAGATTTTAAAGTGGTTCAAGAAGAGGAAAAGATATAGGAAGAGAAGTTTGAGCCAAAGACCTCTTCATTTAGTGAAGAATCAAGGTAAGATCATTTTGAGTCTTTTGGATTTTTGAAAGGATTTTAGTTCATGGAGTTTAGAAAATGCATGGGTTTAAGTATTCTAGCACCAAGTTTAGTGATTGTGCTTTGTGAGATTTTCAATTGAAAACCCTATTGAGTGGGATTTTTGTTATTGTAGAAGGAAATCGAGAAAGACAACAGGAGCAAGAGAAGAGACATTTTGAGCAAGGAAATCAAGGTGGGTTATATGTTATAATAGAATTATGAGCCACAAATGCCTTTTCAAATCAAAAAATAAAATGATTTCAATTACTTCATAAGTGGTGCATTTATTACTCTTTGAATGATTTGAAAAATCTTTATAAGTTTGGTATATGAATTTTGTTGATGAATTTCAAAATGAAGAAGGAAATGCTTTGAAACATTTTATGTTATGCCTTGAAACATGTCACGACATTTTGTATGAATGAAAAGATGAGAAAGCATAAAAGTATGAGCATATGATAAAATGATTTGCGCATGATTATGTGTTTTTGTTTGAATGAGAGTAGAACCATTCTATTCATCACGTGCACGTTGACAAGAGCCTTCTCCCGGCTACTCGTTTGTGGCATATGAGCTTCGAAATTGGACTCATTCTGTTCATAGGGTAAACTTCAATTTCTCCATTCTGTTTCCATAGAACCCTTGAGCTATTTGATTGTCCATTGCATCTTTGAATTGACAAGTTTGTTGCATAATTTGAGTGTTCTGTAGTGATGGGTAAATGTATATGCTATGTTGATGTGATGATATTTTTAATTATGAGTTTTGGAGCTAAAATTGTAAATTTTAACTGAGAATTTGAGAACAAAGCGTTTTATGAATTCATTATAACTTTTATAAAACAAATGCACATTTAAACAATTTTGCTTACTCTTCATTATAAACTTGTTACCCACGAGCTTTTAAGCTCGCCCCCTTTTGTCCCCTCTTCAAGTGATAGCTAAGAGACCAAGTGATAAAGAGCCTAAGGGGGATTACTCCAAATCTACTTATTTTGTATTTTGAGTTAGTATTGGGAAAGCACAATGTTTTAGTCACATTTCAAGGTTATTTGTTCAGGAATCTTTTGCAAAATCAAGATTTTGAGATGATGATGTATTACGGCTTGAAATGCCATTAAAGATTTGTAAAACTTTATTCTTTTGATGTTAATGAAATATGAATTGTGTATGGATGATATTGAGTTGGAATCAGATATACTTGAATAAGTTATCAACTTTTATATATATACACACACACACACACACACACACATAAGTGAGATGTTATGGAAAAGAAAGATAGGAATTATGAACAATGAGATGTAGTTGAATGAGATGAGTCAAATGAGTTGAGATTTGAGAGTTTAATGAAGTCAATTTGGTAGTTGAATGGTTATGCTCAGGACATTCTAAGTTTGTACAGTGCAAATTTTAGGTTTTCCATAAGGGTAAAATTTGTGTTCTAACTACAGGGGAAAATAAGGACTAATCTAGGTTGAATTAGACAAAGTTATCTTTTAGAAAGCTGTAGTTTATCTTTCTAGATTTTCAACGATATATAGTATGAAATTTTTGGACATTGGAGTTGAAAATTATGATATTTATAAATGGAGGTGCTCTGGAGAGTGTAGTTAATCACTCAGAACTTTGGTGATGTGAGGAAGACCTTATTGAAACCTTCCTTCTTATGCACTGTAGACCGAATCATCTTCTATGGTTGACCTTCTGTATCTTCTATGGTTAACCTTTTGTATCTTCTAGGTTGACCTTTTGTATCTTCTAGGGTTGACCTTCTATATCTTTTATGGTTGACCTTCTGTATCTTCTTATGTTGACCTTTTGCATCCTCTTAGGTTGACCTTCTGCATCTTCTTAGGTTGACCTTCTGCATCTTCTGGTGCCCATCTTCTGGTGCACATCTTCTGGTGCACATCTTCTTATGCCCATCTTTTGTGCCCATCTTCTAGTGCATTGTAGACTGAGAAAATGAAAGTTTGTGGATATTACGTAGTCTGATATGATAAACATAGATGCAGTATTTGTGATTATGTCAGTGAATATGGTGACAAAATTTTGTTGTGGATATGTACTTGAATTGATATGGATTTAAAAAAAATTCATGAATTGACTGAGAAGAAATACAGATATAGGTAGAAAATGAAAGGTTGAACTTGGAAGTTAGAATGATTGTGTAATTGCTGTGATAAGAGTTATGATCTGGTATAAGAAGATATTAGTGGAATTGAGATCAGAATTTTATAATGATTATACACCAATAATTCTGAATTGATTAAGGATATACATATGGGAGATGAAATGAATGGCAATAGGAAGATGAGATAGAAATAAGAAATCTTCTTTCGAAGAATAATTTCACTGAGTTAGATTAAGCAAATTAGATAATTTATATTAAGGATGATCAATGAAAGAACAAGTTGGAAATGAATACGCAATGATTCAAAAGTAAATACTAGAGTCATATCCCTAGCGGAGACTTAAGTATAAAAGGTAGAATATACTACAGAGAATGTATATATTTTTGTTTAATGTAAAGTATCCAACTATTTGAGTGGATTTCTGAATTTAAGGACATTAATTTCTACTATGAGGAGTATATAGGTCTATGTATATTATGTGTAAATATGTTCGGGAGATACAAATTTGACCTAATAAATGTATTACAAACACTGGAAGTTAAGATGGAAAATAATTTGAAATGTGTGGAGAAATTAGTATGAATAAGCAGATATTAGAATATTTCAATGTAAAATCAGAGAAAATCGAATGAATTGAGAAAATCATTCAAGAAAGAAAGTCAATTAGGAAATTGAAAATAACGTGAGACAGTGTTAACTCATTAAGGAATTAGTATTTAAGGAATTACGAGAACTAATCAGGGGGCACATGGAGTTTGATAATAATTGTTGGAGTTAAAAATTGCCTCGATAGTACTATGGTATTGAAGATTAAAGCGATCCAAGCAAAATTTGATGATATATTAAATGTATTCAAAAAGTTGAGAAGAATAGTTGAATACTTGAAGAAAAACATGTAAATCGTACGAGTAATGAAAGTGAAGAGAATTTTGAGGAATTATACTGATATTAATTATATCATATGGATTTGGAGATTTATAGTATACAATGATGTTGTATAAGAGATTTGGATTGTTGGACCCCATTTCTGGAGCCCAACGTTTGGAGCCATCACACGTGAGTATATTATCCTGTAGAGTTATTTCAAAGAACCCTCATTCGCCATCATTCCACAGGAGTGGTGTGCCCACATCCGTCAATTACCAAAATTACAATTTGAATCCTTTAAAACACTTGTAGATCTAAGTCTCTAGTTTATTTTGAAACAAAAACCATCTCAATCAGAGCTCTATAGATGACGTTATGCTAAGGAAGCCAAAGCATGTTCATACCCCAGTCATGCTCTCTCAACTAAACCCTCACTATCTCTCCATAAATCTTTTTCAGATCAAAACCAAAAGATACCAATTTTTATGGAGAGCTAGAAAAATATGTTAGGAATCTATTGCTTCAAGAATCCATCCATTTGGAGGTCGGATGATGAAGTTATGGCCAAAAGAATCAAACATGTTTATGTTTATATCCTCAATCATATTGTACCTATCTTGGGAAAATTGGCATAACTTTCTCTAGAAACCTCTGATTGAGGTAATTCTTAGACGATTCTATATCTACAACTTTTATGAAGACCACAAAGTGAGAATTTTTCATTTAGAGGTCAAAAATGTAAATTTCCGAGAGTGTACAGTGTATATCCATTAAATGAACATACATGTCCGCCTAACAGACATACACGGGGCTGGGGGCCATTCTGGACCCGAGAAGGTTCGTTTGGGCGAGGTTGGGGATCCTCACAGACCCGAGAAGGTTCGTTTAACAGACCTAAAGTCTGTCTAACAAATATGGGTGATACAAAACTCCCTCCAAGGCCTCTCCAATGGTTCCGACTTCCATTCTAACATCACTTTCACTCATAATCTTCTCAAATTCACCTCTTCTAGTGCAATATCACTTCCTAACAATTCAAACACCACATTGATCTCATAAAACTCTCAAATCTCAACTTATTTAATTCATCACATTCAATTACATCTCATCATTTTCTATAGCTGTCCTGAATTACATCCTATGCAGCATTACCAATTTATAATGATCATATCTCTCAACTCCGATCCAAAAATGTCATACTTTATATCGTTGGAAAGCTAAGGGGATAAGCTAAAAATTATCAGAAGACAACTTTGTCTAATTGAGCCTAAATTAGTGCAGTTTTTTCCCTAAAGTTAGAACACAATTCCTATCTTTCTTTTCCATAATACATCTTACTTATATGAAACAACAATTTGTATTCAAAATTTATCATCTCAATTTGATAACTTCTTCAAGTGTACCTAATTCCAACTTAATCTCATCTTTAATTAATTCATATTTCAACTCCACCTCATCTATACACAAATTCACATTTCAACTTAACAATCATCCATACACAAATTCACATTTCATTAACATCATAAGATAAAAGTTTACAAAGCTTTATTGGCATTTCAAGCCACATTACATCATCAATATCAAAATCCAAAATACAAAAGATATAAAATCCAATAATTCTCAAAATGCATCTAAAGCCTTTTTTTTTACAAAATCTAGCTTAATATACAAAACTATTGCAAAAATAGAATGATGCCTCATCTCTTAGTTACTTGATCTCATTCTCTTAACCTAAAGATGGGACGAAAAAAAGGGGTGAGCTTGAAAGCTCGTGGGTAACAGTTTTATAATCGGTAACAAGCAAAAACCATTTAAAACCTTCATGATCATATCAAATTCTTATTGAATCATAAAACGCAAAATTCTTAACTTATCAAACTAGTTCACAACTCACATAAGTCATACACCCATCAAACTTGCTAATACATCATAATCAATTAAACACACCAGAATGGTTTGAGTGGTTTTGTAACAGAATGTACTACATATTTCCTATAAGGGTCATATGTAGTTGTGAACAGAATGTACTATCGTAATTTTATAAAATAGTCTTGCGTAGCCGTGAACTTATGGGAGTCCGTGAAGGATCTCCATGCCACTAGCGGGCAGGTGGGAGAAGCCTTTTTAACAAAGTACACTCGATAGAAACAACAAACCACCACAAACCCACATAACATATTATTCATGACTTGAAAACCAATTGCTCAAATGACACATTTTGAAAACTTGTCTTTCATGAGCATGAAATATTTCATATGCAATTCTATCATCATTTCACACTTCATCAACCAAAATCCTATACCAATCATATAGCCATTTCCCAAATCATTCAAAAGCAACAAATACAATAATTATGAAGCAATTTGCAATCATTATCATACCAGTTCATAAATCATTCACTTCACATTCGAAAACATGTGGCACATTCTCAAAACATTTTAAAGAATAATAAATACACAATTTCAAGGTAGTTGGAAATCATTTAATTCCATTTATTTGAAAGAAACTTTAATGGCTTATTAACTCAATTATAAAAATGTCACCCACCTCGATTTCCTTGCTTAAAACTTTGCTCAAAATGCCTCCACTCTTGCTCCTCTTGCCTTTCTTGATTCCCTTTATCAAAGACAAAATTCCCATTTAATAGGGGTACAAATTGGAGAAACCATAAGACATATTCACTAAAATTGATCATAGAATTCTTAAACCCATATATTTCTTAAGCTTTATGAACCAAAACTCTTTCAAAAATCCAAAAGATTAAAATCAAACTTACCTTGAATCTTCACCAAATAGTGAGATTGTTAGCTCTAATGGAAGCTCTAATCCTCCTCTTCCTTTTTCTGTTCTTGAACAACTTCAAAATCACTCTTTAAGACTAAGAAAAATCAAAATCTAGTTTTTCTTCTTTCTTGCCTCTCAAAATTGAAACTCTCTCCTTCTTCTCTCTTCTCTTCATGTCTTCTCTCCTTTTCTATCCTTAAATCATGTTTTTGCCTCTTCCTTAAAAGCAAGCTAACATTTCTTATTTCAATTTTGCCATTAGTGATTCTAAATTGTCCATTTTGCCCTTCCTTATAAGCTTATGGTCTTATACCCTTACGTGGTCTTCCAAAAATGCCCTTCATGCAATTTTACTACTTTAACACTTTAATTCAATTAACCTATGTCATATAATCTTACTAACATTAATATAATAATAAGCCCAAAAATTAAATCCATCAAAACTTCTTAATTCATTTAAATCATACTTAACTAGGGAAAAAATCTGGGGGCTAACAGGAGCACTTAAAAAGAACTTGAGACATAAAGCTTATACAAATACTATTGGAGATCAAACAAAGCAGTGGTAGTTGCTTTGGCAAGGAAAGCGATATTATCTCAAAGTGAAGAATACTGGCTCTAGAAAAAAGACCTCCCATTTAAGACTAACGCCATATTGGAAGACAGTTTCCTCCATAACAAGATTATTGCAGAATATTTGGACACTAGAAATTATGCTAAAGAATCTATGAGAAGAACAAAGGAGATTATCATTGAAGAATATATATAAATACCCTGACAAGAATTAAGGGCTAATGTGTCTGCCTTTATTAGCATAGGAATAGAAGTTATATACACAAAGTGTTTGTAAATAAGAAGGAAACTATCACCTTAATAATCTCCTAGAATAACTCTATCTAAATATATACAAACAAAAATATATACATAAGAGATACACATAGATATACATATATACATGGCCTAATACTTCCCCTTAAATTGGAGCATGCAAATTGCGAATGCCTAACTTGGAAAGAATCGAAGTGAATTCTTGAGCCCTAAGGGACTTGATGAAGATATAAGCAAGCTGGAGAGTGGAATGAATGTGCGAAATAGAAATAACACCAACCTAAATATGATCTTGTAGAAAATAACAATCAATCTCGATATGTTTGGTACGATCATGAAAGATAGGATTAGAGGCAATATGAAGAGCATTCTTTTTGTTGTAAAATAGTCGTATCGGCTAGGAAAGATGAATACCAAGAGAGAAAAGCAAGCTCTAGACCAGATAAGTTTGCAAGTAATAGTGACCATAGAATGGTATTCAGGTTCAACAGACGAGCAGGACACAATGTGTTGCTTCATCATTTTGCAGAATACAGGCAACTGACCAAGTTCAACAAAATAACCAGTAAGAGAATGACGACTCAATAGACAACCAGCCTAATCAGAATCACAATAATCATACAACTGTAAATCAGAATTAGCGCACAGGAGAATCCCTTGCCCTAAATTCCCTTTTAAGTAGAAAAGAACTCAAAGAATAGTCTCCCAATGATCAACTTGTGGTTGTTGCATGAATTGAGCCTAAATATGAACAGAATAATTGACCTCGGGTCATATGATGATCGAATAAATCATGCGACCAATGAGATGTCGATAGGGCTCTAAGTTAAATAAGAAAGGACCTTCGAATAAAGTAAACTGATGATTTTTCTCCATAAAAAAAAAAACAAGCTAGTTTGGTAGTAATCAGGATAGCCTTCGAAAGAATATCAAGCACATATTTTCGTTGACAAAGGAATATACCTTAAAGACTGCAAACCACTTTGAGATCAAGAAAATATTTCAGTTGACCAAGATCCTTCATAGGAAAATAACCATTGAGATAGGACCTAAGATGTTGGATGGAGTTCGAATGTGTCCCTATAATGATAACATCATCAACAAAGATGAGAACTCAGAGAGAGTCATAACCTTTATGTAAAATGAGGAAGGAATAGTCAGCATAGGATTGAGTGAACCCATGGTGCTTGAAAGCAGTGGTGAGCTTGGCTAACCAACATCGAGGAGCCTAATGTAAGATATAAAATGATTGACAAAATCTACAAACTTTGCTAGGTTGTAAAGATGAAAAATCTGGAGATAAGTGCATATAAACTTCTTCGGTCAGGTTACTATGAAGAAAGACATTTTTTACATTCATTTGATGTAATTCCCAACGATGAGCGGCAGTAACAATGAGAACAGTGCGAAATGTCACCATCTTAGCTATAGGAGCAAAAGTCTCAATATAGTCAACACTCTCAATCTGATGATTACCACAAATGACCAAGTGAGCTTTGTGTGTTTCTATTATACTATTAAAACGATACTTAAATTTATAGACTCATTTGCAATTGATAGTGCTTTTACTGAGGGTAAAATCCTTAATAGCCCATATGCCACTTTGTTTAAGAGCCTTAATCTCTTTGTGCATTACGTGACATCAATGAGGGTCACGAACAACTTAACGATAAGTCTTAGGCTTGACATTTGCAAAAATGACTACAAGGAAGGCATGATGTGGAGTAGAAAAATTATCATAATTTACTTAACAAGCAAGCAGGTACAAGATACCTGAGTTCACTAATGAAGAGGTGGAAACAAGGGGGTTAACTTAGACAACATTAGTGCAAATATAATCGAGCAAATGGAATGACGATTTCTTTTATCGAAGACCATGACCATATACCTCAGAGAAGTCAGTGGTAGCTGAAGAAGGTGTACTGGGAGAAGTATTTGAAGTCACCATGGGGAAGCCTTCAGAGGCAGTGGTGTTAGCTTTAGTGACGTCTGGAGCTACAACACTTGAGTTTGGATCAGAAAGAGACCCCAGTTGCTCAAAGGGAAAACATGCCTCATCAGAGCGAACATCACACGAGACAAAATGTTGTTCACTTTCGAGATCAAAACTTCCAACCATTTTATGTATATGAGTAATCCAAAAAGACACATTTGTGACTCCGAGTACCAAATTTGTCTCAAGTTTAATCTCGGTAAGGAACATAACACAAGCACCCAAAAACTTAAATATAACTATAGGAAGGGGGTATGTCATGCAACATTTCATAAGGACTCTTTCCTTGATTCAAAGTAGATGGAGTTTGATTAATTAGATAGCCAACTGTAAGAATGCACTCACCCCAAAATTCAAGAGGAAGGTGTGCTTGAAAATGCAAAGGTCAAGCTACATCTAGTATGTGCCTGTGTTTCCTTTCAACCTGCCCATTTTGTTGTAGAGTATCAACAGAAGAGGTTTGAAACAAAATCCCATGTTCAGTAAAGAATGTTCCTAGTGGCTTAAATTTTGTTCCATTGTCACTTCTAATAATTTTCACTCTTTCATCAAATTGTGTTTAGGCCACTACACCAAAATTTTTAATAAGATGGGAAACCTCACTTTTTTCATCCATCAAATAAATCTACACATTTTGAGAAAAATCATCCACAACAGTTAAAAAATAATGATCACCACAAGAAGAGGGAATTTTATACGCACCCTAAACATCACAATGCACCAATTCAAAAGGTTCAAACGCATGACTACTACTCATAAAAAACATCTCTTGTTTGTTTTACTTGTATACAAGCATCACAAAATTTATTGAGTCTATGACTACCAACACAATCAACTAAATCTAGAAGTAGAAGAATTATTTTAGAGGAAGGATGGCCCATATGCTTGTTTCATAACTCAAATGGATTCACTCCTGTAATCTGATGACTTGAGCGATCCTTGCACCATTAAAATAGTAAACCCCACCTTGTAGCTCACCGACTCTAATTAACATCCTAAAAGTGTGGTCCTATATCAAGAAAAAATTGTTATTAAATATGACAAAATAATTCAACATATTAATGAGTCTACCCACTGAAATCAAGATACAAGTAAGGCTTAGTATATAAAGCATAATGTCCATCCAAACATCATCACCCAAATTCACATTACCAATATAGTTAGCATTTGAAGTTTCACCATTCAGCAAAGTGACAGGGCAAGCTGACAATTTACCAAGTTATACAAACAAGATTTAAAACTGATAATATGAGAATAAGCTCCTATATCAAGAAGCCAATCTTTAGAAGTGTTCATGATTGTCAATTTTTTGGGGTCAGAGGACTGCTTACTTTGGTTGATCATAGCAAGGAACGTGTTTCACTAGACTTGGGTGAGTACAAGTGTCAGCGTTGGTAATGCAACAAACTCTCTATGACTACTCCCAGCTCCTATTATTGGGTCTGCAAATTGGACAACGTTAGTCACAGTGCCTTATGGGCTCGGACCTCCTCATCCTCATCCTTGCCCACTAGTTCTGCTTTTACGACCTTTGCCATGCCCATTATTGAACCACTAGTTTGGGTATTTGCCTATGAATTTAAAGCAACTCGACACATCATAACCATCCTTTTTACAGTAGGTAGAACTCACTTTCTCCTTATTTCTCCTATCACAAAATCACCGCAGCCTTGTCCTCCTTACACCACAAAGGCCACACCCTTTCTTTTGGAACTCAACTTATGTTCTTATATTGTTCCTCCTTGATCACCATTTGATATGTCTTGCTGAGAGATGGAAGAGATTCCATGCTCAAGATAGTTGTTAGAAGGCTACCAAACATGACTCTATTTAGTCCCAACAAAAATTCGTGAGTTTTATTAATTTTAACCTTCTCTAAGTATTGTTTTGCCAAGTTACATGAACATCCCCGTAAGTACATTGAGGTATATTATGAAAACCATCATACTCATCCCATAAAGCTTTCAAATGACCACAATAACTAGTTACAGTTTGAACAGTTTGTTTGTATTTTCCTATGGCCTCTTTTAACTCGTGCATATGCATTGCATCTCCAATATCAAATCTAATTTTCAAATCATCCCACAATTTACAAACACTATCTATATATGTTATATTAGATTGCAAGCCACTATTAACAGAGGACATAGTCCATCCTACTATTGATTGCAAAATGCTAAGTTTTAATCTAATTAAAACCCTCAACTATTACAAGTGAATGGGTCATAAATTGTAGTAAAAAAAGGTCGATCCCAAAAGGGGGTGTGAATTAATCTAATCCTAAGTTTTCTAAGGCTTAGAAAAATTAATAAAATGAAGATAAAAATAAAACAAAAAAGTAAACATAAGAATATGATAGTCATAATTTAACTTGTAAAAATAACATGAAATGAAATTAAGTTGAGCAACACAAAAGTCACAATTGAGAATACCAAGAGAATTAACCAATTTAAAAGGAAGGGATTTATCATATCATCAATGCTAATCTAGTCACTTATGTGTTAAAATAATGTCAATTCTAAACTATTGAGGGGTGAATTACTCTCTCAGAGTTTATAACCAAAACATGCAAATACCATAATTAATCACAACACCTAATCAATCAACACAAAAGATAACTAGATTAGCATTGAATTAATTCAAAATCCCTAAAGAAAAGTTAAAACATCATTAACAATCCAAAACCCATAATCATCATTCTCATATTTACCTCAACATTCAAAGTAAAGAATATAAGATGAAAAGAAATGATAACTTAGACGGGATTGCATACTCAAGAAAGGCAGCAGCTTTAAAGACTCGTTTCCTCTCTCGTCCTCTTCCTCTTCTCTCTCTTGGAGTCTCCCAAATGTGTCAAAATGTCAAGCTCCTTTAGGGTTACATCATTATGCCTTTTATAGTCTTTTCCATTTAAGGTAATCTTAGGGTCTTTTTTAGGTCCGAAAGTCCCTCAAAAACTTAAAATCGAAAGGTTGTCTACACCTATCTGCATGCAGACCACGATCGTGGCCCCCTGTTTAGTTTTTTGTCATGATCATGGTAGACTGGCCACCATCGTGGCCCTTCTTTCATGCTTCTTTCATAATCGTGGCACATTGGCCACCATCATGGCCCTTTGTTTTAGTTTAGGCCTCCTCCGAAACCCCTTCATTCTTCGATAATTACTCTAAAACATTAGCAAACACATTAAAACACCTCAAATACATAAAATTAAAGATCAAACGCATGCTGTAACCTAAAAACACAAATATTAACTAAATAACAAAAATCATAACCTAAATATGCACTAAACATTAAATTTAACCACTAAACACATCCTAACTACCTACTAAAACATTATACAATTTACAACTATCAACAACCCCACACCTAAACTTTTTCTTGTGCTTAAGCAAAACATCACAAACAACAAAACCAAAACACAACATACACACATATGCAATAATAAGACAATGACATTAAACTTAACAAAACAAATTTAACTACAAACAATATCTTTCAAGTCATTTTATTAACTTGTGAAACATGTGTCTAACTACTTCAAATTAAATATACATACTAATCAAGACCTTAATGTCAAGTTTATCCAAACCTATCACTTGCACACACACACACACATTGATAATTATTTGGTCATCAAAATTGTAACTATCCCTAAATAAGTTTCCATGAAAATTCAAGCTATTCACAAAGATTGGTAGGCTTATTACATAAAACATTATTTTTGTTAATTTTGATTAACAGGAACCTAGCCTTTTTACACGAAGGCAAACATTTGTGATTAATGTTGATCTGATTACTTAGCTAGGTCATGTTTTTATTAAGCAACTTGATTGGAATGTCATTATAGCCTTTTGATGCGAAGACAAACATTTGTAATGAATGTCCCTCAGCTACTCAGCTACATCACATTCTCAACTAGTTGCTAGCTCTATTCATAACCCGAAGGCCAGTGGAATAATTATTTGCTTATTATTTACACCTTTTTTATTATTATTGCCTACCTCATTTCTTTAACTAGTAATTCCCATGAAAGAATACTAATGATACTACTTATTCGATTGGCCTAAAATTATAAATGAATGTGACAAATTCCTAGGGTGAATAAACTAAGATCATATCTGAATCAAAATGTATATTTAATCAAAGTAACCTAGGTCACTACAAGCTAATAAATCTTCATAATCTAAAATACCATGCTCAAAGTTAAATCGACTACGTTAAGTCCTAGCCATTGACATATTAACATAGATCACATCATGCACCCTAAAACAAACTAACATATGATATATAAAAATTACATTCAAAATAAAAGCATACAACACACATCGCTTCTCACACTTGGACAACACACTGTCTCAATGTGAGAAGAGCAATCAACAACACAAAATGTAAGAATAACATCAAATTAAATGGAACATAAAGATATAATTTAAAAGATAAAGGGTTAGAACATAAAATCGTTATGGTAATGGAGGTGGTAGTTGAACACCTTGAGCCTCAAAGTATCTGTGAATGTGTCAGATATCTCACCTCTAGCGTTTTTGTTCTCTGACCATCTCCTTCATCCTCCTTGCATTTTCTGCAAGTGATTTGTTAGTGTCCAAGAGTGCGATGAGTACCTTCTCCTAACTAGTTTCTTCTTCTTCTTCCTCCTCCTCCTCTTAAGATTCTTCACTTATAGACTCCTTCACTCGTTGTTGTCGTGGTGCCGAACTGAAACTAGCTTTTCCTATCTTGTTTCTGACATAAGATTTAGAGCTAACATCTCAGAGTCCAATACCATGGCCTCCAAAATCTCAGCTCTATTTAAGTGATGCATATTAAAGAACTCAAAGAGACAAAGAGTTAGCCCTTCACAATCGACACTATAATAAGCGGCAATAGTTGCAACCAAGTAACCCACGCCAAGCTTATTACTTCTCTTTTTTGAAGTGGCAATAAGAGTGTTAAAAATATGGATTGAGGTACATACCTGGATGTTGTTATCCATACACGACAAAATGAAAAATTCTTTAACTGAACATTTGTTACTTTCACTCTTGACAAACACAAGTTGACACATGAATTTGTGTAATAGCAAATGTTCATTACTCATGATAATATTGTTGTAGGCATTGTTGGTATTGAAGTCATTCAACCCAGTCAGTTATGCCCAATATCTCTAGGCACTAATTTCATCATGTTGATTTACAATAGCTGATTTCGAGAATCCACTAATCTCACACAATATTTCATAGTTGAGCACATACGGTTGACCCCACAGCTGAAACCATAATTTCTTAAGGTTTCTAAGGTCAAAAAGGAGGGTGGTAAAAATTTCAACAACGAGTTCTTCATAAATAACAAATGAGAAATGCAAGAATTAATTGAATTCTACTAGCTAGGTTTTCCACCTTCTCTCTCAAACCTAATCTTTCTAAAATATCAAAGTCAAAGTATCTTGGCACTATAATGTCTTTACAACTAAAAGTACGAAAATGGTTACCTTCCGCTTCCAAGTAAATTGGAAAAGGTGCTTCGTAATCCTCTACCCAGTTCCATTATCCACACCCCAAAACTTGGACTTTTCCTTTTGGCTGCACACGTTTGACCGTCTATTAATTCGTAGGCCCATTGGTTCAAGAGTTGTGAAGAAATCAGCGAGAATTGAAAACTTAAGGATGGTTAGAGAGAAGTGAGAGGATACTGAGGTTTTGAGTTTAGAGAGAGAGTGTGAAAATGAAATATGTAAGAAAAATGAGGTGGAATGTAAATATATAGGTTAGGAAAGGGTTAGGTAAATTAAAAAAATTTTAGTAAAAAATGTGTATACCTCTTCTGCCCTCGTGGCTTGCAAAAAACAATTTCTTCACTTCTTCAATTTTTTGTCATTTCTTCCTTCCACTTTTGTGATCCTTCCTTAACTTCCTATTTGCATCATTACCTCATTGTGCATACCTTCCATATTATCCATTGTCCAAATGATCCTTAATCTTTTCAAGATATTTATTGGAATTGAAACACACAAACAACAAAATTCAAAACTACATAACACCAAAGACAAAATAACAATGCTTCTTTTACCGTCAGTAGCTCAATGTGAAATTTTCCCTTATGGTGGTCTAAAAGAGTCCGTCAATGGTGGTGCATTTATAGATCTCATAAAGTGTAGGCGAGCCATCGGATTATGCATACTACCACCTTTCTTTTTTGATTCGTCCTTCGCTTTTTCCTTCGAGATCTTTCCTTTTCAAGTAAGCCCTTGCGATCATCAATATTCTCTATTTCTCCACAATTTTCTATTCGCTTAATGACAATCATAGGTTGGAGAGAACTTTTTTCATTCTTAGATATTATAAAGGATACTTGCTCATCACCTACTCTCAAGGTCAGTTCACCCCCATCAACGTCAATAATTGATCGAGTGGTGGCTAAAAGTGGCCATCCAAGGATCATTGGTGTCTCTATGTCCTCCTCTATGTCTAAATACAAAGAAGTCTATGGGGGGAGGTAAATTTACCAACCTTAACTTGAACATCTTTTATGACACCTTTTGGCTGACGAACTGAGCTATTCACTATCTGTACACCCATCTTAGTGGGTATTATCTCTTATATCCCCAATCTTTGACATAAAGAATACGACATCATATTTATGCTAGCCTCCAAATCAGTAAATGCCTTATCTATTTTAACACCTCCAATAATGCAAGGGATGTAAACATTTCCTGGATCTTCCTACTTCTATGGGAGTGCCACCACCTCATTTTCCACACACTTTCTAATAGATTCCATTAGGGTGAGTCGTGTCTTCAATTGCTCTATCATTTTAATAACCTCATTTAGTTCAGTTTGTTTGGATTTCTTCATTGCTTTGATTAGATATGGAATCAGAGGCTGGTATTTATTTATTTTAGATAGTTGTACTTAGCTAGCAAGGAGCTTTCCTTATTTTTCTACTCTTCTGCTTTCCTTTTGTCTTTGACTAGATTTGGATTTTGCTACGCTAGAATGGGGTATAGAATTGAAGGTTGATGTTCCTTGATTTCAGGCAGGATATGATTGATTTGAACGGAACATTTTTTAGTCTTCTGCTTTTCTTCCTCCCCATCATCTTTAACTTCATTGGCCTTTTCTTCAGCAACCTAGGTTATCACTATTATTCTTTCCTTAGGGTTCACCTCAGTGTTGCTAACAAGGGTTCCCGCACTTCAGGTTGATAATGCATTAACTAATTGGCTCATTTGGACTCCCAAGTTATGTATGGAAGAGGCGTAATTCTTTGTTACTTGTTTGAATTTGCTTCAAGCCTCTTATGAGCATCTTTCATGCCTCCAATTTTGTCTAAAACCTTATCTAATTTAGCGTCCATGGAATCTGGTTTTTTCTACTGGAATCCTGAAGGCTCTTGAGGTTTGAACTGGCCTCTTGCATTGTCCGACCATGAGAAATTTAGGGTATGTTTGGGAGTTTATGATGGAATGGAATGGAATGGTAATTAATGGAACGGAATGGAATGGAGTGGAATGGAATGGAATGAAATGGGCCACTC
>JAOSBK010000006.1:31407203-31418126 GCA_027568895.1 Erythroxylum shatona | reverse complement strand
TACCCGAATTATTTCGGGTAATTGTCGGGCCGGCCCGATTTACCGACTTTTTGTCATTTTGTTACCCGAATTAATTCAGACCGGGTCGAATAATCGGGCCAGCCCGAATTATGCTCACCCCTATTAGCCACAAGTTGTCTCTTATAGATGACAAGAATTGTGGGCTCATGTGTCTGCCTTCGTTATCGTAAGAATAGAAGTTATATACAAGTGTTTGTGAATAAGAAGGAAACTATCACCTTAATAATCTCCCAAAATATCTCTATCTAAATAATTAAAACCAAAAAGATATACATGAGAGATACACATAAATTTACATATATATGTTGCGTAATATACCGTATCATTTTCATTCTCTGTGACAAAAAAAGTTTGATGACCATTATTTAGTGATTATTGGTAATTAATTAATTAATATTATAAATAAAAATATTATAAATTTATTAATAACCAGTAATAAAAAAATATATCATTTCATTGCTTCTTGTAGGAAGAAATCAGGAATGCAATTTTATCCAATAACTTGGACGCATGTTTATCATCCTGGGCCTCCTCCGAGAGAGGTTGAGTCCATTCCTGGAAGTTGTGGAGGCTGCCTGTGAAGTCTGTGAAGAGCCCATCCACTCCTATTTTGTTAATCCAGTAACTAAATTCCTGATACGGGTCTTGATGAAAGTCGAAGTGTAAGAATCTGTTCTCATTTCGGAAAGTGTAAGGGTGCACCTGCATTTGGAACACAAGTAGAAGTTAGGAAGTTGAACAACTATTGTTTTAGTGGAAATAAAGCAATAAAAAAAAAAGAAATCTCAGTTAAATTCATAAACTACTAGGAATGGAGTTTGAGGCCATTTAGTACTCAAGTTCACACAAGTTTGATGGTAACCAGGAGAGACACGGAAGGTAACAGTATAGAGCAAACTGCACCAACTCAGAATCAGGTGAAATTTCAAGTAAACACCAAAATATACTCGTATCATCCATCCTCCCGATTCCAACATAGGATTAGACATGCCAGAAAGAATTAAGAAAACCACTGTCGAGCGTTTAGTAAGGATTTATCGAAAATAACTTTCATCATAGATACTTTCATAGCAGAATCTCCAAGCTGTACCTGAAGCTAATTTTACTTTCAGAATTACATAGGTGAATTTATCACTTTAATATAAGTTTGTTTAATAAAGGAAGTTTCAGTCTATATTTTGACCATAATAGAACCTATCTTTTTACTAATGTAATGATTAAGAGAGAACAAAATCAAATAATTCAAGTATATAAATCAATTTATCCAAAAGATGTATCACAGAGTGAAGTATCAAGTAATCTTTGAAGTCAAAAAAAGAACAATGAAGAAAGTTCATCAAGCTAATTGGACCAAAATTATGGAAGATTCAAGACCTTCAATGTGTAAAGTAATATTTAACCTTTCGTCTACCCTTGTCTTAACATTTCATTTCAATCACAATGCACCTAACAATAACAACAATACCTAGAAAAAGTCCCGCTAACACCTAATTCTTATGAATTAAGATTTTAATTTTTAAATAAAAACCTCTTAATCTCTAAAAACAAAATTTGAGAAACTTTGACAATGAATAAAGTCTAGTTATTATAAAAAAGGTGTGTTTTAAATGCTTTTGAAAAACTTGAGTATTGAAGATTGACAAGTATAAAAACGTAGAACGTTGCGTTTCAACAATAAGATAATAGAACATATTAAAAATCAACAATTTTATAAATGCATATTAATTCTATATGTTTTAAAAATAAAATGTTGAAATAATGAAATGAAAGAAACAAAGTTATGGTTCTATGTTACCTGGCATAGTGATAATAGGCTGATATGGCATGCATACTGGCCACATTACATTAGAACTTACTTCTTTGTAAACTTTCTGTGAAAAATCAAGTAGTTTTGGAGTTTGTTGTGTGCTCTTCCCAGCTTATCCTAAGAGAATAAAAAGCATTGGACAGAGAAGAAAAATACCTGTAAGTCGTGGGCATGTGCTTTGGAAACGAGATCTGTAGGTGTTTGCAGATAATTATCCACTACAGGAACAATTGTGTCCTTCCAGGGACCTATGCCAACCACGTAATCCTTGATGTAGTCAAAATAAGCATCAGAAGTGATTTCCCAATATGACTGCAAAATCGCCAACAAAACATTCAACAACATTAAAAACTTGATCCAGACATCACTTCTGCTACGAGAAAGCAAGATATCTGGTAACAAGGACTTGTACGCCACCTCAATGCAGGAAAAAAGAAAGTAATTAACAGGCTCATGAAATATTGAACATAAATTATGGTGTGCATAAGCATCCCTTTGATCTAGATACGGTATGTAACTCAACAAGTTCATCAGAATGTAAAAATCAAAAGCTTCAGGATCATAATGCTTTAAAGAACTAGGGATAAACAACCCTTTCTGAATAAAATCAATATTTGTAGCAGTTACAGATCATCCACTTGTTAACCTATACAGATGGTCTATATACATGGTCTAAATTGGATAAACGTGAACCTGATTAGTGTCTTGCGTGGGGACAGTAATATCATCGATCAATAAGATTTTGGGCATGTCCGTCATATTTGATACATATACCAGTGAAGTTGGGGCGAAAGATTGGACGAACACAGGCTGTTTCAGCCAATCTTTGGACAAATATGAACCTTTATATCCATACTTTTTCAGTGTCTCCACAAACCTGTCCTCAAATCGCTTACCACCAGGCCATTTGACCTATTGTACACAATTCAAACATATAAATACTAAAGTCAATTTATCAGCAATTCATCAAATTTTATCAGATAGAAACTGCTTCTACTTCTAGGCCATCATGGAAAATGGATAGAGTTCAAAGAGACATCAACTCCTATACTTGTACCAAAAAAATTAACCATTTGAGGTCTAATACTGCTGTGATCAGGGAACAGTGATGCTATACGGAAAGAAAATGTTGTAATTTCAATCAGAAACAGATATCTGACAACTATATGGCACTTTCCAGGGAGAAGTTCCTTACATGTTGGTTGATAAATACTGGATTTTTAATCTCTGGATATATTCCAACAACTCGTGGTGCGTCCAGTGCAATTGATATGAATTCTTCAAAAGTTATAATAGGAAATTTTCCTGATGGACACACAATACAATAAAATTCAGTTTCTATTGTGTCCATATGCTGCAAAAAATGTTGAATTTCTATATTATCACTTAAACCCTAGAGCAAGTATCTAGTAACAGCTATTACAATCACAAACATAAGAAAGTAGGCGACAGTAAAAGACACAAGGAAAAGAGGGTACAGGTGAAAACCACTAAGTAACTGCATTAAGCTAAACGTTTCTCCAATAACTAATTAGACTATTAAGTGTTTCATCAAGGACATAATTTTCTTGGTTCAGAAAAGCTTAATATTTACTGTTATTCCATCAGAAAATCTTACCTTATGGTGGCATTCTGTCAGAAGCAAATATTGCCAACTTTCATACGCAATAATTTTCAAATAACAAAATGCTCAAGAACTACTTAGGCTTGTCTTCTTTGACCATTTCCTTTCACGCATTATCATTACGTTTTCCCCTACCTGGACTCAGATATTTATCAATTTGTAATACTTTGAAACTCAAACCAATTCCTGTACATTAAGTCTTTTTTAATAATAAGGCAAGGAAGTCAAGGCGTACAGCATGACATGATTATCAGAAGCAAGTCCATCCATCTCTCCAGATCTCCCCCTGAAAACTTGTTTCCCATTCAAGACTTCTAATTCCCATATCTTTCAGCTTCCTAACAAAAGGAAGTGGGAACGGTGAAGGGAAATGTATTTTCCATCAGGGAACTTGCCTTTGAAGTTTTGAAGGCTAACTACAAAATTTGGGCATCCTGTCCATCTGACATTGAGGCCTTCGGAACCAGTGGCATATCAACCACAGGGTCTTCTTATAAGGATTTTGAATAATTATGGTAAGATCATGCAATCAATGCCATCACTAAAATCATGTTGTTGACACTACAATAGACATACAATTTTCCTATGTCATTAGCATCAGCTATCTCTTAACTGCATAAGACATACTGGAAAATATCTCCAAGCCACATTGTGTTATTAAAGTTAACTGTTACTTAACAAAATGCATATGTATTTAACTGACAAAAGAAAGTAACCATTATATTGTTGATCCCGAAAACTGTATCGCTGCTTCACCCGCAATCGCTTCAATTCTTTCAGGGTGAAATCAACTGCATATAATTGGAATAAATTATTTTCTCCCCCTGGTCCAAACCTTAGTAATAGAAACTAGCTTGCTGAAGGTAAAAAAGAACCTAGAAAACCACATTTAAGCAGATACTTAATTTCTAACAGTGTTGGGTGCTTGTGTATGGATGGTAAAGTAGAAACATGAGTTTTATTGGCTGGAAGTAGTTTAGAGTCTCTACCTGTGAAAAATCCAGTGGTGTTAACCCCTTGAACCTCATAGGTCCTTTTACGATTTTGAAACTCCTTGTGGTTTCCAATGTCAGTTGTATCATCAAGGGTAACATCATGAAAGCATATAAGAATGCCATCTTTAGAAGATAAGATGTCTGTTTCAATGAAATCTGTTCCCTCATCTATGGCCCTCTGCAAATAGCATACCAAGTGACACGATTACAAAGGAAAATGCTTAGCAAGTGTAAAAGCAAAGGTGGAAGAAAAACTACACACGAATGTAATAACTTGAATACCATATATTGTGAGGAAAGAGACAAAAAGTAAGCAATATGGTATGCTAGCTAGACTAGACCGACTAGCAGGATAAGTAATGCTATGGATTTGAAATTTTAAGAAACTTTATTTCTTTTCTTCTTTTCATCCAACAGAAATTTACCAACTTATTTAGTTGAAAGAGTGAGCGATGAGTTTTCTTTGTTTTTTTGTTCCTTGTGACTGTAGGCAGCGGGACCATTCCAATTGCATACATCTGAGTGGCATTTGGGTGTGCTGAAAGAAATTTACCAACTTCTTACAGCAAACATATCAACATTAAAGGAAAAAGTACTATCGGACTTGCAGAATCTACAAGCCCATACGTACCATATATGCAGCAGCAGTTTCTTCAGGAATCTCTCCATTTGATCCTCGATGTGCAATGTTGTATGGGCGGGATGTTTGTATAGGCTGTCTACAATCATTCCTTACTTTGCTAGGAAGTGGGTAGATTGGCCTTGCGACACACACTACTGCTAAAGACAGGCATATGATTGGAACTATGTCTGCCATTTGTCGTAGTTCAGAAAAACGCATCAGATTTATGTTCTCTTAACAGTTATGAAGAAAGACCAGAATATACAAATAGAAATGATGAGATTACATGATTTCTCTTTCACATTAATCAGCACGTAAACTACAAATAGAGTCGAATATAAAGCTTAGTGTGGTGAGTGCCAACTGAATTAAAAGAAGCTTGATCTCATCAAATGATAGTGGCAAGAAACTAATATAGAAATTGGCGAGTCGGAAGAAGTTTGGGGATGGGGGCATTCACGATTACAATCACTTGTACGTACAAAAAGATTAGTAGTCCTGGCCAGTGGGAATGCTATTAGCATACATAGTCATAAACTGAAGAACCCAAAATCTGACAGTTTCTATTTTCACAACAGAAGGTTTCTCCACGCACAGCAGATGCAAGTAGCGCACGTGACAATTTCATATCAGAATTCTCTTACATTATCACCTACAGGTTCCAGAAAGATCCCAAATTTTCCAACAAACCAATAGAGAAACAGAAAAGCATATGAACATGCCGGGGAAAACGAAGAAACTCAAAAACAACACAAGGAAGTGAAAGGAAAGGAAAGAACTTGATCAAGACCACCCAAAGTGTCAACCATCCCAGGAGCTGAAATAAACCTACAAACTAAAAGAACACAGTTTGATAACTCACATGTTGAAGCCATGATCTTCGCTTAGCTTCTCTTATCTTAGGACATACTCCGTCTATCTCGCTCTCCCTCTATAAGATCTTATGTATGTGGAAGTGGAAGTGGAAGTGCCCAAATCCAAGCTGGCCCATTACCAACTTTTTCCTTTCAGTAGTCTATGCAGTTGTAATCTCAGTTGGAGTTGCAGCTTATGCTGTGTTCGGAGAACTAATAGCCTTGGATATTTGTTACGAATGTAAGAATATTCCCTGGAAATATTCTTGTTTATAGTAAATTGCCAATCATATGCCCAGTAAGTCAGATCAACCATTGACAAGAAACAGACTAGTGACGTGTTCGGAAACGATTCAGGTGGTCGAGAATAAATGTATTTTTAGGAAAGACTGTCTGATTGGCGTTGAAGGAGAAGGGTAGGCAAAAGAAAGCTTGTAGTCGACGATTCTTTCGTTGACTTACGAATCAGACAAGTTTTACAGGGTCACGTGAGCTCGTGTAAGTTTACGAGTCAAAGCAAAAAAATTTTAAAAAAAGTTTGTCCTCTCCCTATTTTCATTTTTTTTTTACAAAAGAATATCAGCATTATAAATTACGTAGTAACTTTAAGGCGACAAGCTCCCGACTCATCTTTTAAGAGGATAGATAAGCAGCTCCAAGGTGAGAGCTCAAAAGTAGTGACCCCTAGTTCAAACTGATTTGCATTATATTGTTCACTGTACTCGAATCCACTTCTAATTTTATATGTTGGTATCCAAAGTTCCACGCCAGGTTAAGGCCTATGAGCACACCCTAAAGTTCAGCAGTTAAAGTAAAGCACCATCTAATGTTCTGCACAAATCTTCCCAACCAAACGCCCGAATTGTCCCACAGCAAGCCACTTGCTGTGGCCGAAAAGCGTGAGTTTTTGTTGGGTCCATCCGTATTTACTTTTATCCAACTTTAAGAAGGTTTGCTCCAGCCTATGAGCTATTCCCATCGAGTGCGATTACCCATCTTAGTTCTTTGTTGCCAAACTACTACCATATGAATATGGTGAACATATTCTAGGACCTGATGATCTGGAGAAGTTGGCCAAAAAAAATGCTCATCGAAAAGGGCCTTATTTTGCTAGTACTAGAGAAACCAGCACGTTATGTCAAAGATAATTGCCCAATCGAAACCCCATACCAATCGGTGTGTGTGCGGGTTCTTGATGAGCCACTCCTTGTTGGTCATGGTAAAAAACTCCGAGGAGATAACTTGAGGGAGAAACCTATTCTAGAAGTTGCGGGCTTTAGGCCAGTCCCGCACTACATGAAAAGGGGATTCCTCGAAGTGGCAATAGTAGCAAGCAGCATCCGAAGTGAATTTTCTATAGGCCTGTTGTTGATTAGTGAGTAATTTATCGTGCAAGAGGAGCCCAAGAAATGTTTGGATTCATTGCGGGCCCTACCATTGCCATATAGACCTCCAGAATGCATTGATCGTAGCTTCTTCGTGGTTCATTATTATAAAGTAAGTTGATGCAGTCATGAATTGTCCATTATCCGATTGGCCCCAAATAAGCTTATCCAGCCTTAAGTAATGCTTAAGTGGAAGGATAACTACTATAGCCATGCAGATCGAAGGCAGGAGCAGGTGTTGGAAGGCCTCCCATTTCCAGTTACCTGCAGTGTCTATAAAATGTTATACCTGATGGTTAATAATTTCTGGAGAAATCGGTGTCACTGTATGAGATATGAGAGGTCACCAGTCTTTGACCCATGGATCGAGCAAGAATCAAATTCGGTAGCCGTCATAGATCATCCATTTCATGCCTTGCCTAACGTGATGTCGAGTAGCTTTAATACTCCTCTAGATCATCGATCCACTTGTTGCATCAAAGAAAAGGGGAAGATTGTTAGTATCAAAATTATACTTAGCCTAGAGAATTTGAACCATAAAGCGTTTGGCTTAGAAATCATTGCCCACCTTAGCTTTGCAAGTAAGGCATCATTGGTTTCTCTTATTTTACAAATTCCAAGTCCCCCCATCTCTTTTTGTAGACACACTACTTCCTAATTAACCAAGCTAGTCTTCTTGTTGTTGGGTGTCGCACCCCACAGGAACTATCGCATTATTTTCTCCAGATCGTCACAAAGCTGGCGCGGCAAGTGGACCTTCTGCATTGTGTAGCTTGGGAGCGCTACAATGACAGATTGAGTCAA
Organism: Erythroxylum shatona; assembly: GCA_027568895.1. NCBI lineage: Eukaryota > Viridiplantae > Streptophyta > Magnoliopsida > Malpighiales > Erythroxylaceae > Erythroxylum > Erythroxylum shatona. The sequence goes on along the minus strand of JAOSBK010000006.1, from coordinate 31,410,014 downwards.
CATGATTTTGCCAGCGAGCGATAAAAGATTAGCCGTTCACCTCGAGAGTCGTTGTTGAACCTTATCCAGGATATGATGGTAGCTTCTTTTACTAACTCACTTGTGTAAAAGAGGCACTCCTAGGTATCGTCCTAAATTATTTGTCTATCTGAAGCCTAAAGCCCCGCTTAGATAATAAGCCTGTGGGGTCATAATATTCCTAGAGAAAAAGCAACGACACTTGTCTTGACTGACCCGTTGACCGGAAGCTGAGCATAAGGTACTTAACATATCTCGTATTTCTTTTACTTGTTCTATGGAAGCTTCAGCGAACAGAATGAGATCATCTGCAAAGAATAAATGAGATATAGGGGGTTTGTCTTTGCTTAATTTAATCGGCTTTCACCTTCCTTTAGAGACTAAATAGTTAATTAAGTGGCCCAGTCTTTCCATACAAAGAACAAAAAGATAAGGTGATAATGGGTCGCCCTGTTGAATACCTCTGGTAGGAGAGAAAGAGTCACTTAGATCCCTGTTAAAATTCACTTGCATAGAAACTGAGGATAGACACTTTATGATCAAATTTGTCAAAGTGTCCGGGATACCAATCTCGATAAGAGTATTTATGATAAAGTCCCAGGACAATCTATCATAGGCTTTCTCTAAATCCATCTTTATCTCAATAATTCCTTTTTTTTCGGATTTTTGTTTCATAGAATGGATAACTTTTTGGATGATAATGATATTATCTGTAATCTGTCAACTTGGAATAAAGTTGCATTGAGTCGGTGCAACGAGGACATCTAGATGGGGTTTGAGATGGGTAACAAGGATCTTGGTAATGGCTTTATAAAGCACGGAGCATAACGCTATAGGCCTAAATTAGGTTATCGACGTGGGCTTGGGGATCTTTGGTATAAGCACCATTATGGTACGATTGAGAGCAGAATCCCAGACTTCATACCGAAATATTCTGTGTATAAACAGAGTCAGGGTCGGATCGACAGTGTGTTGTTGAGATTGATAAAATAAGGCGGTAAATCAATCAAATCTTGGTGTCTTGTTCAGAACCATATCAAAGAAAGCGTTCTTGATTTCATCTTGGCTAGGAGGATGTTGGGGGTCAGTTATAGCCCGGGGCGAGAGGGTAGGGAAAGAGCCAGGTTGTTGAAAATTTCTTGGAGTATGAATGTCTTGCTTGTAAAGATGCTCAAGAAAATTTTTTGTTATCCATTTAATGCTCTCCAAGTCTGAGCTCATGTTCCCCTGTTCAACTTTGAGAGTAGTAATCCGCGACTTACACTGTCGATTCATGGTGATGGTTTGATAATACTTGGTATTTCTATCTCCCTGACTTAGCCATTGACATCTTGAGCATTGGTCCCAAAAAACTTCTTCCTGGTACAATACTTGTTCCAGCTCGGATCTAAGATATTCCTCTAAATCCCGTAAGGGACGTGAGTCTAGATCATCTAGAGTTTTTTGGATCCCTTTCAGTCTAGCCATAAGTCATTTTTTTCGATGAAATATATTCTCGAAAGTGCAAGAGTTCCATTCCTATAAAGAAGTAGAAAGATTGGATAAAGCTCCACTTAAGTCATTCGTATTTGGCTGCCACTTCTGTTCGACAATCTGATCAAAACCTTCATATGTTAACTAGGCTGCCTAAAATCTGAAAGCTCTCATGGTAGGATGCAATTTAATATCTGCCTGTAGGTTAATCAGTAGCAGGCGATGATCAGACTTTATGAAGGGGAGGTGATGAACTGAAGTATTCTTAAAGGTGGACTGCCAAGAGTTAAAGTAGAGAACTCGATCTAGTCTAGCCATTATCTGTCTTCTTCTCTAAGTGAATTTAGGTCTAGAATATCCTAGATCATGAAGTTGACAATGGTGAACACAATCACGAAATTGCTTGTTGACTATAGGTTAAAGTCTGGAGCCTCCTCTTTTATCGTTACTATTAAGTTTGGCATTGAAGTTGCCCCCCACGATCCACGGTTTAGAAGTGATCCTAGCAATTTTTGGAGATAATTCCATAGAAAGTGCTGTGGGGAATAATTAGGACTAGCATAAATAGTCGTAACATCAAAATTATAATGATCCCGTATAATATTAGTATGCACGAATTGACGGTGAGCTAATAGAATTCGGATAGTGATATTGGCTTTCCATAATAACTAGATACCTCCGGAGAATCCTAAAGCTTCTACCATAAAAGAATGTTCAAAACCTAAGCTCCGAATAATCTTCCTTGCTCGATCTCCACTGAGTTTTGGTTCGACTAGCACTATAAGCATTGGATTGTGAATCCGAATATAATTCTTCATGATCGGCTTGAAGGTTTTACCTCTAGCCTTTTGGCAATTCCATAAGAGTATTGACATGGAAGTTAACTAAATTCGAAGTAAACACTATAAGTCTTGAGTATTTACTGTGTGGATATCTATCGCCCTAATAGGGTTAGTCAAGGGGTTCAGCTAACTCTCTATTAATTGAGGGTCGGGAACTAGAGTGGTCTCGCTTTCTGGACTCATGTCATTATCTAAATTTGGAGGACGAGCAGGAGGCAGAAATTGAGGAGTAGATGATGATGGCTTGTGGTGTCCCTGCATACGTCCTGAGTTATGTTTCCTAATTCCCTACAGCTTTCTTCTTCTTCGATGGTTTCAATTAATGAGTGATCATTAATAAATATAGTTGCATGTGAGGGGATGGAGACTGTGATGTATAGGGTGGAGTTTGGCTGAGGGTGCTTGTTGGACCCCGAACTTTGATTGGACGTCAGAACTATTAAATGAGGAATTAGTGATGTTAAATGTTTATTTGGGT
>JAOSBK010000006.1:31372342-31386291 GCA_027568895.1 Erythroxylum shatona | reverse complement strand
TTATAACTTCCAATATTTCACATATAACCCATCTTGTACATAACTATCTTTTCTACTTCATTACAAATTCAAGAATTTTTGTTTTCTTTACACATGAATAATCACCAAAATTTCTCATTTAATATTTCTAACTTCCAAGAAAGTTCGGGTTCCAACACCAGAACTTGTATATATTCCTTTTTAAAGCTGCGTTAACACATAGATTTGTGAGCATGATAGAGGCATTCATTTCTAAACCCCTTTACCCAAATACAAGCCGTTTCAATTGACCTTTGCTTCCCCCTTTGAGCCCTTCACTTTTATTCATTCTGTTGTTTTTGAACAAGTGTTTTGCGTAAGTTACATTATGTTCTTCATGATTAAATGTGCATAATTGATGTTGCTATTTTTATCTTATTGGGTCAAAAAAACAAAATAAAAAAAGCAAAAAACAAAAAACAAAAAAATAAAGAATAAAGAATAAGTTTGAAATGAGGCATCTCTTGGTGGATTGAAGATTAAATATTGGGTCTTTAAAGTTGATAATCGCATATTGGTGTTCATTTGAAGGTTTCCCTTTAGCTCATTATGAGTTGTTTATTAAAGCTCATGCATTGCATTTGTTGTTATTTCCATTTTATCCTTTCATTAGCCTTTCATCAACATTACAATCCTACAAAGTCCTCTGGATCATAAATCTATGGTATGTTAGTGGTGGAGATAGTAGAATCTTTACAAGCTTATGGTAGGTGCCAATCTAGGTGGATTGAGTGAAAAGTTTCCTATTTGAGAGATGAGAGAGACACTTATACCTTTGAGAGATCTATTATATTTCTTTTCTTTCTATCTTGTTATGTCTCTTATGTTAGTTTCTTTACACCGAAGCATTCCATGATGGTTGGTTGATTAGGGATAGAGTTTGTTTGGGTTGATTGTATATTCTTGCTTTGTCGGTTTTATGTTTGCTTGCATTGGGCTTAACTATTGGAATTCTCTTTACTAATAATTTTCCCAAGAGTGCAAAAGGATAAGTGTGGGGGAGTTGTCAAACTAATTTATTTACATATATTTTCATATCAATTGGATGGGTTTTCGTCACTATAATTGGTCTTTAAGGAATTATTTGATTATTATTTGAATTATTAGGCCTTAGATTTAATTTGTGTTTAAATATTTTGGTTTAACTGTGATAAATTGATTTTTGGACAATTGATGCTATTTTATTTGTAATTTTTATTATAGGATGCTTGGAGAAATTAGAGTTCAAAAGATTAAGAAGTAGTGCTTAAGGCATTAAAATACCTAGAGAAAAGACCAAAAATGACAACAGGGAAGGGAAAAAATATAAGAGAAGGAACTACGGCGTAAAAAAGAAAACTTAAGGTCTGTTAGGGTTGATAGTAAACAGTGAAGGGTGGACCAAAAATTAAGAAATTAAATTGTCACATTAGTAAGAGTGGTGATAGAAGTGGGGTGTGAGTGGTCTGGCCAAATAACAAAACTACTACATAGAAGAGAAAACATGAGGCATGCGTATTGCTAAAAAAAGAACAGAAATGACAACGTAGGTTGAGTAGTGTGTGAGTTTTGCAAAGGTTTTGGAAAGAACAGAAGGCTTGGACATGAATTAATAAGTCACTTTTAGGTACAACTGGAGGTGCGGTAGAATTGGGTGCATGCGTGGTCTGCGTACGTGAAGGTTTGGTCTATGTGCGTGAAGGTTTTAGGTGTGTGCGTAGTCTGTGGAGAAAAAAGAAAAAACATTATTCTAGAAAGAAAGAAAGGGATCTAATTTCGTTCTTGGTCCTCATCTCTCCCACATAAATCCAAAACCATTATTCTTACATCTAATGGCTAACCGTTAGAGCTTATCTTCTACAATGTCTCTTATGAATTTTCGTGGCTATTTCATCCTAATCCTCTGATTCAATGGCAATGGTAGGAGCTTGGGTTTTTCATACGGGAGTTTCGGTTGCATTTATTTTCTAACCATTTAATTATTTAGTGTTTCCTAGGTCTTAGGATAACTATTTAATTATTTGGAGTTATATATGGATTATATCTTTGAATTGGAAGATTTCTATGAATGGGTTATTTTTTGGCAACTGATATTGTGTTGATTTTGGTTCAATTTCATTACTTTATTTCGGGTCAAGACTTGCTATTGAGATTTTGGTGAATGTTTGGTGATTATACAAGGTGGCTTGAATAATTGGATTATTATATTGGTTACTGGTATTAATTCTATTTCCTTAATTATTGAGTAAAAATTGAGCATCAGTTTTAGTATCCTTAGTTCTATTTTACTATTTTGGTGGCAGTTAGTAGATTAGGATTTTGGAAAATATTTTTGCAACAATTCGAGGTGGCTCAGTTTTTAGATTAAAAGCTCGATTATAACTCTTGGTTTATTTGTTTTAACTCTAATATTTGTTTAAGTGAAACATACCAGCACTATTGAATTGGAGGGTTGCATTTATCATTGTTAATTACTTGTGTTTTTCTTCTTATTCCATTCGCTCATTACATTTCATATCACTCATTTTAATCTTTAAAATACCAAAACAGTCCTTAGTGTTTATTTTAATTCATTGCAAATTTTAATGGTAATTGATCAAATCAAATCTCATTCTATAGTTAGGTTGCATTGCATTTAGTTACTTAAGAAGTTTATTTCATATTTTTGGTTCCTCAAAGAGAACGACCTGAGGTTGCACTATATGCTATCCTTGGTTAAATTTTAAAGTAACACTAAGGCGACATCATATTTAAGGTTATTTCAGTACTCTGATATCTACCTAACATTCCAATAACAAATGTAATTTTGGGTTTTATATAAACATAAGCACATATTAGGCTTTCGATTGCAGAAGTATATGAAATATTTTTTGATTTATTCCCTTTCAAAATCACTTTTCGAGCAATGGTCTAAAGTAAACCTATCCCTTTTCATAATGGAGCTACATTTGGTTAACAATCTTTCATCTGAAATCTCTCTAAAACTTTATTAATGTAGATTTCTTGAGACAAACCCAAAACACCATGAAATTTGTCTCAATGGATCTTATTGCCAATGAAATAAGACATATCACCAATATCTTTCATTTCAAAATTCTTAGAAAGAAATTGTTTCACATCATGTAACAAACCCCTATCATTGGTTGCAAGTAATATGTCATCTGCATATAATACAAGAAAACAAATTTTACTCCCACTAAACTATTGGTATATATACATTGGTCCATAATATTTTCTTCAAAAACCAAATGATGAGATAATATCATTAAATTTCAAATACCACTGGCAGGATGCTTGTTTCAATCCTTATATGGATCTTTTAAGCTCACAAACCAAATGCTTACCATTATTATAATTCTCTAGTTGTTTCATCATATTAACTTCTTTCTCTAGGTCACCATTTAAGAAAGTCATTTTCACATCCATCTGGTGCAACTCCATATAAAAATAAGTAACCAATGCCAAAAGTATATGAAGTGAATCTTTTTTAAAAATAGGAGAAATTGTATCTGTGTGATCAATTCCTTCCTTTTGAGTGAATCCCATAGCAACGAGTCTTGCCTTGTATGTCTTAATATTGCCTAATGGGTATTTCTTTATATTAAATACCTATTTGTAGTCTATGGGTTTTGCTCCTTTAGGAAATTCAACAAGATCATAAACATCGTTATTCTTCATGGAATTTATTTCTTCCTTCATGTCATTGTACAATAAATTAGATTATTTGAACCTTATTCCTTGTGAAAAGGTTTTAGGATCACTCTCGACTCCTATATTGTAGTCAGATTCTTGTAGACATATAATATAATCACTAATGATAACTGATTTTCTTATTCTAGTAGATTTCCTTGCAATATCCTCCTGTAGAGTTTGTTATTCAACTGCTGCTGAATGCTTTTAGGTAATTCCTGAATAACTAGATCTATTGAATTATCAGTAACATATGGAATTTGTTAATTGTTATTTATGTTGACGGTAAGTTTATGAATTTCAACAGTTGGTTGTGTAATGTCTATTTGAACATGAGGAGTGTTGTGAATGACAATCACCTTACTATTTGAGGTAGAAGCTTGAGCATCCTTATAGTCATTATCAGAAACTATATCTTGAAATTGATTCCTCCCATTAATCAAGTCATTCTCAAGAAATTTTGCATTTCTTGATTACACAATTCTAATGTGATGTGATGAGCAATAGAACTATATCCACTAAACCTTTTGACATATCCAATGAAATACTCAATTATAGTCCTTAGGTCCAATTTCTTCTCTTATGGATTATAAATTCTTATTTTATACGGGCATCCCCAAATATGTAAATGTCGTAAACTCTATTTCCAACCTTTAAATAACTTAAATGGCATCTTTGGAATAACATTGGTTGGGAATTGATTTAATATATACAATGTCATCTTATAAACTTTAGTCCACAAGGATTTAGGAAGCTTGGAGCTACTTTGTACCATATCCAACAATATTCCGTTTCTTCTTTCTACCACATCATTCTAGTCCAGAAATCTAGGCATAATGTATTGGGTTATTATCCTATTTTATTAAAGATACCTAGCAGATGGACCAGTAGCTTATCCACCTTCAGTATATCTACCATAATATTCCCTACCTTTATCATATATCACGACCTTAATTTTTTTACCCATTGTTTCTTTACTTCATCTTTGAATATTTTGAAAGCATTTAGAGCTTCATTCTGGTTATGAAGCAAGTAGAGATTCATATATCCTGAGTAATCATTTATAAATGAGATGAAGTATTTATGACCATATGAGTCCATATCTGGACTATAAATATATGTATGTATGATCTTTAATATGTGTGAAATTCTCTTGTCATCTTTCTTTGCTTTATTGGCCTGCTTTCCCTTTATGTAGTCCATACAAGTTTCAAAATTAGTAAAATTCAAAGTACTAAGTACTTTGTCATTCACTAATCTTTTAATCCTTTCTATAATGATATTTCCTAATCTTTGGTGCCACAACATATAGGAATTTTCATTCATGACATAACGTTTTGTTCCAGTATGAACATGTGTTAATTATAACAGGTATTATCTTGTAAATCAAAATGGAAAAGACTATCAAATAATGTACCATTCCCAACAAATTTTGATTTATAATTTAATTAAAAGATTTATCTGAAAAATGAAAGGAATATCCAAATGGTACCACTCTTGAAACTGAAATCAATTTCCTAGATAAATTAGGAATATGAAATGCCTTTTCTAATTTTAAAATAAAACTAGTACAAAAAATTAAATTACAATCTTAATAGTCCACACGTGAGCGTATGTTATTTCGGGATAAGATATATAACTCATTTCCCACTGACTTCCTTGAGTTTTGCAAATCATGCAACACATTTGTAATATGGATTGTACAACTAGAATCAATCAACCATATGTCATGACTAACTTCAGCCATATTAGATTTAAAACAAACAAGTGAGATTAGATTACCTTTCTTTTCAATCCATTCCTTATGTTTGACACAATCCTTCTTCATTGTGCCTTTTTTCTTACAAAAGAAGCATTTATATTCCTTCTTAATGTCAGCTTAGGCAAGTATTTGACCTTTTCCCCTTGAGTTGACTTGATTTTTCTTCTTTCCTTGAACAACCAGATGTGCACTCTGCAAATTCTCTTCATGTTCCATCAATAATCTCCCTTCCTCTTGAACACACATGGTCATTAATTTATTTATTGACCACTTATCCTTATGTGTATTATGAGAGATTTTAAAGGGTCTATACGGTGGTGGAAGGGTGTTCAAAATATAATGCACAAGGAAAAAAATTAGATATCTCAACCTCAAATTTCTTTAATTCAGCTACAATGTCGCTCATCTTTATAATATGCTTACACACACCTCAAACACCTGTGAATCTTGTAGATAAAAACTTCATAATCAGGGTACTTACAAGTTCTTTGTATAAAGTTTTGAATTGCTTATCAATAGCCTTCAGTAGAGCACATACATTGTTATGCTATTCTATGGATCCATGAATGCCAGTAGAAATTTTGGTTTTAATAAGCATCGTAATTAGGTGATTAGATTGCTCCAAACGTTCATAAAGAGCAATTTAGATGTGGTGTTGGTCTCCGTTACCTTAGGTGGTTTGTCTTTTCAGATAACATAGTCAATGTCCATCTACACCAAATAAAGAAGAGTTCTCTTCTTACAGATCTGAGAGTTTTCACCACCTAATTTGGGAATATTATAACTTGTATAAAAGAAACTAATAGGTTGAATAGCTATATAACTTAAACATACATGCAACTTATCAATAAATTAAGGCTAACAAAGTATACATATGTCTTACTAATGTAAAAAAAGCTTAAAAGACATAAATCAAATGACATCAAAATTGCCTGTGGAATTTTTAATTCAAACATATTTATGCTAAACTCTATGATAAAACTATCAAATCATATTTCAATTTTTAATAATTGTAGGAAAATTAGAAAAAATAATTTGATATTTTATCCTAATTAATTATTCAAATATAATAAGATTTCCTGTGGGATAAAATTTATTGTATTAAAATAATTAACTATACCTAAACCCTAATAATTAATCACTAAAACATTTTAATTGAAATTCTATTCACAATGAAAAATATAGACATAATAGTCATGTGATAATCTACTTCTTGTTGAATGCTTATATAAATATAATTTCAACGCATAATATATACAGATATAAGCCTCAATTTGGATGGTAGAGGCTCACCATATGGCTAGAAGAATGCAAGTTCAAGCCTTAACCACTACAATTGAATTTGTTTTCTAAACAAAAAGCAAAAACAATGTCGTTTTGTTATAGCAATCTTCTTCAATCTCCAGCCATGTTAAAACTACCTAGTTTGTGATCATTGGATACCAAATAAAATCAGACCAGAAAATACCACAAAATGATTTTTGAATGTATAAATACTTCCAAAGCAGTTAATTGAAGATTTTTACCTTTAATCTGAAAAAAGGCCCAAAAACAGCTCGAAGATGAAAATATTCAAATTTGAAAATTTTTTCTAGAATTCAAAATTTTCCAAAAACTAAAACAAGGTGGAGGTTATAATGCTTTGATACCAAATGTAAACAATTCTAACATATATATTCAATAGTAATATATATTATAATAACATATAAATTAAATGCAAAAGGAAATAAAATTACTCTAACCATTGATTTTTTTGTTTAAAGTGTCTACGTTTTTGGAATTCTTCTAAACTCTCCGTTCTCAATTTGACAATGTATTTTTAGAAGAGAAAAGAAGGTTAAGGACCTCTAAAATTTGAGGAAAAAACGTATAACAATATGCTTCCATTAAACACATTTTTAGTTATCATAAAAACATGATATTCATACATATTAACTATATAATGTTGGACTATTTATGACTACCAAGAATACGAAAAGTTCCCACAGTAAAAACCAGTTTGCTAAAATAATCCCCAATCTAGGCTACTTTTTAAATAATGTAACAATTTATTCACAGGATGTGTATGAGCTTTAGTTGGTTTGTCAAAAAATTCTGAAATAAAACTCACCAGTAGTAAATATCATAAGAGTAAGTCTGACCTGAATCAAGAAAACTTGTTTCATCCAATTAATAATATTGACGTATATTTTCTCCACAAAAATTCTTTTTATCGGATATTACAACTTTAAAAACCAAGGAAAGTACTATCCAAGTATGTTTTACTATATCAGATATCTAGATCATTACTATTCAAGTGAATGTTATCCACAAACCGGAAGAGAAATAAAATCAGTGGATATATGCATGACAGAAAGCAAGGAATCATAATGGCATTGAGTGGAAAAATTATAAATAAGAGAATCGAAATGTTTTTATACCATTATCTAGGGCATTACTTCAAACTATATTAAAGATTTAATTAACTTGCACACCTGACTTAGAAAAGCATCTTTTAAACCAAGAGGAAGTTTCAATATTTCTACCTGAGGAGAGAGAGAGGAGAGAAGAGAGAAGAAAAAAGAGTTTATTTTTTATTGTTTAGTTTTCATTTTCCACGTAATATCCATATTTAGTAAGGGGCCTATAAAAAAGTGACATATTTTTTATAATGGAACATTTACAGAGAAGTTAAGTTGAGGTACAAATTGAACGTTTAGAAAAACATTAAGGTTCTTTTTAAATGTGTTGATATGTTTGATTTTAAATTGAATTTTGGTGAAAATGTTATGGTTCAATTTGACCTTTTTGCCTTATTTTTCTATTCGTCTGTACTTCTGATAACAAATTTAAGAATGTTTATTATCAATTTTAGGATTTGAGTTTTTCTCCTCTTTTAACCTCTAATAGAGGAGATAAACATCTTTTTAAGGTAATTTTTTAATCACTTAAAAATATATATTAATAATCATATGTCATGATTGGTTTAAGATTAAAAAAGATCTCATAAAGTTTCATTTATTAAGCCTAAATCATATAATTAAATATAGCATATTATATATATAGAAATCCTAGTATTATATTTCGAGTTTATCATGGACAAATCAGGGATACGTTGTATACATGTAAATAAGTAGTTATAAGAATTGAAGGGCTTGTGCTAAATAAAATTTTGATCCACTTGATTTATCAAACTTTGAAGTTTATATTAAGGGGAAGCAGATAAATATGAGGAGATTAGGTGTTAAAAGATCTTTAGAAGTCTTAAAACTAATACATAAAGATATTTTTAGGCTATTTACTACACCTTCTTGGAATGGTCAAAAATATTTTATTACGCTTATAGAAGATTACTCACATTATGGATACGTTTATCTCACTCATAAGAAGTCACCAGCACTAGACAGAGTTAAGGTTAAGAATTAACTTAGTAAAAGGTTTAAAAGCGTTAGATATGAGCATGGTGGTGAATATTATGGTGGATATGATAGTTCAGGTGAACAATGTCCGATACATCACACTAGGAAGGCCTAATATGAATGTTGTTGTTGAGAGACAAAACAAAACAATAAATGACATGATAGGGAGTTGAGAGACAAAGCAGACCATTAAATGGCATTATAAGGAGTATAATTATTCATATTATCTTACTATTTTTCTTTGAGTAGAAACATTAAAGAAACAACTTGCATTCTTAATAAAAACCTAGTATAAAGCATTTACATATTTAGGGTTATCAAGCTGAGATAAGGCCATATAGCCTAAATGAAAGGAAACTTGACTCAAGAATAATTAATAGTTATTTTATGGATACTCTGAACGATCATAAGGGTATAAAATAAATGATCCTTTAAGTAAATCTATTTTTGAGATGAAAAAGTCAAATTCCTTAAGGATATTGAGTTTGGAGTGGGAGAAAAGGTTAGAGACTTTCTCTTTAAAGAGGAATTAGTTTCTAGACTTAGTAATTAAGCCCAGACTTGGCTCAACCAAACTCGAACTCAATAGGCCTAACCCGATTTAACCGAGCTTTAGGTTGATTTAAAGCTTTTAAAAAAATTTTAGCTTAGAGCCAAACTCAAGCTTGGGCTACTCACCTTAAGTCAAAATTTTTCATAAAAATAACATTATTTTGGGTAAAATGAAATTTTTTCTAAATTTTAGATCTTTAAAAATATTTACGCCTAATTAGGCTTGAGTTTGGGTTATATGATTCAGGATCAATCAGGTTGGACTTTAGGTTAGGCTCAAGCCTTGACATTTCCAGTCAATTCCATTTTTATTCATTTATCTTCCTACAATTTTATGGAGCATGATCAGGTTATCATTTATGATATTGTTCAAAAGTACCCCTAAAGCAATAAGACAATGTTGAAAATCTCCCTAATCAAGATCAACTGAATATTCCTAAAGGACGAACTTGACAACCTCAAAAATAAATGTGATTAAGATGAACCACTAAAGAGAGGAGAAGTGTAATTCTAGATGATTATACTTTATTTCTCTAAAAGCATGATACAAATATTATCATAGTGGAAGATGATATAATCAACTTCTACAAAGCTCTTAAGAGTTCTAATTAATAAAAGTTGATTGAAGCCATAAATGACATAATAAAGTTAATAGGAGACAATGGTGTTTAGGATCTTATCCTATTGTCTAAAGGTGTAAAACCTATTAATTGTAAAGGGATATAAGGCTAATGGTGTAAAACCTATTAATTGTAAATGGATATGAGGCTCATCTTTTACCAAAGAGTTTTACTTAAAAGGAAGACATTGCTCATAAAGAAACTTTCTCACCAATTTCTTCAAAAAATTCTTTTAAGATTATAATGGAACTTGTGGCATATGTAGGCCTTGAGTTGCATCAGATGGATGTTAAGACAACATTCTTTAATGGTGATATTAATGAAACAATTTATATGGAGCAACCTAAAAACTTTGCTTTCAAAGATTTGAAGTAGATGGTTTACAAATTAAAGAAATCTATCTATGGACTTAACAAGGTTCTCATCAATGGTACTATAAGTTTTATCAAGCTATCATCTCTTTTAGTTTTTAGATGAATTTGGTTGATGACTGTTTATACCAAAAGTTTTTGTAACAGTAAGTATATTTTCTTAGTTTTATATATTGATGACATATTGTTTGCCAGCAGCGATGTCCAAAGAATGATTTAGAAACTAAATATATGCAAAAGATTTCTTATGCTTCAATTATAGGAAGTCTAATGCATGTTCAAGTATGTACACATTTGGATATTGAGTATATTGTTGGAATATTAGGTAGAAATTTAAGCAATACGTGAAATAGATTATTTGAAAGTAGCCTAAAGGATTATGTGTTGTCTTAAAAGAACAAAAGACTACATGCTTATATACAGAAGATCATATCAATTAGAGATCATCAGGTATTCTAACTTCAATTTTACTAGATACCAAGATAATCATTAATCCACTTCAGGGTAAATCTACATACTTATTAGAGGAGTTATTTCTTAGAAAAGTGCTAAACAGGCACTTATAGATTCATCTAGTAAGGTAGCTAAGTTTATAGCATGTTATGAGGTATTCAATCATAGAATATTGCTACAAACCTTTTTCATTAGGCTACAAATTAAAGATGATATTGAAAGACCATTGAATTTATTTTATGAAAATAAGCTGACAGTGCTATATTATAATAATAACAAAAGCTAATCAAAATTGAAGTATGTTGATATTAAGTTCTTGGTTATTAAAGGAAGAATTCAAATTGGTTAGATGTATATAAAACATGTTGAGACAAACTCCATAAATACAGATCTGTTAACTAAAGGTTTATCACCCAAGGTGTTTCATAAGTACACTATTCATATGGGTGCTATGTCATTTTAAGATATATCAGTTTGGTAAGAGTTTGTATTTATGGATACTTATAGTAATAGACATATATTATGAATTTTTATGATTTAATATTGTAAAATAAAGGAGGACCAATCTGAAATAAGTATGTTAATATCATATGACATGAAACTTCCATATTGCACATGTTGTTAATTATATTGATGTATATAAGCACTGATGGGTTTAGTTATGATAATTGTGAGAAAGATTTCTTAGATCCTATATTAATATGATTAATTGACCAGATTATTTAAAGAAAATTTTTCATAAGAATAGTTATTTTGAGCTCACAAGATTTATTATGACATAGTTATACGCCATTATGTATATATAGTCTAAGTGAGAGATTTTATGAATTTTTTATGGACTTTTGTGTGTGTGTGTGTGTGTGTGTGTGTGTATATATATATGTCATGGGCTTTTATAACGTTTGGCCTAAGATTAAACGTGATCTAATAAAGTTTTGGATTAATAAGGCTAAATCATCTAAAGTATAGGCTATTACATATATAGAAATGCTATTGTTATATTCCTAACTTCTGATGGACAACTTAGGAATAAGCATTATACATATAAATAAGTGATATGATCCATTTCTTTTGTGATATCTCATAATTATAAAAGATAGACAACCTATACATATCTCTTGGAAGGTTAAAACCTTAAAGGAGCCACAATAACTCAATCAAGTCTATTATAATAGATTAGGTATGCTTCCACTGCCAAGTTTATTATTGATAATATGAAATGATTGGTTTGAGTTTTTATTGTAAATTTTATATTAAATCTAAAATTCTGTTCTCTATTTAAATTAATATTGGTTCTTATTTTAATTTTTAAATTATTAGTGATTTTATTTCAATTATTTAACTAAATTAATCATTGCACAAAAATATTTTCATGTCAAAATAGAATTACAAAACTCAAAATAGAATTATTTTAAAATAATTTTATTTTTCCATCATTACAATAATATCATCTACTTTATTTATTATGCAATTCAATCCCAAAATTTTGTATACACTTTTAGAAACATTCTCCCACTTATGATGCAAAATTTGTTTGATTTAGTAGGATTCATCCATTATTCACACATATTTTACGTTTCATAGATGGCATAGGGTCTAGAGAGCATATAATTCATACTATCTCTTATTTCATTGGACTTCTTTATTTATTAGAATTTATATTTATCTTAATTCTTAGCTTAAAAGATTCTAAACTTGAAATTTAAATCCAATTATTCTCTAATTACTTCAGGTATTAGTCAAAGTACGTAAATGTATATAAACAAAAAAACATAAAGTCATACTAATTCTCTTCTTGACTATTCTAAAATTTTATTCAAAACAAGAACAACTTAATTGCATAATATAATCGTCCCACTTAAGTTTTTTTTATTATAACACGCATGTATTAAACCTACTATAAGATTTTAATGGTAATAACTATTAAGTATATGTTGGTTTATGCTCTTGCAGCCAATTTTAGTTGTACATTTTAATTGTATAAAATTTGTTTTATTCAATAAAAGTCATTCTTTATCTTTATGTATTTTTAATTATTTAATTATTAATCATAAAGATAAAATTCTTGGAATAATTTTTATGCAATTAGAAATTATAATGTGATTATAATTATGAGATTCAAATTGCATTTTCGTATTAATCCTAAAATGTTCCCAGTCATAGTTTCATCAAGACGAGGTATTAATGAAATGGTTAGACTAGCACATATTTGTTTCTTTCTTATGAAAAAAGTAATCGATCTCATAGATTAAAGTATGGAGATACTTAAACAAACTTGTGGGTGCTTATTAGAGAATAGGTTCACTGAACAGACCCAATTATGAGAATCCTGAATGGAACATTACTTGTGTGTCTGTAGATTGTCTCATTATGATGGTTGTATAATTAATCCTTAGACTTGAGATTACCAAAGTTATCTCATGTAAGAATTACTATGTTTTGATGCTACTTATATTCTATTCTTGGAGTAGTACAATTTGGTAGTTATTGGATATCGTATGAATTATGTGGAGATAGTTGAGTAAATCAATAAAGAATTCGTTATCCTAAAATAATTAGGAAGAATATTTTGCTTTTCTTAATTAGTAATAATTTTGGGAATCTCTGGCCATAGTAAATTGAAATTTGAAAAGGTTGTTTGCAAATATCAATTACAAATCATTTACTAATTAGTAAGAACAAATATGATTTGATTATTTAGAGTAGACACGAATTCCATATTCTAATTCTAAATTGGAACATTAGATAACGAAAGGATTAATTTATACAAGATAACTATACATAGACAGGTAAACTACTTTGACATTCCTAATATTTAGGTGGTCATGACATGTTGCTAGATATCAATCATGATCTACGATTATAAATTGTTTAATTAGGGGGATTAAAGATAAATTAAAAGAAGTTTTAATTTATCTGATTCTAATTATGAATTAGAATTAGAATTTGTAATCATTGCCAACATATTAGGAGCCTAATGGGTCACATATAAAAAGATCTATAAAGGAGAAAGTGAAATTGGAATTAAGTTGGACTTAATTGAGAAGTTTTAGAAATTTTAAGGGTCAATATGTGATATTTGATCTTATAAGGATTAATTCATAAT
>JAOSBK010000006.1:31360340-31372242 GCA_027568895.1 Erythroxylum shatona | reverse complement strand
AAAGGAGTTTTAATTTATCTGATTCTAATTATGAATTAGAATTATAATTTATAATCATTGCCAACATATTAGGAACCCAATGGGTCACACATAAAAAGGTTTATAAAGGAAAAAGTGAAATTTGAATTAAGTTGGACTTAATTGAGAAGTTTTAGAAACTTTAAGGGTCAATATGTGATATTTAATCTTATAAGGATTAATTAATAATTATAATTAAAGTTTGATTTTAATTGTAATTTTAATAAAATCCAAGGATATGAAAAATAAGATTTTTCATATAAAAAGGAAAATTAGGAAAATGGATGCTAGCACTTCTTACAATTTTTTCTCTCAAATTCGATTTGAGTTTTTTCTTTGAATAGATCTGTGGATACCATTAGAGGCCGGATGATTGAATGCCTCGTGGAATTGATAGTTTCGGAGAAACAGGAAATTGTATCGAGAAATCGGAACAGGTTCGTATAGCCTTTGTCTATTTCTTATTTTATGTTTCTAATTTAATTTTGTTAAAGTTGATCCTATGGAAAAATTTTAAATTCATTCCGCTGTGCTTAGATTTGTTCTAGCGTTTTTTTCCAACAGTATAATTATATATTTTTTCTAATAGCTATTGAGAATATAATAGAATGGAATGGACATTATATAATAAAGTAAGTTCCTTTTAAGTAATTTAACTGGGATTACATAGTCCAACTTATATAATTCTTCTAAAACATTTTTAATAGGTATTGTTTAGCAAACTTTTTGTTGAATATTAATTTTTTAATCTTGTCACTAATATTTATTTTTTATTAAATTTGAAGGAAGAAAAAGAAAAAAAAAGATATCAATCAAGTTCTTTTAAAAAAATTGGTTAAGCTTGAGTCAAATAAATTTATTACAAAAAGAGATCAAAATATACATAAGCAATAAGTAGACAACATTGGAAGCAACTAATAATTATAATCCTTATGTTATCAAATAGATAATTAATATAAAACAAATAATCACAATAACAATAAATGAAATAAAAATAACTTATAACATAAGAAGACACATGAATTTACATAAAATTTCAATATTAAAAAATTACGAAATCGTTCACAAACAATATCAAAATTTCCACTAATTAACAGGAAATAAATGGGTATAATAAATTGTTCTTTCCTACCTTAATCGGAGACAAATATAATCATTAAGGATGAGCCTTGCATAACAATTCCAAATAACCATCACCTAAGAGGTAATAAATGCAAAAGTCATATAAAAGAAAAGGTTGAATAGAGATTACCAACTTAGAGAGCTCAAGATAGGAATTTAATCATTGGATGTGAAAAGGTAAGTCTTAAGAATAATATATTAAAATTTTACGTTGATCGAAGCTGGAGAAAATTCTATTGCACAATTTTCTCTCCATCTTTCTTCACTCTCTAGAATGCTCTCATTCCTCTTTATTACGTCCTACAAGCAACTAGAAAATTTTCAACCCTCTTATACACACTATTTCATCGATATTTTGGTCTTAATGAGGCATATTAAGTGAGTACTTTGAAATCCACACCATGAACATCATATAAAGTTAATCTTATATGATAAAATACATAAAATTTGTCTAAAATAATATGTGGACACTTCCTCTAAGTAAGAGGCATACAGAACATAGCTCCCCGTCTCCCCTATTTGGACGACTTGACCAAGTTCATTTTCTCTTGGCAAGCAATAAATTTCTTTTTTAGCAAGTAATTTGTCAACATATCTGACTTATTGAAGTTAATTTAAATCTTCATAATTTTAAATAATTTCTCTTCTATTAGTTTTTTAATCTAGTAGTACTTCCTTTATACATGTTTATTTTAAGAGTCGTAAATAACTTTCTTGGCAAGATGGATGGCATTCTAAAGCAAAGTAAGAACTTCTCTTGTTTCAAACCCGACTCCTCAAAAAATCTCTCATTTATACTAAATCCTTGCCAACTTTAATGATTGCTATATACTCTAACTTATTTATTGATAGAATAATACACTTTTACAACTTCGATTGTCATAATATCACCCGTTTATAAATGTCATCAAATACCCAAAAGTAAATTTATTCAAATCAATATCCAGTGACGTATAAACATTTATGTAGCCATTTAACAGAGGTAGTTTAAGACCAAAGCACAAATACATTCTATAAGTACCTTTGAGATCCCTAAGAATCTATTTTATTGCTATCTAGTGCTTGTTTCTAGAATTACTCTTGAACCTTCTAACAACCCTGATAGTTATGTCTATAATAACAACTTCTTTCTTGTGATAATGTCTCTTTCCTATGATAATAATAACTTCTTGTTCTTCCTATCATGAAAAACCTACATGTTTAAAAGTTTCTTTGTAGGGCTAAGATCCTTCACTACAAAGGACTTATTCATTAGACTCTTTAACTTGATGATCTTTTTGGTATCATGACCCATAATCAATGTGTCATCAATGTATAATAAGAGAATGAGGAATCACCTTTGACGTAGTTCTTCCTTAATACATAATGATCTATGTATGTACTGTGGAATTTATAGTCCAACTATATAAGTTTTATCCTCTAAATCACTATAGAGGAATGTTGTTTTCACACTATTTACTAGCCTATTCAATTAAGGTTTCCGGAGGTGTCTTCTTAAGCTTGATATTGTAGGCCTTGTAATATCCACCAAATGACCATTTATATTCTCCATCATTATCATCTCTAACACATTTAATCATTTGACTTATTTCCCTTTAAACTTTAACCTAAAACTAATTGAATATTAATAATACCTAGTCTTTAGATTTTAACACAAAGTTTACAATTTTCTAGAAAAGTCATCAATAAAAGTAACAAACTATGATGTACTAGAATGTGATTTAGCATTAATAACACAAACATTAGTATGCATAAGATCTAATGCATGCTTTCTTCTTAATAGAGGATGAAAAAATGATCCTTGTATTGTTTTCTAACCAAACAATCAATACAAGGTCTTAAAGATTTATTTTGTACATCATGGAGATATTGTTTCTTCATAAAGACTTGCATCCCTTTTTCACTCATGTGATCAAATATTTTGTGCCACAACTCACTAAAGGAATTATTAATCAAATTGACATCTCCTTATCATAACTTAGATTGCATACCATACAAGGATTTCTACTTAGTTGCTTAGACCACTTCTGATTTTTTTATATTTAGTTTCCATATTCCCTCACTAAATTTGCTAGAGAAGCCATTTTCATTGAGCACACCTATTGAAATCAAATACAATCTATTGTTGGAAACATGTTTGACATCTATCAACACTACTTGCTGACTAATGGATGAATCTAAGTACATTGTACGCAAGACCACAATCTTGAATGAGCCATCATATCTTCATCCTCATAGAAGCATAATCACCATTAGTGTAGGATGAGAAGTACTCCCAATGTGAAGTGAGATGATAAACAATAACAACAACAATAACAACACTCAGTAGAAATCTCATTAACACGCAGGGTCTATAGAGGTCTAGTATTATGCAGCCTTATCTCTAGTTAGTAGAGAGGTTGTTTCCAAATGACAATGATTTGAGATACTTAAATCAATCACCTAAGTGCAACCATCACAAGTAAGGTTCAAACAACCTTGATCACCAATGAAAAATAATTCTTTACCACTGGTAAAAATTGTTGTCCTATCTTCTAATTGTTGCTGAGATTTTTCACCTTTTTCTTTCTTCTCTTTAGCCAAAATATTTTTTCTCTTTCCATAATATTTTTAAATATGACCTAGCTTGCCATAATAGTAGTAGATGATCTTACGTTTTTAGATTTTGAAGTCCCTTTAGACTTGTTTCTGTTGTGGGGATTTTAACTATGACTTTTAGCCCTGCTAGATTCTTAGGAAATATTGGCCTTTAAGTGGTAGGAGGTTGTCATCTATTTTCTTCTAGTCTCTTCATTTAGTAGACTAGCTTTGACAATCTTCATTGTCAACTTGTCCTCTATAGTGGAATTTCTAAGTGACATAATAAGAGTGCCCTAACTTTCCTGTAATAAGCAAAGTAATAGCAAAGCTTGTAACTCATCATCAAGAGACATTTTCATGGTAGACAATTGACTATTTAAGCTTTGAAAATCATTCAAATGTACTATTATACTATCACCTTTTTTATATTCTAGCTGTATTCATTAATGATGCTTCGATTAATACATTCTTTCTTTCAAATATGATCTTGAATTTCACCCCTTTTGGTTTAAAATTTTTTTGACCACTTTCTAAACTTTTTATGTAAAATGGGCTCATATTAAATCCTTTATATAAATGATATCTTTTATTTTGGTTTTTCATATAGATTAATTTTCAGAATTAAGATTCAGTATTAAGATAGATCACTTTATGCACACCTCTCTTGTCTTCTAACTTAACCAAAGCGTCAAGTTATGCTAGTTGTAAAATTTAAACCTGACTATACTACCAATAAATTGTAGAAAAAGACTAGAATATATACAAGCAACAAGTAAAAATTAGTGGAAGCAACGAATAACTATAATCTTTTTCCATATTATATTGTCAAATAGAAAATTAATACCAACCAAAAATCACAATAGAAATAATTAAAATAAAATCAGTCCACAATTCAAAGGGATGGAAAATTTATTTGAAAAACTCAATGTGAGATAAAACACCACTAGACTGCTCACAAATGGTATAAAAACTTTTACTAATCAACAAAAAATAAGTAGATACAATAAATTGTTCTTCCTTACCTTAATTAAAGAGAAATACAATTATCTAAGATAAAACTTTGCATAACATTTTTGAACAACCATCACCCAAGGGATAACAAATGCAAAGTTCATATCCAAGCGAAGGTTAGACAGAGATACCGAATTAAAGAGATCAAAATAAGAATTTGACCATTGAATGTGAAGAGCTGTGTCCTAAGAACATCACTAAAATTTCATGTTGATCGGAAGACGTTTGATTATCGTTCAAAGTTGGAGAAAATTCTACTACATAATTTTCTAACCTTCTTTCCTTCACTTTCTAGAATGCTTTCTTCCTTCCTTTTCTGTCATCCCCATTTTTGCTTTTAATAAAATACAAGTAGGAGTAAAGTAGATGTTTCAAAACCTACACAATATAAATATCACATACGATTAATCTCAGAAGGTAAAATAAATGAAATTAGTCCAAAATAATACATGAACTCTTCAAGTTCCTCGAAACTAAGATGGATGCACAACACAATTTACATTGGCAGCAAACGAATATATGAGCTACCTCATTACTAACTAAACATCAGTATGATATATAGGCTGCTGTCAAGTTAAACTTTTAGTTCACTACCCTTTTGAGTCTTCTTTTCTATTTTTAAAACTTGTTACCTTAACTATCTAACTGTTTTGTATCTATATATGGAAGCATGGTCCAGTGACTGAAAATGAAATTGTTATCATATGTAGATATGATAAGGAAAAGGAAATGCTTGCATGACCATCCCAGCGTCTATGTATGTCCCAATAAATTAAGGAAAAGGTCTGAAACTTATCATCTAATCTAATGTGGACTTAACTTTCTCCTATCTAAACAAGGGCGATGAAGGATCCTCCATCATCACTTCTAGGAATTTCTGCTAACATTCTAACAGAAACATAGTTAATGACAATAGATACTGTAACAAAAGCTTACACAACAACTTCCTTAAGTTAGAAAACCAAACAACATTATTTACAATTGAAGTCCCAAGACTTATTTAAAGAGTTCGAGCATGACGAAGATGAAAGATGCACCACCAGTCGGAAGTTTCTTAGGAAAAGCAACAGAAACAGCAGCTAGCTTAGTTGGTAGTTTTGGACTCTTAGTTCTATAGTAACTTGTACGAACGGCAACGAAGACACGAACTTCTCATATTAAAAGTCGGGCTGGGGGTGAACTTTTATGTAGGTTAAGGGATTCTCCACATCCCGCAGACCAGCATGGTTGACGAATTCCATGGGTGAATGATACATGCCATGGCAAAGGCAAATTATGCATACCTGATTTTGAGTGTATTTGTACAGAAACCCCGAAACCTTCCTTCCATTTGGAGCAGGTCCATGCACGACCACGGTTGGCATCAACTTCATCATCTCCATGCCACTGCCTTCAAAGCCATTGTTTGAGAGCTTGAGTTTCTTGGCAGCTGGTTCTTCAGGTAAGATTTCCGAGAGAGCAACTGGTTTTCCATTGTCACTAGTTTCAGCAGCAAAAACCGATTTTCCATTTTCACTGGTTTCAGCAGCAACAACTGATTTTCCATTTCCACTAGTTTCAGCAGCATCAACTGATTTTCCATTTCCACTAGTTTCAGCAGCAACAACTGATTTTCCATTTCCACTTGCCACTGCAGAAGCAACTGATTTTCCAGTTGCACTTATCACTGCAGTGACAACCAACTTCCTGTTTCCACTAGTGTTTTCAGCGACAACTGACTTTCCATTTCCACTGGTCAGTGGAGCAACAAGTTTACCGTTTCCAATAGTCTCTAGAGCAATCTTGTTTTCTTCCTTGATAGGCTTTGGCAATGGCTTTGAACTCTTAGCTCCCTTCTTTGCAATGTTAGCACCCTTCTCATCAGGGCATGAAATTCGCAAACCTGCATAGAAATACAAAGCAATTTGAAAGACCAAATTGATCTTGAAAAAAAAAAGGAATCTGACTAGAGGGGGAAAAAAAAGGGTAAGCACGGGGTTAGACATCTGGAATTTCAGTAACCAAATCTTCTAATACATGCTTTGTACTATATGAGTTGTGCTGATGATCAGAAAAATCTGCACATATAATAACGATCAAATAACATATCTAGCTTATTACTATAGGGCTAGCATTATTTTTGAAGTAAATTAATACGAAGCCAGAAAAGTTTGTTGAAATTCGAAAGAGGGAGAGAAGACTCTAATCAATTCCTTGTCTGTGAGTCAAACCCTAACAAGTAGTAATAACTAAATGTGCAAAGCCTATAAAGTGCATAAAAGCTTTGAAAATGTGGATAAAAGAGACATATATATTCATTACCTGCAATTTAATTCAAACGTATACTCAATTTCAAAAAAAGTTTAAAATTGATAATCTACAAGAGAAATCAAAAAGAACATATACTAAAGTATTACATAATTTCTTCTTAAATTTAGATTTTTTTTATCATTATTAGTATTGACGACTAGCCAATATTCTTTTTCCTTTTTTGTGGGTATGCAGTTAGATTAAGATCTATTGCTAGTTAAAATTTAGTTATTTTATTTGCCGATGCACACGATTAAATTCAAATTCGTTATTAAATCGCTAATAAATTTAAGATCCTGTGAGATTAATTTATAGATTTTGGTGGGAGATAAAGTCTTCTATGCTTGTGGAACTCAATTAAATTCCCTTAGCATAGCCTCTTTTCTTCATGTAATTGTTTCTCATTCACGAACTAAATTATTTCAAGAAACCATAAGTACTAAATTAATTTGTCTATCATTTCTTTAGTAAATTAACCATGACTATACTTTCTTAATATACTTTCTTACAAAATCCTTGATTAGTTTTTAACGGTACTTAAACTGCCAAATGTTCAAATTTAATATTAATATAATACCACTAAGAAGTAAAATATTCATTAAAGTAAAGAATATAAAATAATTACCTACGAGAAAACAACAAATGCACCTATTTCTATAATAGAAAAGGAAGGTTGCTAACATGTATGTCAAATGTTTCCAAACCTAAAGAGTTCGATTAATGATAGTATCCACAAAAGCACGACTTTAAGCATGCAAGTAAATAACATAAGGCATCCAGATTTACTAGAATGAACATCACATACATAGAGAATAGAAAGGAAAAATACCTTTAAATTTTCTATTTGCTGCATAGAAGTTCCTTCTGGTGATCCTCAGAATAGCTCGATAGAAGGCCTGTGATTTGGAAACTGATGCTAGAGCCCATGGTGGACATTTGCCTAGCCTTGATTGCAGTGCGGCCAGCCTATTATTAGCTGATGAACATGGCCTTGGCGGCCTTCCAGCCCGAGCATTGACAGCAGTTGCTGACGAAGAGATCCGCCTCCTTGGCAACGAAAATGGTGCATTGGCGGCAGCTGGCTCTGTGTTTCCTACTGGTGGTGTCTTCTTTTGCCCGGTGACTGGTGCCACGGCCACTGGTGGTGACGAAGGAGGAGCCATTGATGAAGATAATGAGTTCAGTACAACTGGTGCCATATGTTCCAGAAGGTGGAGTTTGTCTCCTCCACGAGGTGACGAAGAACACGAACGCAGCCTGTTCCTTCTCCGAGAGCCACTGGCGGCCTTCTTCATGAGAAACTTCTTTGTAGCCTCAATTGTTCTTCTGGTGATGGCCGATAATAAGGCCGTCCTTTCTTCAGGCTCTGCTGCAGGCAATGAAGAAATCTTGGCAAAGAAAGGAAGGGATGTATCAAAACCATGATGATGGTCAAAGACTGTCTTACCTATTGAGGTTTTTGACGTTACAGGTGTTCGACTCACGGAAGGCGAACTCCTGGTAAGGGGAGTGGTTTGAGTGGAGTGGTTATATGCGGTGTAAATGCCACCCAGAGAGAGAGCAAGGTTGATGTCATCAGCTGCTTGGCCATGTTGATCCTTATTTTCAGAAGCAGAAGTAGCAGCAGCAGAAGAAGAAGAAGAAGAAGCTGATGATCCTAGTCCAAGCTGCAACGTGACATTGGAGTTGTCGTTGTTCTCTTGCATGTCGGGGAATCCAACCGGATTAACCATCTGTTTCTTGCCACCTCCAGCCATGTCTTCTGATAAACAAAGAGATCAAGAAGACAAAGTATTAGACGACCAGGAAATTAATGTCATTGAATCGAAACAAAGAACGGTGCAAGTGTTAGCAACATGCAACCAAACCATATACATAGATCCAAACAAAATACGTGAAAAGGAAACCCTACTTCAAACAAGTTGAAAGAAGCAAAAAAAGAGAGAGAGAGAGAGAGGGAAAGCTGGAACAACGTAGAAAAAAAAAGAGCGAGGAGACCGACCCAGAAAGGATTTGAAGATAGCAAGAGAAGAAGAGAGCAATGGAAGTGAGTGAAAAGACTGAGGGAGTGCGGTGCGTTATCTAGATATAGAAAGTGCAGCTGAAAAAGCCACGTGGAAAACAGTCTGGCTAGCAAGCAGATGCGAAGTCGATATCTAGTCAATTTCAGTTTCACTTCCTTTCTCTGGCACTAACACGAACACATGATACACTCTCTACATGCCATCTTCTTTTTTATTTGTCTCCATTTTTATTCTCTTTTTAACTTCTCTATCTAGGGAAAGCAAATCTTTTCTTTGATAGCCAAACAAGTATATTATTAAGTTATATATAAGAGTTACAATTTTATCATTACTTACTTACATGACAAAAGTTAAGGTGTTTAGCTATTTATCCTTTGTTATGGTGGGGTAAAATAGGAGCACCACATTGACATACGGGTTTTGGCTATTTCCAGTCTTAACTGTTGTATGCCATTGAGTCGTTGGCTGCTTTAGCAAAAGCATTGTCTTCAGGGTGGGGTCCTGAAGGACACCTGTAAGAAGCAGAAGGAAATGAGACTCGGAGGATGTTTTGGTATGTGGGGTTCGGGTGAGCGAGCGAGTCACATAAAAACTAAAAAGTACTCCTTCTTGGAAGAACAAAACCTGAATTGGATTATCTATAATTAAAAATTCGGTCCCTCTGTCTCAGTGTTAAAGCTAATTTCCATTTGTCATCCCTTGGATATTAAACCCCAGGGGAAGAAGTTAGTGAGTTTCTACTTACACCGCGAAGTGTGAGATTCGTTTTTAGAAGGAGCATCTTCTTGAGTTGCCACTTTGTTGCGGCGACGAATTGCAGCTGTTGGGAAAATAAGATAAGATTTTTGACGGTGGGGTCGGAGAAGTCAAAGTGTGGGGCCCACTCAAGCACGGAACCCCACGAGCACAGCTTTTATATATGTGGCTGACACGGCGAGCAGACAGATGCGCCACGTCAAAGCCTTGGGATTTTGAGGGGTTCTTACGCGTCAAACTCTAACTACATCCCCTTTGCAAGGCACGTTCGCCCCTCCACCTGTCGGAATATCCTTAAAACCCCATCCCTCCCTACTCTTCACCCCCAAGGCACTACAACTCAATTTGTCACGTGGGAATTTAGGGTTCTTAATCGTAAGCAGCAAGCAAACACACACACTTATGCAGGTGCTAGAAGAATGTCAACTCAATTGCTGCAATTCGTTACTTTTCCAATTTGTTTCTTATGAAATAAAATAGTAGATTTAGACGGATAACAAATCTACCGACTGCACGGGAACTTATAAGGTAATAGTACATCAAATGGATATGGAAACTTTATTAAAACCAATAATTACCTTTAATTGAAGGAAAACTTACAATCTATCTATATATAACAGAGCGAAAATTTAATTAGTTACTTTTAATATATATTAATTTTAATATAACAAATATATATTCATAAAATAAAAACTAATTCACAAACATTATATGGACTAATTATTCTACACACACACATATATATATATATACGCATTATAAAAAGTTAAATTTAATTTTAAAAGGTAAAAAATATTAAAATTTTTATTATAATAATTAAAGCACAATATAAAAAAACTCACTTCTATTTATGAAAAGTGTAATTGACTTCAAATATTATTTTTTACGTTATTATAACTATTTTATTATAAAAGTGTACTGCACCTTTTTTTAAGTTAGGTCTTTAAAATTTTTAATATAATATTTTCCGATTTTTGTATATTACTCAAGATTATATCTAACAATTAATAATTATACATATACTTTTTATAGTGATTCGTGAATTTCTCTTCTTACCTTTATAAATATCATTTGATTCTCTATTATTGAAAACTGTTCTACGTTTCTATATAAGTTTAAATTATTTTTATAGTGTATTTATTAGTATATGATTATTGGTAGTTATTCAGTCTTAATTACATATTTTTAAAATATTAATTAATAATGATTAAAGTTTTTATAATTTTTAGAACGGTGCTAACTTAAAATATTATTAAAATATAGGTCAAAAGATAAGACCTTCTAATTTTTACATCTATTAATTTTATCTAAAATTAAAATTTATATTTAATTTAATACAAAATTAAGAATTATTATCAAAATAATTAGAATTCTTAATAAAATAAATTTATTTTAAATTTGATTTCATTTAAAGTTTTAATTTTTTCAAAGTATAATTATTTAATATAAATTAATATATTTCTTATTCATTATAAAACCATAAAGTATACTGAAAATGTTTTAAAATATTCTAAATTTAAATTTTATTAATTTAATATATCTCCTTTATAATAATTGATGGTAGTTCTCATTTAGAACTATTAATAAACTTAATAACTAATCAAATTGAATCGAACTTAAGTATGTTTGAATTTGACTCAAAATTTAATCAAACCTAACTCACATCATTCAAGACTAATCCTAATCAAGTTTTGGATGATTAAAAGTTTGCTTGAAGATTTAATCTCCAACTCCCAACTTAACTTAATCCGAATCGATATTGATCCAATAACCCATCTCCTTTATTGTCATTTTCCTTCTCCGTTACGAAATCTAGAATCTAATTTTAAATATGGTTCTCACTACAAGAAAAATACAGTTTAGTGACGAAATTTACCGACGGAATTTGTACATATTCCGTATATTGATCCAATAACCCATCTCCTTTATTGCCATTTTCCTTCTCCGTTACGAAATCTAGAATCTAATTTTAAATATGGTTCTCACTACAAGAAAAATACAGTTTAACGACGGAATTTACCGACGGAATTTGTACATATTCCGTCGGTAAACTTATTTAGCGACGGAATTTATTCACGGAAAGACGGCGTCGGAGATATGGC
>JAOSBK010000006.1:31309802-31338344 GCA_027568895.1 Erythroxylum shatona | reverse complement strand
TTATTTCTGGATTTCAGACCTGTGGTCCGAGGAGTTTAGTAGTTGGGCATGTATTGGGAGTGTTGTGATTTGATATGAATTTGACGAATTTAATTTGATTTGTTAAACTTCCAATTATTGAACTGTTGCGATTTCTTCTGAATTTCGGACTTAAAGTCCGAGGAGTATATATTTGGGAATGTATTGGAAGTGTTCTGATTTGTTTGATAATTCTAATTGTATTATGCTATGTGAATTCTCAACGAAAGTTGAATGCCGGACTTAGGTCCGATGAGTGTGAAATCTTGCCTGAGCATTTGTATAAGATTGTGATATATAAGATTTTATGAAATTGTTGCATTTCATAAAATGCATGCTCAGATAAAAGCGTTGTGACTTGAGCTGCCAGTATCAAGCGCTTGCACGTAGAGCTTTGCTCCGTGATATATGATTTGGCACGTAGAGCTATGCTCTGTGATATATGTTTCTGACTAAGCTCAATGGGCCAGTATTTGTATATGTGATAGGCACTCGATCACAACATTAATAACGAATGTGAAGTCTCATATGCATCTGTATGTGTTTATATATGATCTAATTCGCATTGATTAAATGAAGTGCCATGACAGTGTAAGTATTTGAAATATTCATGTTCTGTATGAATAATTGGTTGTACAAACATATCATCACTGAGAACTCCAAGTAGCTCATCCAAACAATCTTCTTAATCATTCGAAGCTGGATCATGCTAGATCAATCCTAAGCATAGTGGTCCTTCTCAACAAAGAACATAGAGTGTACATTAAGTGTATGTTCCTAAGATAAGGGCTTTATGATCTCAAATAAGCAAGACCATACGCCAACGCTTATAAGATCCCAAACTAGTTAGCCAATTTGACTTACACTAGCACCTCCTAGTCAATGCTTTTGTTTGTCTCAAACTTCTTATCCTTGAGCCTTTGTAATGCTCCTAATGGGCTCCGATATTGAATAAAAGCATATTAAGTTGCTCTAGTGGTTGGACTAAGTTGGCTTGCTCGTGTTGTGGGCGAGCTCCCCTTAAGCCTCTAAAGAACCCTTCTCCTCGTTGTTGCTTCCTTAATGCCTCTTTGGCTTATCATTATCTCATCATTATGCCTAAAACTTTAAATAAATATGAGAAAATAGAAAATAAATATGCAAACAACAATCATTCCCCACACTTATTTCGTATGCTCACTAAATTGAAGAAGAGTGAAAACATATGACTAAAAGAAAAATTAAACATATAACAAAATAAAAAAACAAATAATATAACATAACTAAATAATAAAATAAAATAAAATAAAAATAATTAAAAATTAACCAATAGCCTAATTAATCACAAAATTGAAAATAAAAGCATTGCAATTAATAAATAAAACTAATCTAACCATTCAATTACGAAATTAAACTTAAAACTGAAATTAACATATGTAATATAACAATTACACAAAATTAACAAAATTGAACATCTAATTCATGTAAAAATCAAAATCAAAATTGAAATTAAATTAAATTAGTTAATTATAAAACAAACTAATTAATCCTAATTACACACAAAATCATCACAATTCGACATTTAGCGAGCAAAGTCATATACCCAATTGAAATTTCATCCAAATCTTATGCAATTCATCAAATTAAACCAATAAATCATATGGATAAGGATAAAGTCAACTATGAAACCGCAATCAAACAAAAAATCAATCAAATTTACACTAAATCGTAAAACCCTAACCCTGGCATTTTTTGGGTTGAAAATCCCTAAAAATTGCAAAATACCTAAAGATTCATGCATAAACAAGTGAAATTTATGAAAATACCTAGTTAGGTGTTGCAATTCGGTAAGAAAAACACTAAAATTGGGTTAGAGAGGGAGAGGGGCAACGGAGAGTGCAGAGAAAGAGATGAAAAAATGGTAGAGAAGAAGCAATTAGGGCTTTTTAAGAGCAATCATGGACTTACATAGTCAACTATACAGCCGTGTAGTTGACTATGTAAGTCACTAGCTCTTTAAATTCCAAGGGACATTGATGTGTAAGTTTTCACGAACTTAAGTGGTCATGTACATGATCATGTAACTAACCCTGTAAGTTTACACCAGTATATTTAATGAATGTGTATAATTTTTTTTAAAGATCCATAATGTGCATGGTCGTGTGTAGAGGCTATGCAACTCTTAGTGACCTTGTATAACATGAAAAATAGTTGGAAAAAATTAAAAATTGATCACTCAAAGTTACAAAAGTTTAACGCGCACACCCTATGACAATAAATATGAATAGTCACATTAGGATGCTTTTTATCCTAACACTAAAACTCAATAAAAATTAACAAAATCATATGTTATCATCAAAATAGAAACAAAATGAAATGGAATTAAAAATAAAACCTATTATAATTCTTGGGTTACCTCAAAGTAGTGCTTGCTTAGCATCATTAGCTCAAAGTACACTTCATTTTTACCCTCAATTAGGATATAGAATTTGTGACTTCCTTCCATTTGTTTCTCCATATAATGGTTTAATGGCCTGTGAATAAGCCACATGTGGTAAGATAGTAACAAAGACATAATGTATGAAATTAATTAAACCAGTTGACTCCATTGATGCCTTTTTTGAATAAAAAAATCCTACTAAAAAAAGGAATAATAAAACTCCGTGAATCTTCAGTTGAATGAAATACTTTGCATAGAAACTATCTGTACTTAAGGCAAATACCAATAATTCATCAATAGTTTCTGTAATTGGCTCCTCCTCTTACTTTTTTAAACATTCATCAACTACCTTAATTTTCATGCAAGAACTGCCCTTCTTCATATTCTTCAACAAGAAACCATTACACAATCTTCTTTGAAGATGAAGAGTAAATTCAATTCTTATTTGATCAATCAATTGCGAAAAGAAACAATGACAGATGTTCTTTACAACTTGGATAAGCATTGCTTACTAGTTTCACTACTCAAAGACTCATAATTACTTCACAATCAATGGATGAATGCTTGTAAATATGTAAAAAGTCTTTCTAATGTGTTATTATAACCTCCAAATGTTATAAAATGTTTAATAACTAAATACCCAAATATTTATAGTTATACTAGATTTAAAATATCATTAGACATAAAAAAATTAATCACTGTAATGATTAGGAACAGTGGTATTGTGTGTAATATTGATTAATCTACATATTGACCAGTATTTTAACAAACTCAAGGTACATAAAACTTTTGTACTTCCAAAATACATTGGCTAACTACTCAAAGACATTATTCAATCAATATACCTACAAACCTATAGTACATATTTTGTTTAACTTTCAACATAAATTGATCAAGCATACTATTTATTTATATTGTAACAAGCATTAGAAAAATTAGGGAAAATCACCAAATCATAGAAGAATTTAACAAGGATAAAAGGTGATATACAGCCTTATAAAAATGTTGTTATGATATGAAATGACAAATGAAAACTTTGTTTAAAGATTATCAACATAAAAAAGACAGAAAACAAAGATTGAAATACAAAATTAGTAGCAGAAGTTCTTTTTCCTGTGGTTAGGATGATATTAGGAATGTTGAAGGTGACATTTCTACCCCACAAAAAGGAGATGTTACACCTGATATGAGGAAGAGAAGAAGATAAATGTCTATTTTTTTTCACCACGAACAACTCCTAGAGCTCAACCTTTAATTCATTTTGTCTTATAATTTTAAAAAAAAAAACTCATAGTGTAGACATGGCAATGAATAGGTGGTTAGGTTTGGCAATAGAGCCTAGTTCTGACCTTGCACGACCGGATGTTAATGAGCTAGGCTCGGGTTGATTGGACCTTAAATTGGGCCTCAGACCTATTTTTTGGGCCCAACAGGTCTTTAGTTGAGTCCTGCAGCTAGAGGCTGGACAGACAGTGACAAAATGACGTCGTTTTGTCAAAAACAATGTCATTTTGAATTTTTTAAATAATAATAATAAGTCAAATCGGGTTAGGCTTAGTTGAGCTAGTAGCCCCAGGTTTGGTCGGGCCTCAAGCCCTTTAATGCAAGGCCTAGGCATGGCCTAACCTATAGCCATCCCTATAGATGGTGGTATCATCCAGGTGTATTATTTAATGTTGCTCAATCTTCTTATTACTAGCCTATAATAGATGTTATTGACATTTATGGTCTAAGATATAAAGCTCTTTCAATTGATAACTACAGAGATAGTCTTTTGAGCAACTTTATTTATGAAATAAAAAGTTATTTGGATTAAAAAAAATGAGTTGCGCAACTTATAAGAATTCAGTTATGTGTGATTGTTGAACAAATAGAAGACATGAATCTGTTATCAATTTTTTGGTTTATTTTGTTAACGGGACAATGTTTTTTATGTCCATTGATATATCTGGATTTGTTAAAAATGCATATACTATATTTCAAATATTTAATGAAGTTGTAAATATCTAAGTTCGTTTATAATTGTGCATAGGTCTAAGATTTGATGATAAAGGGTTTCACTAATTACATCATCTTGCTATTACAAGAATTGCAACTAATTTTTTTATCACTCTATTATTTTGTTCTAATGAAGAATGAGTTTAGACAAATATTTACAAGTAATAAGTAAGTTGCATCTCAATATGACATTTCTAATGTTGAAATAAAGGTTTCTAGAATTATGCTTAAAGATTATAAATTTGGTTCCAATATCAATTTCACATTTAAGTTTGTGAGCCTTTATTGAGAGTACTTTGTTTGACTAATAGGAATGAGAAGGCAATAATAAGTAATTTTTATAGTTTCATGGAGAGGGTGAAGAAATTAATCAAAACTAATATAATTAAAATAGACCTTAGTTGTATATAACTTATCTTTAGTCATCAATGAGAGATCATAAACGCAACTTTACTCTCTCTGGTTTACAGTTAGGGCATTTTTAAATCCTAATATCTATTTTTGACTAAGTTTTACAAAGAAAGTTGAAGTTAATAAGAAAATGTTATTAGCTATTACAACAATTGTCACATATGAGATGATGCAAGATCTTCTAAGCCCACAAATGGAGGTTTACAAGAATGTCTCTAGTGATTTTGGGATGTCCATTACAATTTTTTAAAGAGAGGATTAAGGTAAATATTTCTTCACTTTGTTACTTATTGAGAATTAATCATTATTTTATTTTGTTTATAAGATTACTTTTATTATCTTACAATTGATTGGTGAGACCAATTTAAAAGTGGTATTCTAGAATTGTAAATGTCTGCAATTTGAATTCTGAGACAATATATGAGCGCAATAGAGCATGAAAGGAATTTAAACAAATTTAAATTCTTTCACTTAAAGAAAAGAAATAGATTGGAACATAAAAGATTGAACGATATGATCTTTTATTTGATACAGCTTAAAGTTTCGAGAAAGACATGTTATTATCATTATTAAGTTAAATATAAATTTTGAAATTTCTTAATAGTTTAATTGTATTTATGTACTAAGACTCTTAATAAAAGAAGTTGTTATATAGATTTAATTTGCCTTGATTCTTTTGATCTTTTAGCATATTAGGTTTTTAAGGAACTATGTTTGATAAATGAAAGTGACTTGGAAGATAATCTTATAAAAGAAAGTACTGAAATGTCATTTAGTAATTAATTTGAATAATGGTAATGATGAGACTCTTCTCAATGGTAAGAATTGTACCAAATGAAAATTGTAGTTAATATGGTTTAAGCGAATATTTGATTGAATAAAATTTCAAGTTTTTCATTTATTTTATGTTCTTTTAATTTCACTTGTATTTTATGCATATGCTAAATTTTATATATGTAATATAAATATATAACTTTTAACTGTAAGTACTTTTGTTTCAGGGTTCACTTCTACTTAGTTATATTTCTTGACACAAACTCTTGTTGTAATACTTATTAAGTCTTGGACCTTTATTATTCTTATTATATAATGTTTTAATATAATTGCTATTTATTATAGAATGTAAATTATAATAATTTAAATAATTTGCATAATTACTAATTTTATATTTGTAAGTTAATTAAACAATCTTTTTTCTTATATTAATTAGACTTATTACATGAAATATGTGACAACTAATATTAATAGAAATAAAAGATATTTGTTATTTTAAATTTATATTATTATATTTTATAGACAAGGTTAATATAAAATTAAAAATATACAATTTTAAAAAATTGACTCGGTATTAATTGATACTGACACTGTACTCTCGTAACCAAATTCGATATATTGTTAGGTATACATGTACACTAAATATATACTTACAGAACAGGTAATAAATTAGCATAAGGAGTTGGAAAGAGAAAGAAGTACCGCGTTGAGGGCCCACTTCTCCTCGTCGTTAACCTGGGAGTTCCATATAAAGCTTTGAGCTTCTGAAGAGACAACGTACTGTTTGCCATTTCCGAACCCTAAGATAGAGAGAACTTGTAGAATTGATCGTTGAAGGGATTTTACTTTTATAGAAAAATTGGAAATTGTTAGAAATTGAGAGAAAGGTTTTAAAATTCAATGATGGGCTTCTTGGAATTGGGCCTTCATGCGATCAAGATGATTTAATTTTCTTTATCTTTTGTAGGATTATATTGAGCAGAGCAGATCTAGCGAGTTTTCTTGAGTGGCCAACCAAGTAGTGCCACGTGGAATCCAACCCACCAACACCCAATCCCGGGTCCTTAAACGTGTGTTGGATGAGATTGAAACGAAGAGAGACATGGAACCAACACCAGAAGTGGACCTTTCACATATTCTGGTTCCGAGTCCAAGAGAATGAAGGCGGTAGCAGACGGTTCATTTTCACTTCTGATGGTCAAGTCCATGGCTACCCAGAAGCCATTACCATCAACTCCCAAAACTATTAGCTCTAGAAAGGTTTGGTGTACGATACTTGGTATTTAGTATCCAATCCATGTCTCTACAGTATGTTCTCTTTTCTTGTTCTTTTCTTATGTGCGCAGTTGAGGATTTCTTCCTTTGTATGCTGTTGAGTAAATGTTTCTGAAGCATAAATGAAAGGATTTCTTCCTTTATATGCTGTTCATGAAGACTTTGAATTGCATGAAACGGATCCTGTTTTTTTTTTTTAAGAAAAAAAGCAAGATTGGCGTGAGAAACAAGTTCTGAAATGCTTATAAACTTTGAATGTCATTTATAAACAAGTATTGTTTGTCGGATGTTGCAGAACTCAACTGTCTTTCCTCCTGGAGAGCAACCAAGGAGCAGTCCCTTAGTGACCTCACCTCCAATTAAGCTACTAACAAGGGTGGAGCAGCTGAAGCTGCTAACCAAAGCTGAGAAAGCTGGGCTCCTTTCTGCAGCAGAGAATTTTGGTCTGTCTCTCTCAAGCATAGAGAAACTAGGCCTCCTGTCAAAGGCTGAGGAATTGGGTGTCTTATCCGCCGCCACGGACCCTGGAACGCCGGGGGCGCTGTTGAGCCTGAGCTTGGGACTCCTACTGCTGGGTCCTTCTTGTGTGTATCTTGTCCCTGAGGATTACCCCTGGCAAGTTGCCCTGCAGCTTCTTGTTACTCTGTTTTGCTTGGTGGCTGGATCTGCAGCCTTTGCCGCCTCAAACTTCGTATCCAACTTGCAGAAAAAGTGATTCAATGTAATAGGACAATTCCAATGCAAAAGCTATATCAAATTCATCCCATTACACTTGACCATCATATATACTTATTTCCCTTCCATGTTGCCAGTCTTTTCGATCAAGTACCAACTTGTTACGATTTAATTGTCCACATCGGTAATAAAAGAAACTGATGTAAAGTTTATAAACTTATGAGCTCTCTCACTCTTTAAGCTAGCTTTTGAGGTTGGTTCTCTCATAAGACTTATAACACAACCAATATTCTATTCGCCTTGGATATTCATGTCTTCTGAGTCACTCTACCAACTTAAGCTAATCATGAGCATTTACAAAATTATGCAAGTATCTCGCCCTTACAATTGTTCGGGTTTTGTTGCAAGCAATTGGGTCCAGTTTAGTTATACATGGGTTCATCTTCCATACAAGCCACCAGATGTATGTATGTATATGTGTACGAAAGCGAGAGAGATCTTCAAAAATTACAAGACCTTCATGAATAGTTACACAGATTGTGCCAAGAAAACATCTCACGTATTATAAGCTTTTATGAAAGTCCAGGACATAAGCCAAAAAAATGACTCGCAACAAGAATTTCAAAAGCAGATAGAAGCTAAAATATGGGCGTATGAATCTCTAAAGCCTTGATGCCCTCTTTTCTACTGTCAAAAATCATCTATCTATCTAATTTCAGTTGCCCGTGGTCAAGGAGGAACATAACTACCTTTTGCCCCACCATTACGCCCTCCCCTTTTGTTTCCATTCTGACCAGCTCGCTGGTAATCTTCTTCTCCACCTCGACCAGCTGAACCCCTGGTTCGCCCTGATAACTCAGCCTGATTTCTGAATTCGTTCCTGCCATATCCTCTACCAATGCCTGAGCTTCGACGACTTTTGAAACTGTCACTCCAGGACCCACTTCTCCCAGAAGCGTACCTTCCTCTGCCACTGCCGCTAACTGCAGAAACCACTAGCATCTTGACTTTCTAATGCGTGGGATGCATAAACTTGGAATAGCTAGTGCCTTCAAACACGTAACTCAAATAGAGAACAATTTAAATTGTCAAGTTTTACAGGACAAACTTGACTTACCTCGTGTATTGGTTCTCTTTACCTCAACAACAACTGGATGATCTCCAAAACTGATTGGTGAAGCCTGGAATTCAGTTTAAAATAACCAAATTAGTTATGCACATAACCAAGTACCTGCTAGAAAAGTTCATACACAATGCATACCTAAGACCTAAGTAGTACTAAACTGCAAATAAACAGAATGAGTATCTAGGAATAGAAGAGCAAAGCATAATGATATAGAGACCACAAGTGTGCATAACGATATTGAGACCACAAGTGAGCACAAGTGCTGTTGTGTGCTGCGAGTACCTATTAGAACATATGTATGGCTGAGAGATATTAAGTACAAGGATGTATAAAATACAGGATTTCCAGTTATGTAGAAAATGGAGAGAGAGACAGCAATTCAGGCATCCATATGCTAGCATATTGGCAGTGCTATTACATAGTCAACTTGTCTATACTTGTCCGCTTGTGAAGACAAATTTCTTGATACCAAAACCACTAATATGTTCCATCAATTTGAATGCAGATTAGTAGCCATGTATTATTACATATACATTGTAAGTGGGAGATCAGGTTCAAGAATAGATATGAATAGGAGAAGAGAATAAGTCACATCTTATCAGCTAGATAAGAACGGATCATGTTGAAGTCGAGGACAACCTAAATAGGTAGGAAAGTTTTTGGATCACAATGATTTGGTATGAGATTATTCACTGGTAAAGAAAGGTATTCCAAGCATCTATGGACATGTTCATAATCAATGTCTGATCACAAATAAGCTAAAGTAGGAGGAAGAACCATGAAAAACATGCAATGCTCTAAATCAAACAAGTGAAATATCTGAAATTTGAAGAAAAGAAATCAAAGCCACTTTAGAGAAGTCCTTGGACAAATAACAGCATAGTGATCTAACTTCTGATCCACTAGCCCAAATGTGGCTTCACTTTGCTTGAATGTAAAATGCTAAACTTGATGCACAAAGATGCATATGGACCCTAACTGGAAACAGAAAAGATTGGATAGACATCATGGTAGAAGAGCTTAAGATACTAAAGAATACATGAATAGAGAATGGTTAAAACAGACCAAATTAAAAGTCCATGGATAATGAGGTTTAAACATGTAATTATTCAGACCAACTATTGGCTTATCATACTTGGGACATGTGAGCTAACTAGGCCTTGTTAATCAGCACCTTATGCTCCCAATCGATTGGCTTTTGTCAGGAATCAGAAACACTTCATAGTTAGTTTTGAGAATACTATATAGTATTTTAAGAATTCAAATACCTTCTAAAAGAGATTTTGCAGATCAAACTATATGCTGGAACTGTCAAATTCTCATGCAATAAAAATTGAGGAAAAAGGCAAACATTAATTAATTTCCTTTCTTTGTGACAACAGATGGAAAAGCCTATCTGTTCTCTTTCTCTATCATGAAGCCAAGCCCGGGATTGCTCATTTATAGGACATGTATGAAATTTCGAAAGGCAAGAAGAGACCCACAGACACAGGAACTTCAAGGGAACTGGCTGAGGAAGCTCAATAGCTGTTATCTAAAAGGTAGCAAATCTTTTTGTTTGATGTAAAATTGTGCCCTTGGTACACAAACATATATATATATATATATATATATATATATAGTGTATTGGAAAACCCTCAATTAGTATCATGTTCAACTTCAATATCATCCATAGTCAAGTTCTTATTAAGTGTAAACAAAGGATTAAAAATTGTAAATAGAAAATATATTTTCAATTTCCCAAAGGCAAGAAAATAATAACACTAATTGCTGTTCTCTTCTTTTGAGATTCTTTTCCTTTTTCTCTGAATCAGCCTTTCATCACTGATTTATTTCATTCAAACAGTCAGCCTTCACTGCTGATTAATTGTGTTAAGTAGTTGTCTGCACATAGAAGTGAAGAGCAATGACAGAAAACAAGGAGAGTGGATCAATCATTGTGACTTCATCAGATGAAGTAATCAAGACTCAATCTTCGGTGGATTTGTCGATCATCCAAACTGCTTACAAATTGGATGTAAAAAATTATCTCAAGTGGTCACAACTTGTTCAAACTATTTTGAAAGGTAAGGAAAAGATTAGTCATTTGTTAGAAACTGGACCAAGGCCAGAAGACCCAGGTTTTGAAGCATGGGATGAGGACTCACTGATCATGGCATGGCTTTGGAATTCAATGATGCCTAAACTAAGCAATACGGTAATGTTCATGGCTACAGCCAAAGACATTTGGGATGTGATTTAGCAGACATACTCAAAAGCTAAGGATGCGGCCCAAGTGTATGAAGTGAAAGTCAAGACTGTTGCTTCTAAACAAGAGAACAAATCTATGCAGAATATGCCAACCAGTTGAAGTCGTTATGGCAAGAACTTGATCATTATCGAGTAAATTCAGACCAAGTGTCCTAATGATGATGCTATACTAAAATAGTTCATTGAACAGGATAGAGTCTATGACTTTCTTGTGGGATTGAATTCCGGTTTGATCAAATAAGAATCCAAATACTCAAAAGTATGGAACTGAGGTAGTGGCTAATATTCGGAGCAAAGAAAGTAGGAGAAATTTAATGCTTAATTCTCAACCTTCTGATGGTTCGGCTATGGTAACTAGGAGTGAAAAGCAGACTGGAAAAAAATTTGATGCAGAGACTAGAAAGGGGGTTCGATCCAAGCCTCAAAACCATCATGACCTAAGCCGCGTCATACGAAGGAGCAATACTGGAAGTTACATGGAAAACCTCCTAGCCGTGAGTGGGGACAGAAAGGATATCAACCGAGGGGTAATGGACAAGCGCAAGTTGCTACAAGTACATCTCAACAAGAAGACAAGCAAGACTTAAAAGGCTTCAATCAAGATGAAGTGGAAAAGATGAGAGCATTCGTTAGCAACACAGAGAAACATGCAGGTACACGTACCTTTGCGCATTCAAGTATGTGTTCCTTATCATTTGGATTAAATGTCTCAGATAAGGTTTTTCAACAATCTTGGATTATGGATTCAGGAGCCACATACCACATGACTCATTCATCCAAACACTTTACCACCTATTCCCCGTACCCAAGCAATAAGAAAATAGCCGCAACAAATGGATCCTTTGCAACTGTAGCTGGCATAGGAGATGTCAAAATAAATCCATTCATAACATTGAAAAATGTTCTCCATCTCCCTAAGTTGTCCACAAATTTAATATCTATAAAGAAACTCATACTGGATTTACTTTGTAATGTTACATTTCATTCAAGCCATTGTTTATTTCAGGTGAGGGATTCGGGGAAGATGACTGCTAGAGAATGGGATGGTCTCTACTACCTTGAGGAAGCAAATGGGTCAAACATATCTAGGAGCAGATCACCCTATTCATTTATGTCTGAGTCAGGGTTGTCAAATAAAGAAAAAATCTTCTTATATCATCGTAGGTTAGGTCATCCATCGTTTAGAATTATTAAATCTTTGTTTCCAGTTTTGTTTACAAAGCTAGATTTTGAGAGTCTTCATTGTGAGGTGTGTGCACTTGCTAAACACAAGCGTATACCTTTTCCTATCAGCAATAAAAGAATCATTTGTCCCTTTCATCTTATTCATACTGATATTTGGGGTCCCTCAACTGTTTTAAATGTGTCAAGGGCAGGGTAGTTTGTGACTTTTATTGATGACTGCCCTAGAGTTACCTGGGTTTTCTTGCTCAAAGACAAGTTTGAAGTTAGTTATGTACTTCCTCATTTTGTCTCTATGGTAAAAAAAACCAGTTTGGTGTAAACATCAAGAAACTTAGATCAGACAATGACAAAGACTACTTCAACCAAACTCTTACTATCTATTGTCAAAAAGAAGAGATACTTCATGAGTCTTCCTATGTCAAAACACCCCCAACAAAATGGTGTGGCTGAAAGAGAAAATAGACACCAAACACAAGCATTATTATTTCAAAAAAATGTACCAAAACATTTTTTGGGGGAAGTAGTTGTAACAGCCACTCATCTCATTAACAGACTACCCTCTAGAGTCCAAGGATTCAAAAGTCCTATGGAGGTACTCTCTTCATTTTACCCAAATATATCCACTACAAACAATCTTGTACCTCGCATTTCTGGGTGAGTCCTTTGTTCAAATTCACAGCCAAAACCGTGAGAAATTGGATCCTAGAGCATTGAAGTGCATATTGTAGGGCATTCATCAACTCAAAAAGGATATAAGTGCTATCATCCTCCTCCTAAGAAATTTCATGTGTCTCAAGATGTAACCTTCAATGAACAAGAAGCCTATTTTGCCCAACCTCATATTCAAAGGGAGAATCTCAAGGAAGAATTCATTCTTGGATTGTCTGAATATGATCCCTTATTTCTAT
Organism: Erythroxylum shatona; assembly: GCA_027568895.1. Taxonomy (NCBI): domain Eukaryota; kingdom Viridiplantae; phylum Streptophyta; class Magnoliopsida; order Malpighiales; family Erythroxylaceae; genus Erythroxylum; species Erythroxylum shatona. The sequence goes on along the minus strand of JAOSBK010000006.1, from coordinate 31,325,305 downwards.
CTAAACCCAGTCAAACGCCTTCAGCTCAACCAAAACCAAAATCTCCTAAACCCGAACCCATTCTTGAACCTAAGTCTGCTTCTGGAGATGTGCGATTTGGCAAAAACCTGGTGTACTCAAGGCGAAAAGAGGTCAATCCGAATCTATGCATATATAAGAATCTAATCCAGATTCCTCAAATGTGGTAACAATTTCTGATTTCCCTACTTTCCAAACTGAAACGGACGTACAAATTAGTGAGGAAGATCAGGACCAACCTATTGCGATTAGGAAAGGAACCAGAACATGCACCAAAAGGCCGTTATACCCACTCTCACACTACATGTCCTTTCAAAACTTCTCACCAACATTTAAAGCCTTTCTTGTAAACCTCAATACCACAACCATTCCTACAGCCTTATTTGAGGCATTGTCTAATGAAAAATGGAAACAAGCCATGGATATGGAGATGGAGGCACTAAGAAAGAATAAAACCTGAAGTTTGGTGAAATTGCTGGTGGTCTACAAATGGGTGTATACGATGAAATATAGGGCTGATGGGTCGATTGAAAGATACAACACAAGATTGGTAGCAAAGGATACACTCAGACTTATGGGATTGATTATCTAGAGATGTTTGCTCCTGTGGTTATGATGAATACAGTTAGAGTAAGTTTATCTCTAGCTGCAAACCATGGTTGGGAACTACAACAATTTGATGTAAAGAATGCATTTATGTAAAGGGATCTAGCGAAGGAGATTTACATGGAAGTCCCACCAGGATATGAAACAAAGGTGACCACCAATACTGTACGTAAGCTAAATAAAGCCTTGTATGGATTGAAACATCCCCCTGGGGCTTGGTTTGGCAGATTTGCAAGGGTCATGTTATCTATGGGACATAAGCAAAGTCAAGGAGATCACACATTGTTCATTAAACATTCAGCCATAAGGATAGTAACAGTATTACTAGTCTATATGGATGACATCATACTAACGGGAGATGATGCGATAGAGCAGCGGATTTTGAGTAATTGTTTAGCTAAGAAGTTTGAGAATAAGACTTTGGGAAGGTTAAAGTATTTTCTGGGAATTGAGGTAGCACACTCCAAAAAAGGAATTTTTATATCCCAACAAAAGTATGTTACTGATTTACTCAAGGAGACAGGTAAAGTTGCATGCAAACCCGCAAATACACCCATGGAGCCGAACCTTAAGATGGGAAAAGCAGATGAAGACGTTCCAGGCAATAGGGAAATGTATCAACGACTTGTAGGACAACTCATCTATTTGGCTCATACCAGACCTGATATAGCCTATGTCGTAAGCATGGTAAGTCAGTTTATGCACGGTCCTAAAGAAGTCCACTTGCAAGCAACACAGAATTTTGCAATACCTTACGCCAGGAAGAGGGATTTTGTTTAAAAGAAATGGAGGCACGACACTTGAAGCATATACTGATGCCTAAGAAGCACAGACACGGACACAGACACGAGACACGGACACGAGGACACACCAACTTCTAAAATTTGGTGGACACAGATATGGCATATATATATATATTATAAAATTTAGAATTAAGAAAAAAATTCAGAATTCATAATATGATATATATTGATTGATATGTTTCAAGACTTCCAACATCTTAATAGTTCATACATATTTGGTACTTTATAAGCCCCTCTTAAAAAACATGGAGCATATAATCCATTAAGCCATGTCCGAGCGGTCTCCAGACGTGTCCGAGTTGTGTCCACCGCGTGTTCGTGGGTGTCCGACACACGGACATGGCTCCATTTTGCCGTGTCCGTGCTACATAGACTGATGCTGACTATGCAGGATCGATAATTGATAGGAGATCTAAATCAAGGTACTGTGTCTTTCTTGGAGGGAATCTGGTCACATGGAGGAGTAAGAAACAAGGGGTAGTAGCACGCTCTAGTGCAGAGACAGAATTTTGTGCTATGGCACAAGGTATATATGGATTGCTTTGGCTGAAAATCATTCTAAAAGACTTAAAGATTAAGCAGGATGGTCCTATGAGACTTTACTGTAATAATAAATCAGCAATAAGCATGGCCCACAATCCAGTTTAGCATGATAGGACGAAGCACATTGAGGTGGATAGACATTTCATCAAGGAGAAGTTAGACAGTGGTTTGATATGCACTCCGTATGTGTCAACACAGGGGCAACTTGTTGATATTCTCACTAACGGATTGAGTAGCTCAATATTTGAGGATATTGTATCCAAGCTAAGAATAGAAAATTTCTATTCACCAGTTTGAAGGGGAGTGTGAGAATTTGTAATAATAGATATAGATATTGTTTTAGATAAATATCGCGTATAGGATATGCATTGTTAGGATACCAAAGATAAGGGATTTTAAGATAAAGTCAGCTTCCTGCTTCCTGGTTTAATGGGATTAGGAGATTAGTTTCCTAATTTGTTTTGTCCTCTTTGTGTATATATATATATATATATATCCTATTAAGTGTCAATAAAGGATAACTTAAACCCTAAATTCTGATAGTTATCAATCACAAATTAAACCAAGTAATATAGACATTGAATGTCCAAGTGTGTACAATTCAAAATATCTAACCAGTGGCAGAGTTTTACAAACATATTCCCATATAAATTCAACGCCATTGTCCAGGAGTTTCCTTTTTTAGGTTCCACATGATGTGGTCAAATAAAGCAAGCTTTCCTTCAGTTTGAGATGACTAATAGACCAAAAAAAATAGAACTTTTATGTTGATCTTAAATGGGAATAACCTAGCAACATGATTGGAATTTCTTTCTTTTTTTTCCTTTTTACCCATTCCAAGAATTAGATTCCAAATTCATATTCAATGATTCTCTACAAATAATAAAGCTACAGCTCAATTAATTTACTATGAAAGGTTCAGTTTCCCAGGTATACAGGAGCAAGATTGCATTTCCAACAATAATATAGAATTCCATTAAGGCAATTGGTTGATGAATCCAGGTACCAATCAACAAGAAGAGGCAGTTCTCTTAGCTATAGAACAATGAGAATGTTAAAACAAGACAAACAAAACAGGCATCAAGTGTAATGTAAGAGCATGGGGTAGTACCTCAAGTGCACTATGCATGGAACTCAATGATGCAAATTCAACAAACCCAAAACAGTATCCTTGCTGCAGATAAAAAGAAATTTAAATAAGTTCAAATAAGTAAACAATTAGGTGAAGTGAAAAACACAATGATATGCATATTGGACCTTACTACTTCTGACTTGGATACCATCATGCTTAATTGGCCCAAATTTCTTAAATGTCTCATCAAGTTGTGCAGTCGTTGCATTATAAGGCAAATTGCGCACATATATGGAGTATCCTTCAGCTGTAACAAGCAAAATTTGCCCAAAATGGAAATAAGAACATCATACATTCTGCTTACATTCTTTTCCATCCCTTGTCATAAAAACACCCAAAACATGATTCTGTATAAGAGAATATTTCAGCACCACCTAGTACCAAACCCTTGGTAGGGATGGTAGAACTAAGACATAACCTTAAGGATAACAAGGAAAAACATATTTGCATCACAAAATCAACATCATCCAAGACTGGAAGCAAGGTACAATATGTGACATAGACATTGAAAATCCAGTCGAATTTTATCAGTGTTCAATAATGTATCACTTGTCAAGAAAATGCACCTTCTTCAAGAATGTCACCACTTTCAGTTGCATTACCACTGGCTGGAGTCAAAGCCTCTGTTTCAGAAGTAGCTTTTGTGGAGTTCAGTAATTGCTGATCAGAGTTTGCAGGTAATGGCCTGACATTATTGGTAGGTACATACACTGGATTAGATGGTCTGTTACCTTTCATCACTTTCACCTGTTCAAAAATCTGGTTAGCAATACCCATAAACAAGTAAAGTGTAGGAGAAGGATATTAGCAATTGAAGGGCATTAACTTACAATTGAAGCATACGATCTTTTTGAAGCATCCCCTGAGGCTGCCGGAACTGCATCAACACTGCTACCAACTATATTCTCAGAATCAATTGGGTTCTCAATAACCACTTCTTCAGTAACTGATCCTTCTTCCTTATCAGAAGGATCACAAACTTCCGCACCATTATTAGGATCCTCCTCCTCAACGGAAGGAGGTTGATATACTATAGCATGATCTGAACTCTGACTAGGCTCTGCAGAGCAACGTAAAAAACAATTAGAACATTTTTATGTCCCAGTGAAATATGAAACAGGAAAAGGAGAGGTTGGGGACAAGAAAGAAGTTAATGATCTAGTTTGTAAAGAGTGATATCAACCTTGTTCCAGAGTCCAGGAACTGGAAGGAGCAGGGTTGTGGAGTCCATTAACAACTGCAGAATTGTTCTGCACTGTTTCAGCCTCCTCAATAAACCTAAATACATCATTCAACACAAAGTAGCCTCTGTCTTGTGGAGCAAGAAAGAAGCTCTGTGAGAATTTCTTTCTTACATTGTCCTTTCCAATCAAGCAACCAGTTACAAGAACAATCACCCCATTCCCGTAAGAATCTTGAGCATCTGCAGTTTTTATCTCAGCAGTGTAGTCTTCATAATTCAATGAAATAATCTTATCATCGATTTCCTGCTCCAAGATAAACAACAGTTTTAAAAAAACAATCTGTCATCCTACATTCATGTCCCACTGTAATTGAGGACTCTCAATTCAAAGTTGTAATGACTAATGAAATCCCCAAACTTCAAAAACAAGCCCACAGCAGCATACTTTGATGGCTAGGATTGCATGTTAACGTGTATCAATCCTCAACACCCTTAAAATTATAGTCACAGAACAATATACACAATGTATTAGTTTCCTACAAACATAAACTAGCAGAATCCTTCCATGCAAGCATTAAAAATTCCGCATCATTGACCATGGCTCAAAGCAAGTTAGCTACATAAATCATCGATTTCATACTAACAACCATCAAAAAGTTGTTAACAGCCAGTACTGCAAAGATTCAACATGATGGGTTGCTCTCCAATGTTGTGCAGATGTATGAAAAATTATGCTCATTAAGAAATGTAATGTGCAGAACAATTTCAAAATTCCGAGCACATTACTAGTTAAAGACGTTAAGCAACACACAGAAGTGTTACAAAAAAGAAATATAAAAAGTTTAAATAATTGGATAGTAAGTATGGAACCCCACTAGGTCCCGCAAAATTTAACCCTTGCCATCTTCTGAAAATAGTTCAGAAGCATATATTATTGACTACACCCTTCATTCATAAGATAAACTCCTCAATAAAATCTAGGCTACCCCATCGCCATAGCCAAAAATGCCTCTCACACTTGAAAAGGAAGTGTATCATATGAAGTATTATGCTCATCATGAAATCAGTTTCACAATTTTGAGACCTTACCAAGTGAAACAAGAGGGTATAGAAAATATCTGAAGATAAACTTATCTTATCTTATCTACTAGAAGATAAACTTATTATCTTATCTACTAGAAGATAAACTTACAAGAAGATAATCTCCTAAACTTATCTACGATAATTATCCAACACTCCCTCTCAAGTTGAGGAATAGATATTAATCATTCCCAACTTGCTTAGAATTGTCTCGAATCTAGGCGGAGGCATGATCTTTGTGAAGATATCGGCTCCCTGTGCTTCAATAGGGACATAGCATAGATCAATGCCCCCTTCTTCTATTTCACATTTGATAAAGCTCCTGTCAATTCTAACATGTTTTATTTGATCATGTTGAACTGGACTCTTCACTATAGTGATGGTTGATTCACTATCACTGAAGACTTTGGAGAGGAAGTGGTAATCTGTAGGTCCTGCATCAACCTCTCTAACCAAATAACTTCACAAATTCCTTGTGCAATTGCCCTAAACTCTGCTTCTGCACTGCTTGTTGCTACTACGGACTGCTTCTTGCTTCTCCATGTGACAAGATTCCCCCATAGTTTAGTACAATAACCAGATGTTGACCTACTATCTTCAATACAACCAGCCCAATCTGCATCCATGAAACCTTCTATGCTTCTTTTCTCGTTTTTTTCGAAACATTAATCCTCTACCTGGACGGCCTTTGAGATATCTCATAATATGGTTGACTGCCTCTAAATGTCTTTGAGTTGGAGAGTGCATAAATTGGCTAACAATACTCACAGAATAAGCAATATCTGGTCTGGTTAGTGACAAATAGATAAGTTTTCCTACTAACCTTTGGTATCTTCCTTTGTCAACAGGAGGATCTTCATTTTTCTTGAATTTCTAGTTTCTCTCCAGTGGAGTTCCCATAGGTTTGCAACCCATCTTTCCTGTTCCTCCAGTAAATCAAGAATGTATTTTCGTTGAGACATGAAAATACCTTCCTTACTTCTAGCAATCTCCATTCCAAGAAAGTCTTAATGCTTCAAGGTCTTTTACGCTACATTCCAACCTCAATTTTTGTCTAAGACCATTGACCTCACAAGTGTCATCGCCTATGATTATAATATCATCCACATACACAATCTAGATGGATTTCTACACAATCAAGATGGATTTTTTTCCACACTTCACAAACATTATGTGATCAGCTTGTCCCTGTTTGTATCCAAACCGGTAAAGTGTCACTGAACCTCTTAAACCATGCTCATGGAGACCATTTGAGGCCGTATAAGGATTTTTTTCAGTTTGCAAACTCTTCTCCTTCCTTCTTCGGTTTCAAAACCTGGTGCTATCCTCGTATATATTTCCCCATCTAATGTATCATTTAGGAAGGCATTTTTAATGTTGAGCTAATGGAGTTCCCAATCTAAATTTGCAGCCAATGATAGAAGGACTCTAATTGTGTCAACTTCACAACTGGAGCAAATGTCTCCTCATAATCTATTCCATAGGTTTGTGCAAAGCCTTGAGCCACTAATCTAGCCTTATACCTTTCAATCTCTCCATTTGCCCTATACTTCACGGTGAACACCCATTTGCTACCAACCACCTTTTTCCCTTTAGGTAGATCCACAATCTCCCATGTTTTATTATCAAGTAAAGCTTTCATTTCTTCAAGTATAGCTTCCTTCCACTTAGGTTCTTGGAATGCATCATGTACATTTCTTGGAATTCTTACACTGTCAACCTTAGTAGTGAAAGCTTTAAACTTTGAAGATAACTTTGAGTAAGTCAAATAATCTGAAATAGGATAACTTTGAAGTGTGCTTGTTTTTCGAAAAAAATGACATCATATGAAACAAAGAATTTGTTTGTAGAAGGTGAGAAACACTTATAACTCTTTTGAGTGGGAGAGTACCCAACAAACACATATTTAATAGCTCGTGGGTCAAGTTTGCTTCTATTTGGTTTATTGTTGTGTACGAAAAACATTACACCCAAAGACTTTAGTAGGAAGAGAATTAAGGAGCTTAGTGTGAGGAAATTGTTCGAGAAGAATACCTAATGGGGTTCGGAATTTAAGAGTTTTTGAAGGAAGACGACTTATCAAGTGTGAGGCAGTTAGAATGGCTTCTCCCCGATAGGAATTTGGAACAAAGTTGGTAAACATCATAGATTGGGCTACCTCTAAAAGATGACATTTCTTTCTCTCCACTATCTCATTTTGTTGTGGGGTATAAGCACAAGAGCTCTGGTGAATGATCCCATTTCCACTAAGATATTGAATAAAATCACTTGAAAAACATTCTCTCCCATTGTCTATACGCACTACTTGAATAGAGGTCTGGAATACATTTTGGATGAGTTTGTGGAACTATTTAAAGATATGATAAGCTTCAGATTTGTCTTTCATTAGATATACCTAACATACCCTTGTATGATCATCAATGAAACTGATCAATCGAGTACCGATTAGACTTATAACTCTTGCAGGACACCAGATATCACTATGAATTAATTGGAAAGGTTTAAGAAATATGATCTTTATTGATGAAAAGGTTTGGATATAAGATTTTCAAATATGGAAAATTGGGATAACCAAGGCATTGATGCCATAACATAATATCAGAATTTGACATAACTGAAAGGGAAATCTTATGTGGTGATTTAGATTAAGTAGAAGTACTCTTTCCTGAGAAGTAGTAAAGTCCATCTTTCTCCTCAGCACTGCAAATCATCTTCCCTGGACACCGATCCTGAAATTCACAATGAGATGGAAAGAATGTCACAATACATTCCATGTCCTTGGTTAATTGGTTGACAAATAGTAGATTATAAGTTAACCTAGGCACATAGAGAACAATATTTAATGTCAGCTTTGGCAAACAAACTCTCCCTTGACCAATAGCTAGTGACCCTTTTCCATCCGTGACCCAAACATTAATTTTCTGATTACATGGCTCATATTTTTCAAAGACATTCAAAAACCCAGTCATGTGGTCTGATGCACCTATGTCCACAATCCAGAAATTTTGACTTAGGGACTTTGATAATAATGATTGACACAAGTTACCTTTATGCACTAGTGTTGACACAAGTTACCTTTATGCACTAGTGTTGCAATAGAGGTTCGTTGGCATGTGAGTCTTTATTAGTTGTGATTTTTGTCTAATTCAAGAGTTGATGAAGTAGTTCAATCTACTGGGGGGCCAGGTTTAGCCCTGTGGATTTGCTGATATCGGATTCTGCTACATGTGTTGCTCCACGTTTTTGTTGAACTCTTTGGCTTTTAGGTTTCCAATCTGATAGCTTCCCATGTAATTTCCAGCAGGTCTCACGGCTATGGTAGGGCTTATCACAGGGGTCACACCACTTGCTTGTTCTTGGTTTCTTGCTCTCGAGTTTGGTAAGTAGACTCCTTTCGAGAGTTTGCCACTAAAGCTAAGCCTTGAGAGGTTTGTTCAGAAGTGTGTGAGGTAAGCATGATCTTTTTCCTACTCTCTCCCCTACAAACCTTAGCAAACGTTTCTCGGATTGCTGGCAATGGTTTTAAGCCGAGTAACCTTCCTCATACTTCATCAAGTCCAACATTAAGTCCCTGCAAGAAATCAAAAACTCTCTCCTTTTTCAATAATTTTTCATACTTCTTGGCATCAACACAAGATCCATTTTCTGCCATAATTCAATGAGTATTATACGGTAACCGACATATTACCTTATTGAGTATTTCTGATTTTTGATCTAATTTCAAAGCACTGAGAAGTGTTTTCCAAATCAGAATATATTTCTTGCACAGCCTCCTAGATTTCTCTTGCAGTTTTACAGAATAGGTAGGTTCTTCCTATTTTTGGCTCCACTAAATTTATAAGCCAAGCCATGATAATAGAATTCTCAGCTTCCCAAGCATCGTAAGTGACTATTGTTTCGTGTGGTTGAGGAACTGCCCCTGTTAGATATCCAGCCTTGCCTCTTCCTTTGACTACGAGCATGACTGATTGAGACCATTCTCGAAAATTTGTTCCATTTAATCTATGTTGCGTGATTTGCAACGAAAAATTATCAATAGAAGGAGATGGAATATGGGCTGAAGGTATTACGTAACCAGGTGTTTAGGATGAGGTTTGGGACTCATCAAAAGAACCGAAGGTTGGTTGAACTCCAGCCATGATGTGGCTGGAAAAATTAGGCTACCAGAATCAGTAGCTCTGATACCATGAAACAAGAGGGTATAGAAAATATCATAAGAAAACCCATTTTATTTCTTTCAATATATGTAATTTATACATGAGTATAATCTATTATAATACTACTAAACTACTGGATATTTTGTATATACTAACTTATCCTATCTATAGTATATCTTATCTTATCTACTAGAAGATAAACTTATCTCCTAGAAAATAATCTCCTAATCTACGATAATTATCCAACACCAAGTAACAACATAAAAAAGTGTTACAAATAAACAACATAAAAAGTTTAAACAAATGGATAGCATGTACAGGAACCCCACCAGACACTAAAATATATTCTTCTCAACTTCTGAAAGTAGCTCAAAAGTATAAGTTATTGACTAATGCCTTCATTTCTAAAATAAACTTCCTCAATAAATTCTAAGCTAGCCCATTGCTGTAACCAAAATCCCTCTCACACTCAAAAGGGTGTTCCACGCTATATCACATAAAGATTTAACAACCCACAGAGCAATGCATCTTATACGAGATAATAGATATATAAAATCCAACAAAAATTATAAAGATATTGACTCACAAAATAATATCCTTCCACAAAAGGGATGATGGCAACAAGATAACAAATGCATGTCTAGATTTGCTACAGAACTAACTGAACAACCCTCTAATGCCATTTACTCACTGTCAACACAAAGCATTTGCATCCACATTACTGCAGATGTTGGCAACCCATCACACGATAAAATATTCCATTTACAACCATTGCATGATTCACACAGCAAACACAGTAAAATATTTAATGAACAAGAAAAGTTGTTATATCTCATGATATTAACATTAATTTATGTTTCTAAAATTCAAACTATTCTGATACTTACTTGGGTGGTAGTCACAGTTTCCATAACGCCACTTGCTTCTGGTCGGCTGAGTAGACTGGAATCCTGATAAAACCTATGCACCAATTGTGGAGATTTGTGAAGAATATGGTAATACTGCTCCACAAAGGCATTTCCGACGACTTTAGCACTGGGACCAAGAGAGGCTGGAGCTGGAGCTGGAGCTAGAGCTGGAGCCAGAGCTGGAACAGTTTCCTGCGTTGCCATCTACAATTGGAACCCAATACTAAAATTAGTGAAGCAAGAATATCAACAGAAATGATTTCATATGTCAAAGAAATTATGACAAGCATTTAACAAATTCAATAAGCAACATAATGTACTTTACAAATATAAATATGTAAAAATCGATTCCACATGCACAACAAAATCACATAAATAGAGAGATTGAGGGCTGGTTAACAAAAGGAGAAAAAAATTGTTAAACTAAGCGGTCTAATCCCTAATAAGGGGGAAATGAAATATAGTTCCCAAAATCAACCGGACAACGATGTGAAGATACATTGAGACAGGAAACTTAAACCAGTGAAATAATCATTGCATTTACTTGCCAAATACTGCTGCATGCATATCAACTACTATGGCTGCAACATCATATAGGTCTAAGAGACCAAATATAGTAGAAACATGTGCGCTATTCATATTTAAACTCCACGCCTAAAGAAAAGGATTTTTAGGAAATTGACAACCCATTTAATAGTTGTATTTATTTCTGGTTCCTATTTCAGTCATCTTACTCGAATTTGATTTCAGTAGTTGAACTAGTCAGGAAAAAACCAACTTTGGCAACTTCTTTTCTAAATTCAATTAGTCCTCCTCCTTATCCTATTTTTCTATTTCATTCCTATAATTTTTTTATTAAAGTCCATCAACTGTTAAAAGTATGATGGAAATTTTTGTTGATTAAAAAGCATTCACTGTTAGCAATGATTACACAAAAACTTTTGTGAGTTTTTAGTTTCCCGAAAACTCCTTATAATTTGAAGTTAGCTTTAAAAGTCCTTTTAGTTGGGTAATTAATAAAATAATTTTTATTTTATTTTTTATAGTAAAGAAAGTTTCACTTTTACCAATTTTTGTTGAAAAGAATTAGTTAGTAATATGAAAAACTTTTGAATTACATCAACATATAAAACTACACGGTAAAGGATAGTGGCAAAAGGCTTGTATCGCTAATACCAAAACACAAAACTCCAAAGCAAAATTAAAACAACAAGAAACAAAAGATACTTGAGCGTTTTAGCATGATGAACCCACAAAATTATCTGACTGACTTAATGGCAAATCCTTCCGGGAGATATTTCAAATAGTAAGAGCAATGAACTAAGTTTCACAAAAAAAATTAATTCGAGGAAAAATGTCTGTTCTGTTCAAGCCCCATTGAAACTCCATTCCTTAAGAAGAGTTTCAGGGGGGAGAAAAATACAGAGTACAGCAGAACTGGCTGTATTAATGTATTTGAATAACACAAGGCAAGATTAGATTTAAACTTCATTCTAAAATGAAATCAACCTGGCAAAAACATGAAACACAAAAGTACAAATTCACTAGCATCCAAGCACGTGCATAAAAGATTTAATTACAAAAAGGAATTGAACCAGAATCAAATGCAATACGAATAGTACATAGGAAGAAAAAGAAACAGAAAGGAGGGAAAAGAAGACATCTTGCTGAGATTCATGCACGGGAAAACCACGAATCTACAGTACATAACGGGGGAAAAAAACCCTCGACAGAAATGAACAGTAGCAGCAAAATCACAGAAGGAATTGAACTTAGACATCGCATACCTGCAAGGATCAATCGGATAGGACAGCTCAAAGAGAAGCATGGATTAAAAGAAACAAGCAAAAAGTAAAAGGCAACTAAGTGGGAAGGACACAATAAAAGCATCACCATAATAATTGGTAAAAGCTACCTGATTTGCGTGTGAATTAAGGTGCAGAATTGAACAGAGAGATCTGCAAGAGAAGCGCGCCAGATATAAGATGAACAAAGACACAGCAAAGATCCTCAGAGGCAGTACCAGACAGGAATATAAATGTTGTGATGCTCAAGTTAAATGCTATTGTGTTGTGAGATTAAAATATAAAAATGACTAAAAAAATAATAAAGTATGACTTATTGACTTCGACCTTTTTTTGGTCTTTTCGAACGAAAAATAAAAGAAAGGATCGGAAAACTAGTGATGCACATCAAACGTTCAATTCTAACGACTTTTAAAACGTAAAAGGTCCTTTGGAGGAAGCCTGTATCTTACACAGTGAATAATATAAGGAAAATTTTGTTGGGAAAATAATTAAAGAAATAAAACAATATTGCAAGTAAATTTTAATAAATTGAGTTTGCCTACATCTCTAAGAATTAAAGGAATGACTAATTTAATAAATAATTATATTGATTATTATACTAAATTAGATTTATAACAATATATTTATATGTAATTCTGACTAGTTTTACTTAATAGTTCAACTTGATTTAACAATAATTTTAGTGATTTCTAATTTTTTAAAAATTTTCTTTATAAATTAAAGAATTATATTAATGAAGGTAAAAAAAAAACTGCAAATTTAAATCAGACTTAAAAATGCTTGCCTACCCACTAACCATTTTAACAGATTGTTTAAAGTATTCAAATTAAGCATTGATAAGGCAACTTATTAAGCTAATAATGTTCCCACCATACAAGAAGAGGAGATCATTTGCGAAAGAGAGTTTAAATTCCGTCGCAAACTTCATGTGGCATTTAAAGTTACTCTTCAAGTTTATGTTATGATGAACAAGTCTAAGAGAGCACCTCAACGTAGATGGTGAACAAACATCGAGAAAGACGATTTCCTTGCCTAATCCCTCCAGCTTCCTTGATTATTTTTGTGGGCTCACCATTGATAAGGATGTTGTAAGATGGAATGGCAATGCATTAAATATTCCGTGTAATAAAAGCATATGGAAATCGAAAAGCCTTAAGTGAGTGACTTAAGTATAAGGCACCAGCCTATAAAGTCAAAAGCCATGTATAGATCTATCTTCATTATATAGTGTTTCCTCTATCTCTTCTTTGTGATAATTTTTTAATAATTCTTGAGCAAAAAGTATGTTATCACCAATATTTTTATCATAAAAAAATAAACATGCGAGGGATTGATAAAGGAAAACAATACAAGCTTCAATCTTGAAGTCAAATGCTTTGAGATAATCTTATAAATTATATCAGCAGTAAGCCTGAATTCTCTTAATGCTGCAGGGTTATTAACCTTAAGAACCAAACACATATGAGTTTTATTACAAACTTTCAACATGTTTACATTAGTGAAGAATTCCATTACTGACTTATAGACATATGGTTTAAACGATTTCCATGCTTTTTGATATAAGCATGCATTAAATCCATGTGGCCCATGAGCCTTCTAAGGATTTAGAGTAAATTATTACCCTCTTACTATCCTCTATAGTGAAAGGCCTGATTAGCGACTAAAATTGTTGACTATTAATGAGTTTGGGGATAAATAAGCTCAACATTAAAAATGAGGATAGACTTTGTCCTAGGGATTCTAATGAATTCGAATTATTCTAAAGTAAGAACCAATAGTTCAGCTTGATTGGTAAGCCTTCTTCCATCATCACTTGATAAGGATTAGATTCTTTTAGAGTTCCTTTTAGATATGAGGGATACATGGAAGAATTTGGAGTTACAACCCCTCTCCTTAAGTCAAAGATTCTTGATTTTTACCTTAGAAAAGAGCAATAATCTTCTAAAACTTTTGAATAATATTGTAACGTCTTTTCTTTATTGCTTAAACACTAAATATTTCATGGTGAATTATAGAGATCATTTTGCTTTTGTTAAAGTATCTCATTGGCCCTATTAAGTTCTGAATATTTGTTGGCGTAAAGCCTTAACCTAAGTCTTTTTAAGTTCCATTTTAATACCTATAAGATTATTTTAAAACTTATATGATTCAAACCCTAGTATATATTGATATAAACCCCTCAAGACTACATCCTAGAATCCCTTCGTATTTCATAACTAATTAAAGAACATAAAAGGATATACCTCCTTTAGTTCAATGTTAAATCATAAATCTCAATTGGTGAATGGTCTGAACAAAGACTATAATTAAATATAGCCTTGTTGCTTGGAAATTTCTAGAGCCACTTATCATATACCAAAATCTAGCTTTTTTCTAAAAATTCAATCCCCCTCCTATCTTTTGTTCCATGTAAAGAAACATCCCACATGTTTGAGGTTAGTAACTTTAATTTGGGAGAGACATAAACTGAGATCATTGTAAGAAATGTCATTAAATTGTCATTATTAGCTTTTGAAGCAAGGAAGATGCTATTAAAATCAACCAAATCCTATTGAACTGTAGAAAGAAAAGAAGATCTTTGGAATTCAAATTTTGAGGTATTGATGAAAAAAAATCATTAGTTTACTAGCTCCTTGCGTCTCAGAATGTAAATGGATACATTGATTTGCTTGCACATTTTTAAAACATTATTCTTACTCAAATTAACAGTAACCACAATTATTCCATAATGGTCAATCTTATGATTTGTTAGGATCATCCAGTTTTTGTTGAAAAGCCAGAGATATTCACACTTTTGTTTCTTCAATTTAGTCTCTAAAAAGCCACATATAATAGGCTTTATTGAGTTTACATAATCATAAACTATATGTTTTTTAGGGCAAGTCAGGCCCTTAGTATTCTAAGTCATAATTGATATATATCATTATAAGGGAGTAGTAGCTCTCAACTTAGCCTTGTGGCTAGATCTTTTTCTTCTAACTAGCATGAATCCCTATACCACAATATTACATTTACCTAGTTGAATACCATTTGAACTTGCCTCCATTGATGCATTGATCTCTATTGAGGGGCTAGGTATTGGCCCAGTGATGAGTAGCTTCTTCTGTCTCTCTTACTCTTTAATGATTGGAATAGGGTCAGCTACAATAGTCTAAGACACTTTGTAACATTCCGTTACCCATGTTAATGCTAAAATTGTAAATGTGAGAGATTATGGAGAAATTAGGAAACACATTTCATGCTCATGCATTTCATGATATGCACA
>JAOSBK010000006.1:31260314-31274446 GCA_027568895.1 Erythroxylum shatona | reverse complement strand
ATCACCTATTTATCATGATAATATATATATATATATATATATATACTGGAGTTTATAACTTATTGATTAGTATTATAATTATCTATTACATAATGGTATATATAACATCAGAATAAGTAGTAAGATTTTTTTTGTTGCCTTTTGAGTCTTTAACTTTTTAATGAATATTGTAATTTTGTAGTTATAAACTTTTGATTAATATTGAAATTATTTTGGTGTAAGATAGATATTTTTTAAATAGATAATTACACGAAGATGAAACTTTCCAAAACTTACTTGACAAGAAATGTGAAGCCGACGCTTTAGTTGAATAATAGTGGAATGGAATTTGTTAGTGTTGTCCTTTGGAGTTCCATAGATCATTATCGTTTCTCCGGGAAGTGGTGACTCCGCCTTCACCGGAAGTAATTTTACTTATTTTTTCAAATCAATTTTTTAATTTTTAAAATTTTACGGTAATAATCGATATTTTAAATACTAGCTAATATTAGCTATTATCATACGAAATCAATGATATTAGTCAGTATTATAGGCCGATATTGAACTTCATAATTTTGTACCGATTTTTAACTAATGTGATACTTTCGAATTAGTACTTACTAACACGGAACGAAACTCTATTGCTTATTTGATTGTTTATAAACAATTAAACACTCATTAATGAAGATTTAGCTAATTTAGAAGTGATTGTGAATCTTATCGTCAGTGCTAAATTCGAATTATGAGAATGTGATATTATGTTTGTTATATCCGATACCGCCAAAGCTAAATGAAGACGCGCCCACTAAAGCAGGAGTTTACTTTTCATTTTAGCCACATGGTTCTCGGGAATGGACTTAATGTGGACGATCCTCAGCTACTTTCTTTTCATTATCAACCAATCTCAGAATAACTTTTATTGATGGAAAAATGGGCCCAAGTCCGAAATTGAATCACTCGGCCCACCTCTGTTCTCTTCTCATCGCCTTCTCCATTCATCTCCTACGCAAAGAAATCCCAACTCATTCAGACGACAGCCAAAGTTGCTTCCCTCTACCTCTCTGCCTCCCCTTGTACATAACCAAGAGCTTTATAGCTGTACTGAGCGTGGTCATGTTCGTAAAGCACACTCTTCTATTGTCAGCTATCCGTCATCGGCGTTCTCTCCACTCTATATCCACCCTCTCTTATGTCCATCTCTCCGCTCTCGACAAAACCAATAACGGCCCTAAACCCTCCTTCCCTTCACTCCCTCTGATACTCCCATCCTACTTTCCCAACGCCACAACTTACTCCATCTCCAAACCCTTCCCTTTTTCGCTTTCTCGATCCTTGTCGACAAGTTCAAACCACGATGACTCCGATGAGATGCTGTATGACCCGTCTGCTTTGTCATCCCATGAGTTAGAGGCTGCCCATGTTGGACCTGATACAGTTGATGATAGTTTGAGAGTTGTTACTGGCATTGGTGTTGGTGGCGGTGAAGATTTGATCCTCCCAATTCACGCTGTCATGTCGTTGCTTGATGGTTATCATGAATTTTCTGGCTTTCCTTGGTGAGTAGGAAGTGGTACTTGATTTTTTGTGTTAACGATTCCATTTTTATGGAGAATTGGTTGGTTCTTTCTTCTCATATTATCACGGTTTATGCTCTCTTCTGTTTTTTTACGTTCGGAATTGTCAAATGGGTTGATATTCAGGTGGATAGTTATTGCTTCCTCGACACTGGCCATGAGAGTGTCGTTGTTGCCTTTACTTGTTTTGCAACTCAGGAAATTGAAGAGGGTCTCTGAATTATTTCCAAAATGTGAGTTTTTCTTTTAATTTCAACAATGGCTATCCGTGCTTTTTCTTTAACTAAAAGATTTAAGCAAAGGTAAATTTCTACTTCACGATATGCATTTCTCATAGTGCCTACTCCATTCCGACCACCGCTATCAGGAAGGAGCTTGATTGATCAACTTTTACTTTTTCGGAAGGAAAGACGGGCAATTGGCTGTCCCTCGTTTTTATGGCTTTTTGCATATGTCTCTGTTCAGGTGATGCATTCTTTTCTTCTTTTATTTTGAACACTACTTTCATGATCTATTGTGGGAAATTATGCTTTATTGTTTTAGTTTGACAGTCGTTCTCACCATATCAGTGATTTAACGTCATATGAGAAGTCAATATGATTATCTTGATTGATGATATTAGGTTGTTTAAGTATGACAGTAAGTTTCTAATTAGTCATTTTCTCTTTAAACATATCTGCGCAGGTACCCTGTTTTCTCTTATGGATGGCCAGCATTCGAAGAATGTCCCTGGACCAACATCCAGGGTTTGATTCTGTAAGAAACCTTAACTGTCTGAAACTTGAATAGTCAATTAAAATTACATGCATTGAATTTATTTTGTAAACTTGTTTTCATAGAAAAGTTATCAAATCTGCACTTGGCATGCATTTGTGTAAGGAGCAAATAGCCCATCAGTTGAATTATAACATCAAATGTTGGTCACTAAGTTTATAGATAAAGAAAATTTTCATATAAGTTTAATTTTCATTTATAAGGTGTTTAAATAGATAGAGTGAGAGAGAAGTGGGAGCTCATGATTACATCTGTATAGGAGTCCAAAAACACAGTTATAATTTATGAGTCCAGGTAGTTAGCATTTAGGTTAAAGATGTACATTTTCTGAGTGGCCTCTGCTGGGATATTGTTTCATTTTAGGCATTAGAAGGAAAACAGAACTCTTTTATCCTTGTCTTGTCAAAAATGCGTTTTAGGCATTTTTTGACATGCCTTGAGTTCCGTGGTCCCCAATATCTTGTATTATGCACAAGCATTCTCATTCTGTATTACTTGTCAACAAATAATAAGGAATTACTTTACATATTTTCTGTTATGGTCATTATTATCATCATATGTCACTAGTGTTTGCATATGCCAAGAATCAATAGATAAACCAAATAATTTGTCATCAAATTGGCTCTAGTTCTTTGACAAGCAAACTAATGTTGTTAGTTGTATATGCGTGCATGAATCTCATTCTATCTGTATTGTTTGTTTGCCTTTTGTTTTTCATCGAGTAATATCATACAAGAATACAATATTTACCATCTTTTAATGTTGAAAAACTTGCATTACTTATGATTCTCTATTTAGATTATGCAGCTTCATTGAGGCATTTGTCTCTCTAGGGAGCTGAAGCTTATGTTGTAATTGAATGACAGGGTGGCACTCTGTGGTTTCAGAATTTGACTGAATGCCCACATGGTGTTTTAAGTCCAGTATTTCCATTATTGATTGCTGGTTTGCACTACGTAAACATTCAGGTGGGTTTATACTTCTGTCTCGATTTAATAGTTAAGCTTGTATTCTGTCTCTCTATTACCCCAAGCAGGAAGAGGCCGACCTATACCACATTAAAATCATTTTGTATTTTTTCCCCCAGTGAAGGAAATACATAAATAAGAACTGAAAAAAATCTTGACAATTGAAAGTGCCATTATATACACAGTGAAACTTGATTTTATTTGCATGATTTGGTGAGGTTTTCATGAAATTAAATGACAATGCTATTCATCCATTTCACTTATTGACATTTTTGTTATGGATTCTTTTGTCAGCTTTCTTTTAAAAACACTTCTTTTACAAAGTCAGATAGCATTTTCGGCTTATTAGCAAAGGTGAGTATATCAGAATCTTAACCATGGATGTTGTGTTTTGGAATTGTAATTCTTATTGCATTATGTTTCGCTCATGATGAATGTCTGTTGTTGTAGTACTACAAGCATTACTTGGATTTTCTTACGCTGCCAATATTTGCCATAGGGTTTTACCTTCCACAGGTGACAACATTCAATCTCAATTTCCTTTTCCTTAACGATTTAAGAATATCGTCTTGACTAGTTTGCTTTTATTGGTCCTACCAGTATTTGCTAATATCAGCTTACAATGTTAATCTAATACTTTATTCAACTTAGTCTTAGTTGTGTTCACATCAATTTCTTTGAAACTTAGTTTACCTTCTTTCCATTATCATCTATGTATCAATTATCATAGAGTTACATTCTCAATCAAGCTCACCTTACCTAACTTGATGAAGCTTGCAAATCAAACAATTTTATGCAGAAATTTCCTGACAGCCCAAACTATATCACATCTTTACACCTATTTAGGAAAAAAATCATGTTAGTCTTTTTCCTCAAAACCTATGAAAGTCCTCCCTCTTGCATGTCAATCAGATGTTCCTAAGGAAATAGCTTTCTATGTACCTGGTGTTTTTTGCAACTGATGAACATTGTCGAACTGACTTGTTTGGAAGAGTGACTGGAAATTGATGGGGCTGGATAAAATTACCACAACTTCTATCCTCTCAAACAGAGTGTTTTACTGATAGAAGAATTATGGTTGATGAAAGTGGGTAAATTCTCCCATCCACTTGTAATGCTATCCTTTTTGGAAATAGATATGTTAAACATTTTTTAGGAACTTCATATAATTTTTCATCACTTTATCTTTGTAATAAAAGTTCTTTTTAAAAGGATATTTTTAATAGATAGGTAAAAATCTTTTCTTTTCTGGAACTTGCCTCAATTTGATAGGCAATAGATTGACCTTTAGTTTAAGTTCTTGAATGCCGCTCTCAGAAGTTATGGTAAAAATAACATGCTTAATTTTTTTGATTTTGTGCTTCTTGATTTCTTTGGTAATTGCTTCTTGAATTTATAATTTGATCAACTCTTTTGTACATGGTGTAAATAATTTCCCTCATCTCTCTTGGTATATATTTTATTGAATTAAATTTAAAGAAGTATATAGAATAAGAAAAGAGGAATAAAGTCAAGTAAGGACATATATAGTAATGGAGACTTTTAATGAGGATATCATTGTCCAGACTATATAAAAGATCTCGAATGGCTTCCATAAAGTCCAAATGAGAGTTCATACAACTTCAGTTGATGGACTAGCTTAGCTACTCGTATAGCTGCCAAAAGTTTAAAAATTTGTAACTATGTGCTCCTATCATGAGTTTAGGACCCCTTGTAATTGAAATGGTTGCCGAAGCAGTATCCGCTGCTGTCAATCTTGCTGTATATGGGGCTATCCTTGATGCATATTTTCTATTGATGTCATGATATCCTAAGCATGTTAGATATACACTTCCTACAGACCTGTCCAAAACACAGTGGAGAACTTATGGTATGAAAAAGATTATTTTGAGAATACAATGCCATTTGTTTTATTCTATTGAATGAGGGCTACCTGTTAAGGGCCCTTAGTCCTAATTTCTTGTTGGAAAGCTAATTCTTCTTCTTTTCCTTATCGTCTCGTATTTCTTTTCTTTTCCCTTCAACAATCCAGTCCTCTTGTTGTTACAGTAAGTATGATTACCACCTTGGAGTTTATCACCCATTACTTTGTTTGTCTTGCATTTGTCTATCTTACTTCACTCCGTTGGTCCTACCTGTTCTTTTCCACATGCTTAATTATATATTATTGCAACTCTAATGCCTTGTTCTCATATGTTAAGGCATTAATTCTTCATCAAATTCATCAGTAAACAGATGCAGCTGAGATGCAATTTAGTAAAATTGTTATTATTTAAGATATCTACTTATTATTTTTGTTCGTCTGCGTGTACCTTCAATGCTTTATAATTCAATTTCTTCTTAATTTTTTGTATTTTCAGAATAACAATTTTCACTCTTCTTTATTGTGCAGGGAAGTCTGCTCTACTGGGTGACCAATAGTTCACTAAGTGTTCTACAGGTTAGCTATGCACTTTGTGTTCACAACAAAAATTTGGTTTATGCCTTCTAGATGTTATTTGATTGTAAGAAAAGTACTTTTAAATGTGTTTTGATGGTCAAAGGACAGGAACTCCTTTGAGTTCAAAAGTAAATTTGCTAGGAAATCTATCCTTTGGATGATGGGGACATTCTTGATATCTTATTTACTTGGGACATAGTGTTGACGCCGAAGTGCTTTTTAAATAGACTTCAGCTGCTCTAATGTATCACATTTTGGTGTCTTGATTTTACAGAGAGCTATCATCTTCATTTAACCCATTAGCATGTTGATCATATTTAATTGATGACATTTAATTACAACATAGTGAACGTACATGAGAACTCAGGATGATGTCTAATATGGTTACTCTCTGAAATCTTTCTATTGCAAGCCTGTGTCCTCTAAAGATACCGCTTGAACCATGCTAACCTTAACCATGACACCTTAGCTTTTGCTGACATGTTTTTGAATGACTAGGATATGTACCATTTGTCTTCCATCTTACAATGAGGAATGTGTTGGTTGGTGACTTTATTTTACTTCATGGTAAATATACTGCCGGCATATTTCTACTTTCTTACTTGACAAAGTCAACTGTGCAGCTATTATTGTTCAATCATCCTGGCTTTCGTGGAACATTAGGGTTACCAGACAAAGGTTCTCCTAGCGCAGCAGCAGAAGCAGCTGCTGCAAATCCTGAAGAACTTGACGCTCCAAGGACAACATTCTTGGATTCATCTACTAAACTGCGAAAAGTTTCTGTTGAAAATTTATCCCCTAAAGAGCTACTTATTGTGAGTGACCGCCAATACGTATAGAACACAGTGAATTCTGTAGAGAATAGAACATTTTCTCATTTTTTTTTTGCTGGTACTGCTGACAGCTTTCAGTCCAACTTTTGTCTAAGGGCCAACAATCTAGGGCAATTCCTTTGCTACAGTAACTGCTTTTGCCTTTTTTCTTCTCTGCTGTTTGATGACTAATTTTATATGGATATCACATTGCATATCATCTTTGGTACAGATTAGCTCTGGAGAAGGACCCCAACTATGTGAGAGCTCTGACTGTTTTGGGCCAGACTTTACTGCAACAAGGACAACTTGCAGAGGCTGCGGAATATTTGGAGTCTGCTATATCCAAGGTTTGTATGATCTCTTTCTTAAACCTTATTCAATATCTCTTTTATGTATTTTTTTCCCCCAAAACTAGTGAAATGCTATTGGACCTGAATTGCACATGAAGGGGGTTGCTTACCCTCTTCTCATAAGTTTCATCCCCAGTATTGAATGATCTTTCTCCTCAAGTTCTCCCAGCTCTACAAACCTCCTTCCTCTGGCATTTCCCCGTTTGTATCATGGTTTAGCTTTCTATGCACAATCATTATGGACACTGAGTGGTAACTCTTTCATGCCTGGCAAGCCAGCGCCTACTAGCATTTACTACTAAATCGTTAGTTCTTGTAAACGACTTTCTTACAGTACTGCATACTTTGATCTGCGAGTTTAAAGTTGAGCTGTAACTTCTCTCTGGTACTTTTATGATAGTGCAACTATTGAACTTACCATTAATCAGAAGCTTTCTGATGCATCAGCTCTTTCTTACTGGAAATCAGTCAGATGCTGAGTATATTGATCTTCTAATGCTGGCATCTCAATGGGCTGGTGTTGCCTGCATAAGGCAGGTAATGTTAAATTAAACTTGGATTACCCTGTGAAATTATAATAAGATATAGGGTGTCAATATTTTAACATGACAGTCAACAAAAAGATTTTTGATTATCTGCTCTCCTTGTACAATCTAGCTTGAGGATTTCTAATGTTTTTGAATGATTAATACACGTAAATGGCATTACTTTTTGTATGGCAGGGGAAAAATGCAGAAGGAATTGTACATCTGGAAAGAGTTGCAAGTTTGACAGAACCAGAGGACCCAAAGAGTAAGGCCCATTATTTTGATGGATTGGTATTGCTTGCAAGGTATGTAATGAATGCATAGAAAATTGATAGTTTTGAGCATTTTAAAACTTCATCATTTCAGATGATTTTGAATGAATAATGCAACTCTGCAGTGCTTTATATAACGAGGGTCGCAAAGCTGAAGCCGCAAAATATCTGCGCTTGGCAGCCGCCTATGATTCTGCTTATAATGAATTGTTGGAACAGTGTGAAAATGAGGAGGACAATTTTGTGAACGACCTTACCAGCAGCAGAAGACGAGATTACTAACATAAGTTTCTCTTTATTTGTTTGCATATTGATTCTTTTCATCATTAGCTTACTCAAAAGAATAATTTCAATCTCCAGTAAATGTTGTATTAGTATCGTGGAAAATTTTGTTAGGAAGCAATCTGGCATTGGGAGCGACCCGAGTTGTTCAATTTTGTTGTAGACTGGAGATGAATAAGCTGATTATTTATTTTTTTAAAGAAATTAATTATATTGCGGTATTAACCCTATTTAGTCAGGATGCACTAGTAGAATATTTCAACTCTCGAAAATTATTAAACTGAA
Organism: Erythroxylum shatona; assembly: GCA_027568895.1. Lineage (NCBI taxonomy): Eukaryota > Viridiplantae > Streptophyta > Magnoliopsida > Malpighiales > Erythroxylaceae > Erythroxylum > Erythroxylum shatona. The sequence goes on along the minus strand of JAOSBK010000006.1, from coordinate 31,266,180 downwards.
TTGACGAACTCTAAAGATAATACTACCACGTCTCAATATAGATAGTATCATGCATTAGTAGATAATTGACAACTTTTATGACTTTTAACATAACAGGATCACATTAGTGACATATTGAAGCTAATATGACAATGTTACCATTGAGTATAAAAAAAATACCATGCCCCAAAAATAAAAATCTCTATAAATTCAATACCACACCTCAATAGTTTCTGCATTATATGTGATGTTCCTATTTCAAAATTTTTGTGTGTTTTAAATGTTGTCTATCTGAAAGATCTGGCCTAATGTGGTTAACATAACATTTCAAGCACAAAATGTAGTTTTTTTTTCTTTTTTTGGTAAATCAGTTATAAGATAATAGAATAAATAGAATAAAAGGTTATGTACAAGGCTTGAGAGAGGTGAGAAACTCATCTCATAGCAAACAAAAACAAGGCCCTATACTAATGATAGTACCCTGATCAATCTCCATAGATGGCTTATACATCAAAATAAGATGTTGAGCTACAAAGAGAACCGGAAATTAAAACAAGCTAAAGGGGAACTTCCTAATGACATTGGCAACAAGCTCAAGCATACAGTAAAACAAAGAGGTCGCAAGGAGTTTCAGAAAACCCTGCAGAAAGCATGCATTCCAATCTCCATGAGTGAACATTGCAAACCTTGGATGTTGCATTCCGGTGGTATTCAAATCTGACCAGAATTAATGAGCAGCAGCCCCAACCTGACCTTCAGCCCTAGAGAGGCACCGCCAAGTCTAGTGTGAGGGCCAGCAACCCAACAAAAGACCTTGGGCTCACCCACACCAAACCGAATCACTTGCAGTGAACAGCAACAGCTCCTCCATCCTTGATATGGTAATCAACATTTTGGCTGAGCACTAGAAGGCCCCTGCTGGGTGGAGTGCTCCTAGTTGTGAATATTACTCAGCCGTTCTGCACCTTTAATTGAAATGTGACCTGAAACAGAAAATGCATTGAGGATATTAAAGGGAAAAGAAAACTCTCCTACCTCACCTACACTCAGTGTATGCTTTGAGTTGCTCCTGAATATAGGTGATAACTCTAGCTGTAAAACCATCCACCTCCATGGCTTCGTCTTTAAATGTCCTTGCATTGCGTTCTTTCCACAGAGAATAGACTGCTGAGGAAAGGAGAATAGGGAGGACCGTGGGAATCTAAGAGGAAGGGATTGGTGCAGCCAAGAGGGAAGATTATGGAGAGTAAGATTTAGTGGGATGGTAATATGGAAGTAGGAAAGACAATGGGTCCACACAGTTTTGGAGAAAGGGCAGTTAAAGAAGAGATGGGCTATGGTTTCATTATCTTTGAGGCATAAGGAACAATGATTAGGGGTTTGAAGGTAGGGAAGGCGGTCTCGAGTTTGTAATTTGCTACAAAAGGCCAACCATAAGATGAAGGAACACCTGAGACTATTTCTTTTGTACCAAACGAGGGAATGCCACGGGGTTACTTGTGCAGGGGGTCTAAGAAAGGAATAGGCTGAAGAAATGGTGTACTCATGCTGATTGGTTGACCCTGTTAACCACTCTAAACAATCTTGCTGAAAGGTATTCGGATGATAGGGAATAGGTTCCAATGTACCTAGGGTATCAGCTATGAGATCTTGCCAACTCCAATTATTATTACCGATCACCTCTGAAACCCTAGCTGCCATGGTCAATTCGGAACCATTAATAGCCTGAGGGGTAGAGAAGTGCTGGAGAATGCCTCGCAGGTGTCATGGATCCTGCCAAAAGTTAGTAGAAGCTCCATTACCTATCCTAAATCTAAATTGGTCCCTTAGTTTATCTCTCACTTATAGAATTTTCCTCCAACTCCAAGAGCTATTACTAGTTGGTTGAATACTCCACAAGTTGCCCCTCCTCAATATAATTGAATGAACCCATTTCACCCACAGAGATTCTTGATCTTGAAATAAAATCCAAATCCTATTGCCAAGTAACACATTATTCCATGTTGGAAGGTGTTTAATCCTTAAACCACCTTCCTGTTTGGGTCTACAAATGTCAGACCATTTTACCTTAGCAGGGACTGTGGAGGTACTCGAACCTGACGAAAGAAAAGCCCTAAGTTTAGCCTCTATATCCTTATGAATAGAAGATGGAAGGATGAACATGGAAGACCAATAGAATTGAAAGGAAGAAAGTACCGAGATAATCAGTTGAAGCCTACCAGCATAAAAAAGGGATTTATTAGTCCATTTATTGATTCTAGCATCGAGTTTCTCCAAAAGAGGACTACAATCCTGTCTGGAGAGCCTCCCAGTGATGAGTGGAATCCCGAAATATTTAATGGGGAGGCGACCTCTTTTAAGCCCTGACAGTCTTTCAATAGAAGGAGTTAGGAAATCTGAATCTGGGGATAAAAAGAATTGACTTTTAGTAAGGTTCATGTCTAAACCTAACAATTGAAAGAAAAACCTCAAACAATCTAGCAAGGAGATCACAGAAAGCAAATCAGCATGACAAAACAACATGAGATCATTAGCAAAGAGGAGATGGTTAATTTTAAGAGATTTACACCTCCAATGATATTGGAAAGATGGATTGCCATCTAGACTCTTATTCAACCATATGGATAGGACTTCCATGCAAAAAAGGAACGGGGATAAGGAATCACCTTGTCTCAACCCAGACCTCCCTCTGAAAAATTTGGAGGGGGTACCATTGATAAGAATGGAATAGGAAGGTGAAGAGATGCATTCTCTGATCCAAGCAACAAATTGCCCAGGAAGTCCCACTAAAACTAAAACATTTATGAGAAACTCCCAATGTATGGTATCATAGGCTTTTTTGAGGTCTATCTTGAAAGCACAACGCTTATGAGTGTTGGAAAGATGATAATTCCTAAGAATTTCTTGAGCTAGCAAAACATTGTCCCCAATGCGGCGATTTTTAACGAAAGCACTTTGATTATGGCTGACAATCTGGGGAAGAGACTCTCGAAGTCTGTTAGCTAAGATCTTAGCTATGACCTTATAAAGAAAATTGCAACAAGAAATAGGTTTGTTGTAACATCCCATCACCGATGGGAAGGGTAAAATAGTAATTTGGAACGGGTTATGAGTGTGTAAACTAGTCTCGACATGTTCATGCATAATATGGACTCCATATATGCATACATTGTAATTTTTGTATATGCACATGATTGTACATGCATTCATGACATTTTCCGGCATATGTGTTTATTGTGAAAACATATGATTTAGTGCTTGAAAATTTAATTGGAGTGGATTTTTGTGTGTTTTACATTTTTGTGGAAATTTAGGAATTTTTCTGGACATTTTTCGGGATACCTTTCCAGAACGAAAAAATTACCAAGGGGCGGACTGATTGGATTTTCGGTACTGGAAATGACTGTCCAATGGCTCAGGAAAATTAGATACATGATTTTAGGATTTATTACTTTGAGTCATTGGAAATTTGGAGAGAAATTGGACTAGAAATTAAATTGTTTTGGAAAGGAAATAAATGAACCTTTAAAAATAAGACAAGTGGCAAGTGACACATGTCACTTGCCTACTTAGTCTTATGCTTAAGTGTTATATAAATATCTTAACTTTGGAGAACTTACACGACACTTTGAGGTTTGAAAGTGAGAAAGGTGCTTTGTGAGATTTTCTTCTCTCATCCGTGGGTTCTCCTTCTTCTTCTTCTTCTTTGGTCTTCTCCACTTGTTCTAGCTTATTTGCTACTCTTCTCTTCTACCTTAAGTGCTTCCTTTTCATGTGTTCAAGCTTAAGCCTTCTACATCCCTTAAAAATGGTGATTGTCGTGTATGTGAGGTGAAGAGGAGGAATTGGTGAGTTGGTGAAAAGTGGAATAAATGAAGAATTAAAGGCTTGTTTAGGTGAGAATTTTGTTGTATGTTCTTAAATTGGTAGTTGATGCATTAATTGTGATGTCTTGAACATTAATTTCATGATACTTGGGATTTGATTGTATGGGTATAAATTATGTTTGTGTAAGGATAAATGATATAACATGTAAAGTATAGTTGAATTGTGTGTTTTGGATGGATTTTAGTGATGTTAGATGATTATTTCTTAAAAGAAAATGATTGTGTATGTGTGCTGGAATTTTGTGGATTTATGTTCAAGGATAGGTTATGAGTTGGTTATGGTGGAAATATGAAGTGAAATGAGTGAGAATTGGTTTAGAAATGGTATGGAAGATGTGGAATGTGAGTTAGGTGTAAATCTGAAAAATTTACTTTGTGTATGTTTTAGGTATTTGATCGTAACTTTTGGTCTGGTTATGCTATTGAGATCGGATTTGGCTTAAATTAAACTTAAGAAGTTTGGCTAAAATTATTATGAAGGAAGTTCTATACAATTTTGGCTTGAAGAGTTTTGAATTTTGCTTGGAATGTGAGACATATGTGCAGGGTGAATAGTGGTGAGGCTAACATTGATGATTTTGTGATCAGAAACTTGGGAAAATTTTTTTAGGCTAAAGTAAACAGATTTTGTGAAATTGGTCTTCATGAAAGTTGAAGATCCACTTGTTAGCTTTCTATCACCACTAAGTATGACATTTTTCTTTTTGTAGGTTGAAAGTTATGTCTTATTAACTTTCAGATGGTAATTTATGTATTAATGTGTTTTGGTATGAGTAATGTCTTTAAGTATGGGTTTTGCTGATTTATGTGTTCTAACGCTAATTTTGGACTGTTATAGTTGAAATTAGCTCAAGTGATCTTATGGAAAGTTGTAGAAGAATGTTTTAGCTTTGTAATGAGGTATAATATGCTAATTTTGGATGTAGGGATTGTAAATTATGAAGTTTTAAAGTTTGGTTAAGGTTTAGGTGATATGTTGATTTAACACTCTTAAACAGGACAGCCACAACAATGGGGGAATTTGATCTAGTTAGATATGGAATTTGGTTCTAAGTCCCTTCATGAGAATTGTAGCATGTTTTCTTATCTTTTCAGTGATATAGAGTATGCAATTTTTCGATAATGGGATAGGAAGTTATGCATTTTGGAAGCTTGTTTTACTGATGAGAATGACTTATATAGGCAGAAACTTTGATGGAGAATTTGATTTGTTTAGAGGTTGAATTTGCTTCCAAGTTGTTCATGAAAGTTGTAGAATATGTTTTGATCTTTCTTTTGGTATAAAGCTTGGAATTTTTGGCAAAGGGAATGGGAAGATATGGATTTAGAAGAATGTTGCACTGTTTTGGAAAAATGTTGTACTGTTTTGAATGTTAATGTGAAGGCAGTAGCTTTGATTGAATTTTTGACACCCTTAGAGGTGAAATTGGTTTTCAAGGCCTTCATGAAACTTGTAGGATTTTCTGTGATCTTTCCAATGAGACCTCATTTGTGATTCTTGGACAATGGAGTAGAGAATTATGATGTTTAGAGTTTCTGTCATTGTGTAGGATGATGTTTATCTGACAGATACTTTGAGGTGGTTTTTGACTCCTTTAGAGGCAGATCTGGTTCTTAATCTCTTCATAGAAGTTGTAGAGTTTTCTTTTAGCTTTCCATTGATACCAAGTTTGTTCAATTTGGAGTTCTGAGTAAGAAGTTATGACTTGGGGAAGTTGGGTTGTCGGAAGAAAAAGACCTGAGTTTTCCAGGTTAACCACTGTAGATGACCTAGTCGACTAGCAGGTCTTCGACTAGTCGACTAATGCATGTAATTTTTACATGCCTGTTTTCCTGACCCGACCTCTCTCCATTCTTTTGCTTATAACTTTGTCATCCGACCTCCGATTGATCTGATTTTTGAAGCGTTGGATTCCTAAGACCATCCTCTACCTCTCCATGAAAATTTATGGATTTTGAGATTAAATTGAAAAAGATTGATTAGATCAAAGTGAGAGGAT
>JAOSBK010000006.1:31223968-31247225 GCA_027568895.1 Erythroxylum shatona | reverse complement strand
TTACCGACGGAATTAAAATTCCGTTGGTAATTTTCTGACATGAAAATTTTCTGACTGAACAAAATAGCCGTCGGTAAAGTTACCGACGGAAATTTTTTACCGTCGGTAAATTTACCAACGGAAAATTTCCGTCGTTAAATTTAGCGACGGCCATATCTCCGACGCCTTTTTTCGTGAATAAATTCCGTCGCTAAATAAGCTTACAGACGGAATATGTACAAATTCCGTCGGTAAATTCCGTCGCTAAACTGTATTTTTCTTGTAGTGTATTTTTAGAGAAAATAACAATATAATGTTTTAGAAGCTCATAGGGATAGTAGAGTACATGGCACTACAGATTGATTTTTTACATGATTATCTCCCCGAAACTTTTAGCATACAATCAATATGAAGTACGATTAGGACCCAAACAAATCCAAGATGCCTACACTATGACATCTTGCACTTAGATGCTTTCATAATATTCTGAGTGATCGAGGTGATAGCTGGGGAGTCATTGGGATTAAAGGCGTGTATTATTTATGGAGCATGAGTGAGAGGATGTCAATTCATTTGGGACATGCATTTGTCCAGTTCATTAGGCTTCAGAGTGAAGAGAAAAAGGTTGGCACAATCTGTGTTGAGCCTTATGTGATCTTACTGGCACCCATGTGGCAGATGAGTACCATAGTGGAACTTAATTTGGCAGTGATGTAACATATGTGCATGGTCAGCAAATGTCAGGGAGCCATGAATGACATATTGTTGGAGTTATGTAAATATAGTTCCTTGGAAAGCAAGTGTATTTACTTATAACTTAACTTTCTTCTAGTGACTTTTGTAATGAAAATATTTATTATTAATAAAACAAAAGAGTTTGGTTGTAATTGTATGAGCATTATATATCTAGTCATAAGGTACCGAGATTCTTTTGTAAGTAGTAAACATATACATAAAGGTGTATAGGAAAAATGTATATTATTAGAATATACAAAAATTGATTCATAGTTGAATAATCAAGTTGGTTGTTTGATTATGGTTTAGTGTTGGACTCCAAACTTTTCTTAGAAGTTAGAACTATTAAATGACAAATTTTTAGTGATTAGTCATATGTAAAGAAAAAGGAGAATTCTTGAATTTGAAATGAAGTAAGAAAGAAAGAAGAGAGTCATGAGAAAGGGAAGAAAAGAGAGAAAAACATGAAAGAAGAGAAGAGAAGAAGAAGAATTGTGGAAGCTAGGGAAGAAGATGAGACAAATCGTGAGAAAGAAAGAAGAAGGAAAAAGAAGAGGAAATCATCTTGGCAAGGTAAGTTCATCATTTTCTTCTTACTTTGTAGAGAAGGAGTTAGAGAGAGAAAGGGGTTTTGTGTAGAGAATGGAGGGTTTGTGTTGTAAGAAGATGATTTAAGAGAACCCATTTGGTTTTAGGGTTTCTAAACTAGGTTTTGGTCTTTCTAACCTAGATAGACCATGGGTAAGTTAAGGTTAAACCCAATTTTGTATTTATTCCATTTTTGTATTATTTTGAAGCTTTATGAATTTCTATAGGAATATTGTTTTGAATGGAACTTTGATTATATTAGGAAATCAAGGAAACCTTATCCAAGAGCAAGAGGAAGGGCACAATTGAATTTAGATTTTCAAGAGAAATAAGGTGGGTAATTTATTTATAGTTGTTGTGTAATATGAGCAAAATGTCTTATATGTATATTGTGTGCTAAAATGACTTGTTTTGAATTGTTATGATATGGAAAATGCATGATAAGGTGTTTCATGTCATTCATTAAAAGATGTATGACACTTTGATATATGTGAATTGTGATTATGATCATGCTATGCCTTGCAATTGTATCATGGAATTTTGATTAAATGGAAAGAAGAAAAAGCATGAGACTAAGAATTTTTGATTGATTGAATTGGACATAAATTTGTTTGTGATTGGGTAAAAGAGGAACCCATTTCGTTAGTCACATGCACGTTGATCTATAGCCTTCTTCCAGTTCCTCGCCTGAGGCCACGAGATCTTGAGAAATAGGACTCATTTTTTTCACGATGTAAATTTTGGTTTCTCCCTTTTATTCCACGGAACTCTCTAGCCATTGTTTGTGCATGCATTTTGATATGTTAAGTTATGATGCAATTTGAGTGTTATGCTTTGATGAGAAATTTCCTCCAATATGTTTTATGTGATGAAGTATTGAATTATGAGTTGTGAACTAGAATTGTGAATGATGAACTTACGTTTTTAGATTAAGATAAAATGTGTATGCATTTGTGAATATTCATATACATGTTTAATTATGTGGCTCATTGCCAATGGCTATAAATATATTATCCACTGAGTTGTGTAGCTCAACCCGTCATTTTTCCCTCCTTAGGTGCAGAATGAGAAGATTAGCTTTGTAAAGGCATTTAGAAAACTCTAAGATAGCTAGAAATCCTTTGTACTAAGTTAGTGACTATTTTGGATAGCTTTATAGGCGTACAAAAAATGAGCATATTTTGTACTTTGTATTAAGCTTTTGATGTGTATGTTGATATGTAGGTAAAGCTTATTCAAACACTAGTAAAGCCCGTGTTTCTTATGGGTCTAGAGGCATTTTTGCATCAGGTTGCCCGTATGGGTTCAAACAGTCATGTGTTTTGACCCTCCAAATGACAAAATCTCTTTTTGAAGTCTTCACAAAAGTTGTAGATCTGGAAGTCTTCTTCGAAACCATCCTAAGATGACCTCAATCTGAAGATTGACACCTCTAACGAAAGTTATGTCAATTGTCCCGAAATAGGTATAATATGATTGAGGATATAATCATGGTTGATTCTTTTGTCCATAACTTCATCATCTAACCTCCAAATCGAGTGATTCTTAAACCAATAGATTCCTAACACATTTTTTCTATCTCTCGATTAAAAATTGGTATCCATTGGTATTGATTTGAAAAAGATTGATGAAGAGAAAATGAGGGAATTGATTGGAAGAGAATGACTTGGTTGTTTACTAAACATACTTTGGTATGTTAATCATATCTTGATCTGTAGAGCTCCGAGTGAGATGATTATTATTTCAAAATAAACTTTAGATATGAAGCTACAATTGTTCTAAAGAAGTCAATTTGTGAGTTTGGTGTTTGACTTGTGTGGGCTCTCCTTTTGTGGTTTGAGATGTTATGAGATTGATGACTAAAGAGATTCCATGGAATACCCTATAGGATAACACGTTCATGTCTTATGATATTCGAAAAGATAGTTGGGCTCCAAAAATGAGGTCCAACATTTAGACTGTAGTGTTGCGATTTATCTCCGAGTAAGTGAAAGAATTTGCTTTAAGGGAATGATGAGTTTTATATCATGATAGTAGTTGACTGTCCATAATGGCACTATTAAATGAATCTGGAATCAAATATGTTTTTAAGAATAAAGTGGGACGTTACTTTAATCTTAAAACATACAAATTAAGCATTCGTTTATTATAGACCACAATCTTGATGAGTGGTGAACTCATATGTGTTTCATTATAATTTTTGATATGATCAGAATGAATTTTAACAAAATATCAATCTTTTATTGTGCGGATGGCTATAATATGGTTCATATTAGAGTTTGCAATTGGACATCTTATTTGAAACATATGTTCTCATACTATTTAGTAATTCAAGGGTTTAACTAATTGTCTTTAGTGGAATGACATTTAGTTAATAAGTTGGAATTAATTCTAATGAGATTAAATTAATTCCAGCCTTATTAGAGCTTGAATTATATAAGTACAATTAGATTCCTCATTTGGCTTCTAGGAAGGTTATCAAGCAAAGTAAGAAATGCAAATAGAGGATTTAAAGCCTATAATTGAATGTTAGGCTTACTTTAATTAATTGTTAATTATAAGCCCATATAAACATTTAGAAATGGGCTATGCTTTGATTTAATTTGATTAATTAAATTAAAACAAAGTTATTAAAGATAAAAGGAGGTGGATTTTCAGTTTTAATAGGCAAAATGTGTATTTGCATATTTAACATTTGTTTGTTATATTTAAGATGGTTTTGAACATGTTTTATCATCATTAAATGGAGTAATGATCTTATCGTTAAATGGTTTAATGGTGGTCTTTTAATGATAGCATGTAACCTATTAGCATTCATTGGATTACAGAAGAAAGAGGTGCACTTGATAGACCATCTTCCTTCTTTGATCACCAAAAATTGAAAATGAGATGTAATTTTTAGGTTATTGTTCTTTTCATATAGCCATCTTCAAAACAAATGAGAAGAGTCTCATTTATTGGCTTCTTTATGATTGATTAAGGAAAGGGGTGATGCATTGGTTGCACTTAACTTATTCCTTTGAGTTTTAACTGAAATTGAGAGAAGAATGACAAGGTATTGTTGAATTTTTATCTCTCTCTCCTATCTTGCATGGGTTGGATGAAAATTGCATAAGAGGTGTCTCATCTTTGGCTTCATTCTTCTAAGGAAAAATCTCTTCAAGTGTTTCTTCTCCTTTCCCACCAAATGATGTTGTTAATCAAGTTGTTTAAGGAAAACAAGTGGTAGATCAGATTGGTCAAGGATACAATAATGAGAAGAGGATACATTACCTTGGAGTGGATGCCTTGTTGAGGATAGGATAGCACAGTGAGGAGTTAAAGTTGTAGCGAAGGAGTCAGTAAAAATTTCTATCTTGTTATTATGTAAATTATTTTCCTTATGCCATTTCATGTATGGCATAGCATGTTGTTTTGGTTATATTGCTTCCACTGCAATTTTATTTTTTAAAAATTTTTGAAATCTATCGTTTTATCCAAATATAGCATGCTTATGTTTTTGATCCAACACGTATATAGACTCATAAGGGAACTTGACGTGGTAATAGTGGAGGGTGGAGTTAGAGTGGAGCCACATCCAGTGGATCAACCACCACAAGCACAATCACCACCACCACCCGAGACGGGAGGTGAAGTATCAAAGCCAGATGGTCCGAGAGGTCTTAGAGCAAGGATGCAACAATTAGCTCAGCTGAAGATAGAACTATTGAAGATGCCTAATTAGCGGACTCTCCAATTTTAGTAGGTGGAGCTTCTAGATAGGGTAGGACAGTTGGAGACTTTAGTTAAGAGACTAGGTAGTCTCCAGATTACAGTTGGATGAATAGAGAGCTGATGTTATTAATTGCAAGTCTTTAATGCATTGATGTCCAACCTCCTCTAACCAATTAGGATCATCAACCCATGAACCCTCCTTTTATCATATTAGTTTAAACATTTCTTATATTATTTTCATTTTTATTTTATATATTTAAAATTATAGTTAATTTCTTTTCTTAATTTTTGTGTTATTTTTATTAATTTTAATCTTTTTATCCTTTTCTTTTGTATCTTCTAAGGATGATTAGTCTAATATTGGAAGGAAAGCATCTCAAAATCAGAAATTGGAAATCGTTTTATTTAGGAAAGTACTGACTTAACCTTCTCACTTATTCGTATATGCTTATATTGGGTACATTGAGGAAAATGTATAATTTAAGTGTGGGGAAGAGTTTAAGAATTTTGATGATTTTATTACGTTTATTATAATCTTTGTTATTAAATTTTATTAACTGACATCCTGAATTAGTTTAAATCTGTCCATCATTACTTTATTTCATTATTGAATATTGATTTGAATTGATATGCAAAAGGATGATAAAATAGACTTGATTTTATAAGTCATATTTTTATTATTCATTGAGATAATCAAGTTGAATGAAAATTGCATATTGTTTACTCCCACATATAGACTCACTTTTTTTTCACGAGCTTTTGAGCCTAAGAGCAAAATTTCAAGAAAAATTTTGATCTCTTTTTATCCTTTCATATATGTTATCATGCATAGTTGAATAATTCTCGAAGTTACTTTTATTATACATATTGATATCATATTTGTTAAATTAAAAGCATTAAGATGATAAAGGCACTTAGATTTAACAATTTGTTTAAGCCTATTTCTTTGATAATTATCTTACCATGTTTTATCCCTTAGAAATAACCAAGTTTGAGCCTTAGCCTTTTTCATTGTTTATAACACCAATTATTAACCTTTATTGTATTTTCTTTGAAGCCTTTTTATTATTTTCAATCATAAAGGTTATTTACATTACTTGCTTGTTCGAAACTTGAAATTTTGAAAGTTTTAATACCTCTTTAATAGTGGTACATGATTTAAGAAAAAGAATATAGAAAAAGAGAAAACAAGAAAAGTATATGGTACCAATGAAGATGTAATGAAAGAACTTGTGTATATTTTGAGCAAGTTTCATGTAAGGTCTCTTTGCAAATTTACTTCAATCAACCTTTTTTACTATACCTAAACCTTATTACAACCCTATAAAGACCATTTGATTTTTGTTTCTAGTTTACATAAACGGTGAAGATGTGAAAATATTGCAAGCATATAGTAAGAGTTCTACAATGCATTCAATTGAGAGTTTGATACTTTTCACCTTAAACACTTAAGTGATTTAAGTGGAATCTTGGTAAGGGTGTAAGTGTTTATGCTTTTGATTTCAATGCAATTATTGATGTGATTATTATTAATAGTGACTTAGGAAGTAAGTTCAGGATAACTTGATTCTACTTGTATGCTAATGTGATTAATATGACATGATAATCTAAAGTGTGAATAGAAAGGTTGAGATTAATAAAGGATAGGTGTTGTTAGTTTAATAATTTTGACTATGGTTTGCTTGTGGAGAGCAAAAGATTAAGTGTGAGGATGTTTGATAGATGCTAATTTGACTATATTTGTACACCCATGTTTGATTTTTGTTTGATATTTTACTATTTTGTTATATATATGCAACTTAATTTTCTCCTAGTATATCTATAAATAATAATTGCCTTTATAGACCAAAAGGAATGAATGAAAAATTTTGCATAAAATGAAGTTTTGAAGTGAAGTAGAGATATATAGCTGTGTCTATACCTATGTTAGTCTTAGAGCAAGTATCAAACCACAAAATTTGGAATTTTTTTAGTATTTATGGTCCAATACACGATTGTGTATTAGACTATGTATAATGCAGAACCTTAAAATTTAATATAAAAAAGCATAAATAGAAGCAAATAAAGTAGATCAGACTTTTGGAGTAGATTTTAGATGTGAGAACTTTTGATAGGCAATGATAAAGTTCTAGAGATAAGGAAATCATAAAGAGAACACCAAATGAGATCCAATTAAAGCCTACATCAAATCTAAGATTGCAAGAAGAGTCAATATAATAGAAGGGAGATATAGAATTATCAACCCATTATTTTCTGTTTGTTTTTCTGAATGTTTATGTTTGAATTTGTTTTTAATCATATGCAACTAAACACTTTTTAGTGTCTAGGTGTGATAAATCCTAGTTTGTGCTACAATATGTATTGATTCTTTTATTTAATGCAAATTTTTTGTTTATCTATTGCGATTAAATTATATATTTAATGCATGTTCTAATAAATCTGGAATATTAGTGAAGATTTGATTTCATAACATTGAGATTAAGAAAAATTTTGTATGAATATATCTACTATAATTGAAACGAGTTGATTATAAATCTAGAGATAGGTCAACATAACCTCTGGATTAAGTTCAAACATAGCAATCATAAAACTGATTCGTTCAAAAATTTTGATAGATGCTTATTGAACACCTTAGATGTCTACATACCCTTATTACTTTGCTAAATTTTTCAATCAACTTACCTTAGACTATATACCTAATTTTATTTAAGCAAAGGTAGTTGATAAATAGAGAACAAGTCCATTTAGATTCTTTAATTCCCTCTTAAGTCATCCAAACTTTACTAATGTAGTTTAAAATGATATACAAGCTAATGTCGTATTATCCCAAGCCTTTATATACCAAAAAACTAAAATCCATCAAGTTTAAACTAAAATTCATTATGATTGCTTAAGAGATGTTCAAAAGTTATAACATCAAGAAGATTATAAGAAGCTATGCCTTAAAAATAGATTTCACCAAAGCTTTTGATTTATTGAACTTAATTTTTTTATTTACATCCTTACAAGTTAATGGCTTTTTAGATAAATATTTCAACTGGATTAGGAAGTGTGTCACTACCACTTTTTATTCAATTTTGGTGAATGGTGAACCATCTAGAACTTTTAAGGAAACAAAGCACTTAAGGAAAGGCGATCCTTTATTACCTTACCTATTTTCCATTACTATAGAGATCTTCACCAAGCTAACTAAGCTTAATGTCTCTAAAAACCTAGACTTCAAGTTTCATTATAAATGCATAAAATTAGGCATCTTTAATCTTTTATTTGCTGATGATTTATTGCTTTTTAGTAGCTTTGCCAATAAATCTATTAATCACTTATTAAACCCATTAGTACTCTTTAATCCATCTTTAGCTTGTCATCTAATCATATAAAGAGTTCCTTCTTTCTATTAAATAGATCCATGGTAAATGTAAAGTAATTATTATCTCTATGGTAAGTGTGAAGTAATTATTATCTCAGTAGGAATCAAGCTCCAACAACTAAATTTTAAATACCTTGGAGTTCTTATCACTAAGAAAAAGCCGACTTATACCAACTACTATTCACTCAATCCATAAAAGACTAAATGACTGGTGTAATAAAACTCTATCTTATGAAGGAAGACTATAAGTGGTTGTTTTTTTCTTGGTAACATGCATGTGCATTGGCTTTCCCATTTAATTATTCCATATGAAATTATCAAAAGCACTAATAAATTGACTAAGAATTTCCTATTAAGTCGATTTAAGTCTAAAATAAAAACTCCTAAAGTGAAATGGTTAGAGGGCTACTCACTAAAGGAAAATAGAGGTCTAGGTATCCTCAACTAAACTTATGGTCAAAACATTTCTTATTAAGAGGCTATAAAAACTTTTCGTAGATAGAAAAAGTCAATGGGTGAAGTGGATGCATCAATATTTTTTAAAAGGTTCAGTATTTGGTCTGCTAACATCAACTTAAATATATTTTGGTCATTGAAATACATTCTTCTTATTAAAACTAAGGTATAAGCTTTTGTTAAGCATAGGATTAATGATGGAAGAGATATATTCTTCTGGTTTGAAAAATGACACAACATAGGACAAATTTTCAAATTGTATGTGGAATAAGAAGAGCACCGAAAATTGTTAAGGTTCAGATTAGAAGTTTTGTTAACTAATTAAATGAAGTAGTCCCTAATCATAAGTATCTTGGTCGAAAAAAACATCTTTAAGTGAAATTAAGGTATGCCTAAAAGAGAAGATAAAGGAATTGCAAGAGGGGCTACATAACTAATTAAATGAAGTAGTCCCTAATCACAAGTATCTTGGTCAAAAAAAAAACATCTTTAAGTGAAATTGAGGTATGCCTAAAAGAGAAGATAAAGGAATTGCAAGAGGGGTTGTATAATTTCAGACAATGGATATAAGTTTAGGTTGATATTGCAGTTTGATTTTTAAAAAAGGCTATTAATTGAAGAAGTCCCTATCACTTCCAAATAGAATGGTAAGAAGGGTACAACCTATCTATCCACTTATCCTACTAATATGTATTTATTGGCCATGGATTTAGGGATTTTGGGGCTTAAAATAAAGGTAATTCTAGCTAGAGAAAATTGAATTTACTTACCTCTTTTAAATAGGGAAGGGACAAATGAGAAGATTCCATAGAGGAAGGGATTTTAATAGTTAAAGGTAAACCTTATTCGCTGTAAAAATGGTGAAATCCTCCTACCATGCTAAAAGAAGAAAATTATAATGTAATAATAACAAAGGAAAAATTAAAAAAGGACTATGGTTAAGAATTTTATTACCTTAATCTGACAAAGGATGTAGAGGTTCAACTGGAATAGAGACCATTTTACATTTTTATAGCCTGCTTAAAGATTAAAGTTAGGGAAACTGATGGAATTTTAGAATGAAGTATAAAAAAAATATATAATGTAGGCCAATAGTATTTAATTCAATGGAGTCAGTAAAGGAAAAGGCAGACGCATCATAAGCATAAGCCATAGTCCAAGAAAAGTTCAACAAAATTTGAGAGAATTCGTGAGTAAAAGAAGGAGAAATCACTGCAATTGATAGAAAAGAATGGTTGGAGTTTGTGGAGAATAATGGAGTAAAATGATGGGAATTTGTTGCAAAATAAAAAAAACTAGGGGTAATGTAACACCCCATAGTAGGGGTTAGAATATTGAGGAATTAGCAGTGCATAGTATGCTTTGCATATTTGAGTATTCACTTATATATGCATATGTATTTTTGACACATACAAATAATTGTACATGCATTCATGACATTTTCAGGGTATAATTGGTTTTAAAATTTTGATTAAAATGAGAATTGTGGTTTTTAAGTGTCAAAAATTTATGTGGAGATTATTATGATTATTTTGGAATTTTTGGTGAATTTTAGGAATTTTTGAATTAGGGTATTTATGGATTAGGAAAATAATGGAAATGGACTAATGGTAATGGCAGAGAGACATGTGTCAATTTTAGTTGGTGACACATGTAGCATATGCAAAGAGGATACATGGGTTAAGTTTGAAAACACTGTAGCTATTGTTGCTTTTCGCTGTAATGTTCTTCACCACCGAGAATACTAGTTATCAGGCTCTCTTTCTGTTTCGCTTAACACCAAAATATCAACTGTTAAATTTCTATGCATTTGATTCACTCTTACTGTTGGGAATAGCTTAATCAAGTAAGTAACTCTGATGATGTTTCATGATGTAAATATATATGTGTACAAGGAGTGTAAGAAGTACAGTTTCGGTGAAATAAATATGCGTGAATGAGAATTCAATTTTTGATATTGGACATGAACCTTGTAATTTTGATTTGTTTTATATAGTTGAGCTAAAATGAAGTTAGATTGGAGTGTCATTTGTGTTAAATGAATTGAAAGCATAAAGGAAAATGAGAAGAAAAGTATCAGATGAAAGAATGAAAATGTAGAAGTGAGAGAAAGCTTGTGTAAGGTTTCAGTTTTCATGACTTATCATGTAAGCATGCACTTGAATTATTTTGAGATTGTACTGGAATAGAAAGTCTAGAATTTGTGACGTTGGAATGAAGAAAATCAATAGAAGATATAAAAAATGAAAGAGACTATTGGGTGAAGAAGAGAAGATCGTAGAACGATCATGACTTCACTACCAAGGGTCGCGAGTCATGGTTGTGCTTCTACAAAGTGATATCTGTCATTTAATTCGATATAACTTCGTCACCTAATATCTAAATGACTTGAAAAAGATTGGCTGAATGAAAGTAAGGGAATCTATTGGAATAGTATGACCTAGATTATTCACTAAACATACTTCAGTATTTTGATTATATCTTGGTAAGTAGAGCTCCGAAAGAGATGATTATTGATTCTGATTAGACTAGAGACATAAGAATATAGATTGTCTTAAGAGATTAGAATTCTGCCTCTGAGAATTTTAGAATCTGATTTGAAGTTGAGATAAGAATTCTATTAAAGCTTAAGAACAATCTGAAGTATTTTAAGTATAACTTTCTATGTACTGAACCAAATTATATGATCTTGGAATCATTAGAAACCTAAGACAAAGGGGGGAAATTTTCTAGAAGGAAGTGTTATTTAAATATTTCATTTTCTAGATATAAATGATGATGCAATGTACACTCGAAAGTCTGTTTTGAAGAAAAAACATAAATAGTGAATCATTGTATGAATTGTGGAACTTTTGGAATACAATTGATGTGTACTTTAGTTTACAACGGAGATATACCAGAGAATGTGTCATTGATATGCATGTTGCATGATGCATTTTAATAAATGCTTATTTAGTTACATGAACATTTTGGTAATATGAAACTATGTTTGTTTGTATATAGAAAAGCTAGTAGAGCAATGATCTTCAGATATTGATAGAAATTTAAGGTAGTGAATTGAATTATGTTTTATCTTGATTGTGTTCTGAACTCGAGAAAATGAATGCCTAAAATGTCTGATGCATGTAAATATGATTAATTAATTTTGTATATGAAATGAACTTATTTGGTTTTGTAACTGTCTAGTCCCAGTCGTTAGTAAATAGGCATGCCTAGAAGGGTCTGCAGTTGCTTCTAGATACTTTGGTGTTAAGATTTCGGTCTCCCTTTGTGTTTGCAGCTGCTTCTAGATACTTTGGTGCTAAGACTTCAGTCTTCCTCTGTGATACTTCGGTGTTGAGACTTTGGTCTCCCTCTATGACACTTCGATGTCGAGTTTTCGATCTCCCTCTATGACACTTTGGTCTCAAGACTTCACTCTCTTCTCTGTAACACCGTGGCATCAAGACTTTGGTCTCCCTTTATATAAGTCCCGTTACCCACTTCTATTCATGGATTAACATTCTAACTCATCCTGTATTTGATCTATGATAAGTTTTGATAAGAAACAAACTATAATTTAATATGATGAGTTAACACCCTATTTTAAAAAATCAGTTATGTATTGTGCATGTTTTGATATGCTATTGAAGTGATTGACTTTAGCATGCAAAGTCTTTTTATTAATAAAATATACTCTATTCCTAAAATTGATTATGATTGAGATGCTTATGTTATCACATGATCTTGTATTTGTTGTGGTTAAACATAGATTAGTTATTACTCACTAAGCTATATGCTTAGCACGGTGGATTTACCCTGTGTAGGTTTTGAGCAAAGATTATAAAGACTGGGATGAGTCAACCGCAATGGCCAATGGAGTTTGAGTCTTAGTGTCAAAATGAAATTTTGAGTTTTGATTTTTGACTTCTATTTGAATTTGTATGAAGGTTTGTAATAACCATAATACATGTTGGTTTCTAAACTTATGGTATGTATTGATAAGCTCAGTATGAGTGATGTGTAATTTATGCTTGCTTCATATTTTAAAAATGTTTTTGATGAATGTTTCATATAATTTGAAATGCTTTCGTATTGGTCCGTTGTTTGTTTCGACTTGTGAGTATGAAGTGGCACTTTTGTATCCTCATGGGGGTATTAGGGCGGCATAAGTAGAAAAAATTTGAAATTTAAATAAATCAAGTATTTAGCTTCTGTAATGGATAAGAAGCAAGGAATTTCAAAAATAAAATAAGCTTGATATAATCTTTAAGCCCAAAGTTCCCTCTTAACTAAGGATTCTCTTTAATTTAGGGTTATTAAAGATCTTTATGGTGATGTTTCTAACCTTCTTCTTCCAACTAAATAAGAGGTCTTCAACATTATATAATTGGTCTATTCAACCAAATATATATTGGGGCATTTGTTAATAGACTAAAAGGAATTCAGCCTAGTAAGCCCAAAAGTGAAAGGAGCCCAACAACCAAAAATCCTAAAAGACATTTAGCTAGAGAATTCATGGACATATGAGATGGAAAAAGTTTAGAACATGGGTGGTTACACAGTGAACATGTTAAAAGTGAGTAATGGATATAATAAAGAAACATGTCCAAATGGGCTAAAACTTCGGCAATTATAAGAGAGATACTTGAGGCTGAAGTCCAGAGAGCAATATATGAAAGGTAGTTAGCAAAAACATGGCCAAAATGGGAAGTGGGGATAACTATCTGAAGTTAAGAATACTATATAAATTCACCAACATTATAATAGAAGGAAGACCTCCAAACAATCTCCAGATATACAAACACACATGGAAAAACAATCAAATTACTGCAATATTCTTTCTTATTTTTTCGACTTTCTTTACATTGTGTATTCATCCTTATTATCTCAAATTCCTTTTGTAGCTTATGCTTTCATTGTTGCCTAAATCAAGTAATCTCTTTACCATCTTAATAGTAATGTCACCTTTTAGGTTTTTTGAAGCTCATTTACCTTGTTAATAAGAAGTTAGGTATAAATTTTGGAAGAATTCCTCCTTGTCATGCATGAATTTCAAGTTAATTGTATACGTGACCAACAATAGTAAAATAATATTTAATTAGACATTGTACATATTATTTTAACATTAAATTAACAAAATCCATCAAGCTTACTTGAAATATATTGACTTTATAAATTTATGTCATATCATAACAATTGTGAGTAATTAAAAAAGTTAAAATTGTGGTTATATTTTATCTCAAATCACAGGACAATTTTTTTTATATTTTAGATAAATACCAATCACTAGATTAAGTCATCTCTTTAGACACAAACAAAAGGAACAATTACCATATAATTGCTTTCCCACTCTACTTCTTGTATGAATAAAAAGTGCAACGTTTAATGGTGTTACCAATATGATATATCAAATCGTAGTTACAAAATTTAAGGCTATTTTAGGTGGCCAATTATTTGGACTTAAGAACAGATTGTTGCAATAAATTGTTGTACTATAAAATATGCAATAAATTAAATGTCTATTACGCATAATAATTGAAAGTTAAAACTTACATTTTAATTTATAGTAATTACTAATTTACTACAAAAATGTCACAATTAAATAACATTTAATCAAAAATTAAAATAGTCAATATAGAAAATATCTAGGTTTCCTTTATTAATCCATTATGTTATGCTATGAATGAACATAGAAAATATAGTTTTAATTTAACATATTATGATATGTAATTAAACAATATATGAAGCATAAATAAATTTTAAATAAAAAGTAAAAATTATTATTAGACAATTATTTTTTTACTTTGAGAGTTAAAAAATTAATTGATAAGTGAGCTTTAGCTAGAAAATACGTAAGTATGAGCCAAGATTAAGGCTACAATATAAGAATCATAGTTAATGCACTTACTTTTATTATAAAACAAAATAAGTAGTATAATTCCTTAACTATAAAAGTAATAGACGATAAGTATCTTAATCAAGAAGAAGTTAGGAATCTACCACCTAGAGATTAGGATCTTAGCCTTTCAACTTTCATCCTTCAATATAATTATACCTTAGTATTTTAGCTTTAGCATGTCTCGCTCTAAGAAATGTTATTTTCTTGAGTTTGGCCACTAGACTTCATATAGCACTTATAACTTTTCTATGTTTAATCTTGATTTCTAATATCCGTTGAGAAGCTCCATCTTTCAGATGTTTCTCTATTGCAATCAGAGTAGTTATTGTGTGTAAGTATATGTTCTTGTATCTAGCTATTGGTTACTTGGATAAATAGTTTAATCATGTATTCTTTTCCTTGAAATGTTCGTAAGTTCTCCTTTTTCCATATTGTATAGACTACACTTCCAAAGCCAGTCTTAAATATCAAATAGACTCTTATAATAATGGGGCTTTTGTTTGGTCCTTTCTAATATGTTAGGCCATTTGGTCTATTGTAAACTAAATTTTCAAAGCTACTGGATGTTCATCCATATGGTTACTATTTAGTGATATTGAAACTACAAGTGTTTGATATTTTTTTTTACTTTTGTTTGCACAATTTGCATAAGTGATTGGACGCATTGGTGTTCTTAATTATTTCCGTATTATATAATTTGTGTTTGATCACTAACATGTTATAAATAACACCTTTCAGATTGAATATTTGAACCAAACTAACTTATGTTAGCTGACTTTCAGAGTCTGGGTTTAAAGATTGCATGGTTAGATTTGTTTGTAAACTCCCCTAATCCATATTGCATCTATGCCACATAATTGCCTAAGTTAGCATTGATAATTAGACATATTGTTTATTATAGATAAGGATTCCTTGATAGTTCATGTATAAATATTTACTTGAATTAACTCCCTAATCCTAGTATTGTCTAGTAGTATAGATTTCAAATTTGTCATTTTTCTAATTAAATGAAAAGATCTTAGGTCATTCCAATTATCATACCATAACAATATGTTATTGCCATTCCTAGTCTTGTATTTAATCTCCTTATATAAGTATTCTCTTATTTTTAGGAGATGCTTCAAAGTCAACAAAGAGTTAGGTTTCAGTTTGGTTATACTAAAATTCATCCCTTTTAAGTATTGGGAATAAATCCATTTCTCCATAATGCTTCCTTGTATATAAGAGGTTGATAGTTCTAGATTGCATCATATTTTAGTGGGTAGTTTGATATGTGTTTAGTTGTTAATTTGATTGTTTAGTTTGTGTTTAAGTTAGAATTGTGTTAGTTAGTTAAATATTTGTGTTTTAAGTGTTTTATGGCTTAGAGAATGTTTTTAAGCTTCAATTTTGTCTATTTGAGGTGCCTTAATGAGTTTGCTAGTGTTTCAGGGCTAATATCGAAAAACGAAGGAGTTCGAAAGGAGATTCGAACCAAAATAGAGGATCACGATCATGGCAAAAGCAAAAAGGAAGGGCCACAATCGTGGCTAGTAGACTATGATCGTGACAAAAGGTCAAATAGGGGGCCACGATTTTGACCTGCATGACAGACAGCGCGCTCTGACTTTCCAATCTTCATTTTTCAAGGACATTTCGAACCTTCTAGGCATTGGAAAGCCATAGTTAAAGATTATAGAAAGAAAAATAGGAGACCAAAAAATGGAGCCTCCACTTTTTCCAATTTGGGAAAGCTTCAAAGGATAGAAGAAGAAGAGAGAGAAAAGGAACAAGAGCAGAGAGGAAGTGGGTCTTTTGATGCTGCTGCCTTCTCGAGTTATCTGATCCAAATTCTTTCTCCTTTCTATCTTAATTTCCGTTCATTTAATGTATGAGATGATGATGGATTGTATGATGATTGCTCTTAGATTGTTGATGATTTTCTAACTTTTCCTTTTGAATTTTACCTTAATTCAATGTTAATATAACCATTTTTATGTTATTTTGATTAGTTGTTGTGATTAATGAGAGTTAAGCAATCCAATAGACCACATGATTAATCATATCAATTATTATGCATTGAGAGATCCCATGTGAGACCTGATAGTTTATTAGAGGGCTTAGGATCTTGTTAGAGTTGTAGGACTTTTGTTAATTAAGAGATTGTAAAATCCATAATTCAATTAGGGTTTATAAATTAGGGTTTAATGATTATAACTCGAGAGAGTAATCCACTTATGATAGTCTAGAACCAACAGCACAATAACATATAATTGATTACAGTAGCATTGATGATAGGGAAAATCCTTTCTCTTATAATTTGGTAACTCTTCTTAGTTAATTTCCATTGTGACTTTCGTATTGCTCGATTTCAATTTCTTTTTGTGTTAAACTTGCAAATTAATTTATTACTAATCACTTTCCCATATTTGCTTTTCTTTTCACTTTTAAATTTTATTTTATTAATTTTTCTGAGCCACAGATAACATAGGATTAGATTAGTTCACCTTCCTCGTAGGATCGACCCTTCACATACTAGAAATCATGACCCTTGCACTTGCGGTATTTTCAAAGCTATAAATTGTAATGCTTACAACGAGATCAATAGCAGCCTCTAAATTCTTTTTTGTTATCAACACCTAATTCATCATTTGAACTGAGATAATACTAAAGACATCCTCATCTTTAGATAAACACACTTAAGAACATTTTCCTTTTTTATTAATTTCTTTGAAAGAACAACACTCTATAACAAAGTCCTCATCATTTTTTAATTATTTTAATTAGTTTCTAATGAAATATCAAATAAGAGGATCAATTTATATGTAGATTGTTTAGTATTAAGCCGATAAGTTAGGTTTTTCTTGTATAAGAGATAGGTTAGGTTCTTCTATTACTTTAATGACAAAACCTCTCTCAATTTTTTTTTACAAATGGTTAGCAATTTCTATAAGAAGGCCTTTTAATAGTGACTGGCATTCCAAGATAGGTAAATGAGAGATTCTTAAGCTTAATTCCAATCAAACTAGAGATCCAACTTGTTTGATCATTGGCATTTTATAAAATAGTAATGTGTCTTTTGTCTTAGTAATAAAGAGGTTTGAGAGCTTGTTGAAAATTTGTAAAGAGTTCATAAGGGTACATTATGAACTAAAATTAGCACCATAAAGAAATAATAATCATTATTAAAAAAAAATTATCGATCTTTAACTTCTTGTATAATATTTAAGTGCTTCCTCATGACTTATGTTGTATGTAATTAATCTGGTTAGTACCTCAATGTATATGATAATCAAGCAAGGGAAAATAGGATCATCTTGTCTTAATTTTTTAGCTCCCATGATTAAGTAACTGGCCACCATTTATTAAGAAGTTATATAAGGTTGAAAATATGCATTGCTAAATCTAATTGAAGAATCTTAAAGGAAAACAAAAGCCTCCATATAGTGTGAAATAAAATTCTAATTGATGGAGTCATAACCTTTATGGAAGTCAATCTTCTTTACACAATTCTTAAATGATTTTTCCTGTAATAGTTCTTAAATAGTTACTGAGCAAATAAAATATTATCTTTAATTTGTCTCCCTTAAATAAAGGTACCTTAAGGTAGATCAATGCTTGATTTTAACACTAACTTGAGCCTAGAAGCTTAGAACTTGAAGATGGACTTATATGTAATGTTACAATAATAAATTAGTTTATAATTCCCTAATGAACTTGTTTGGCAAATGACTTTTTTATGAGGTTCTCTTAGCATCTTTCCCTTACTAAAGAAGTCCAATATAGATTCAATGACTTATTCCTTAATTTGGTTTTAACATTTCTAAAGAAATTGATGTTTAATCCATCAAGTTCTGAGACCTTATTTAGATCAAGGTTAAAGAGCTCTCTCTCAACATCTAATGCATCGAAAGGCTTGATGAGTTACTCATCTTCTAGCTTTGTGATCTATTTGGAGATAAAAGTGTAGCACCCCACTTTCGCAAGACACGTACCTGACATCCTGAGTGATATCTAAGTCTGTGCCCCGTGAGGGTGGTACGCTAACATACTCATTTCGATAGACACTAGAAATTCAGTACATTTTTTTACACGCTTATGCAGAAATCGGTAATCAAAAATTATGGCCCGCTTTTATTCAGAAACATTTTCAATCGTAGCAATACAAACATTAGAATTTCAATTGCCATTTAGGCCCATAATTTTATTTCATAAAACTTGAAATCATAATTATTTATTACACTTTGATCAATCTCTTTTGCAAAACATTTCCAATTGGAAAGTTATACATAACAAATATATTCAAATACACAAAATACAGCAATTGTGGAAGACATAATTTAGTACAAAAATAAAGATATACAATGCAGACGTAAACTGATCCCAACCTGTACCTTTTACTTGAATGCAGTAGGCATACTCTCGTTTGCCTAACGGGGTACTATTCTAAGCCTGAAAAATAATTGCAAATTTTGGGTAAGTTTTGCAAACGCATTGAGTGACCATGCTCGATGGCTCACTTAATCACAAAATACATACAGATCATACAATCACTTAATTCACATCATTTCAGTCATAATCAAATAGCATCATATATCATTTTGATCACTTATTTCACAATTCACATTCAGAGCAGTCACACAGTTCATTTTGTTCATTTGAAACCTACATATAAACTTTAAATGCAATGCACTCGAGACTCACTTTCATTTATTAGTTTTTTGCGACTGAGTGCCTCTAACTATCCCGTATCCATTGTGGATACTGAGCTCATTAAAAAATGTCTCATATCTATTATAGATACTGGGCTTACTAATATCTGTCCCATATCCGTTGGAAATACCGGGCTCATGTTACATAGTAAGCCTTTGGCTCTTAATCACTTTCTGAGTTCGAGGTCTTTCTTCACATTCTGAGCTTTAAACTCTTTTTCGATGGCTACTTTAGTCACAATTGTCTTTATCTTTCATGCATTCATATAATGGAATGCATCAATCATATATACTCAATCAATCACTCTCTTTCAGTTTACACATATCATCAGATCTAGGTCTAGCATTAAACATTTAAGTTGAGTATCACTTTTTCACTATCATGCATACTCACATTTTTCTTCAGAATTAGGTTCTACATTTAACAATCGAGTCATGTGCCACGTATTTCATTAAATTCAAATATAAGGCGCACCTCAATATCACATTCATACCTCACCATCATTGGAACTCCTATCTGGAAATCAACACAATCAATCACATTCATATGACCATTCAGTAGTTAATCAATATAAAATTCAAAAGAGAAGAAACAATAAAATGAGGTCATCTAGGTCGACTCATAGTATGTTCCAGATTAGCATTTGCTTCTAAGGTCTAGAAACGTCTGGATGACAGTTCTTTATATGTTCCTCTACATCATGCAAAACATATGCATATCACAATTTTGCACAATTGTATAAGTGTCTATTGATGCACACATATGTATATTAAACATGTGCAATGCATGTTCAATGACATTCCCGAGTGTATATCCTTAATACATGTCTCATAACCAATTATCAAGATCTTTGAATCATTTCCTAACACATTATTAACATCTTTGAATCATTCCTTAACACCTAGAACACTCTCCTTATGTTAATAACTTAATCCTACTTCAATTGGGTTCTGTTAATATCACTAACAAGCCTAAACATTTCATTGTACAACATTGATAAGTCAATAATCCATAAATAAACATCTCTTGGGAAAAATGCCATAACTTTTGCTGTAGATCTCGGATCAATGTCATCATTGGATGGTTTCTAAGAGGACTTCTAGCTCAACAACTTTTGTGAAGACTCCAAAATTATATTTTGACGAAACACATGGTCATGTGAATTCACACGGGTAGCCCGTGTTTTTTTTGAGTCTGGTAGTGTTTCTGCATGAAAAACACACAATCATGTCAATTTACCTGGCCTGACTGTGTAACCCTTGGGTTTACTCAATTCTCCTTCTCCAAAACCCCTCCAGTGGATCCTACACCCATTCTAACCTCACTTACACTCATAATCTTCCCAAATTTACCTCTTCTAATGCAATTATCACTCTATAACCATTCAAACACCAATTAGATTTCATTCACTCTCAATTCTTAACTCATTTGATTCTTCATCTCAAGTGGATAAATTCTTCAAATATACCCAATTTGAACTTAACATCATCCATGCACATTTCATATTCCCCACATGATCATAAACACCTAAAATATAACACATTCTTATACACTCAAAACAAAACACAACATAAACATTCATCCACAAATTTTGCTGCACCCAATTCCTAATTTCATGTCAAAATTTGAGACTCTTGAAGATAGAATTTAAATTTGAGGTCTGCAAAAGAAATGTATCAATATGTCTCTAGTTTAATCCAAACTAAGAATCATCTCAATTGAACAACTACAAAAAAGTTATGGCTAAAAGGCTGAAACATACTCAGAGATCATGTCGCTGCAACATTTTTCAACTCAACTACCAAATTTTGTTTCCAAATCTTACCCTAAAAGAACTCATACCAAGATCACCTTTTCTACCTCATCACTCCTCATTCTTAACTCCATTTCAAATCCAAAACATTCATAAATCAGTTCATGATCTATATTGGATCATTAACCAAAAATAGAACACATACATTTTCCCATTCATAATTGATTTTCTACACTGATCCTAACACCATTATATGGATCATCCAACTTCCAAAACATCTCTATAACAAATCATTCACAATTAAAAAAAAATGAAATTTACATAGATTTTTCACCATCCACGTCACACACATACAACTCACATAATCAAGTCATCAATCCCCCATTTCTCATCATTCTAATTTCATTTTAACAATACCAATAACATTTAAAGCATAACTAACTTGATTTAGCTTTAGTTCTTCAAAAACAACACTAAGCCCTAGCTCCCAAGCATCACATGATCATCATCTTGAAGGAGGTAAGGATAGGTTTTTCTTGTGGTAAATTGAAGAAACAATAAGATGGAAGTAGCAATTGAAAGATGGAAGTAAGATGTAACTTGATGGCGGTTTGGGTGAGTCAAGACTCATGAAGGAGAAGAAGTGAAGAAGAAGCCAGGAAAATACAAGGAAAGCAAGAGTTAAAATGAAAGACAAAACATTTATTTGGTCTTTCAAGTGAAAGAATGTCGTCAGAGAGAGAGGAGTGGTGAGTGGCAAGTGTGGTGACATGTGTCACTTGCCACTTGTCATCTTTTTATGGTTCCAATTGGTCCCCTTTAATATCTAGTCCATTTAAATCCAATTGTCTCCCAATTTTTCATAAAATTTGTCATTAAATCTTAATTTCACTTATAAAAATTTCCACTACTATTTGACATTTGTTTCTATCACTATTCATCAATTATTCTGTAACTTGGCATTTTTCCTAATCCAAAAGTTTCCCAAATTTTCATCAAAAATTCTAAATCAAAATATACACTCCCCAAATCAATTTTCAACATATAAAAACCACTTTTCTCAATATACTCACATTTATAAACAATTATACCCAGAAATTGTCAATGAATGCATGTACAATTATTTTGACGTGTGAAAAAATTCAAATTCATGTGCATATATGCTAACATTATGCATAAGCATGAAATGCATTTTCTTAATCTCTCTTTGAGCTCACACGTACCAAATTTTAGGGTTCTAACCCTTAGTATAGAAACGGGATGTTACATTTCGCCCCTCTTTAAAAAATTTAATCCTTGATATTAATATATGATTGATCAATAAGGCAAGGGTATCATTTCCTCATATGCTCCTCTGTTTCCTATATAACGTCACCATTTGAATACTTTCTTCCAAATGACCATAGTTGTTGGACCCCAAAATTTTTTTCAATTATTACAGATTTGTTGATTTAGTTAGTATTTAAGTTTTGATTGATTATTTAATTGTTTGATTATTTTTACTAAGTCATTAATTTAGTGGCATGAATAGAGATTTGAATTTGATGGAAGGATTAAAATTAAGTTAGAATTAATATGGTCTTTTAATGGGTTAAAGGAGTTAGTGGATGAAACAAATAAATGAAGAAGGGGCAAAATTGGGAGTACAAAGCTAATGAGGGGTATACTTGGAAAAACAAGACTTAAAATTGTCTTGTTTTAAGAATAAGAGAGGAGAGTGTCATGACAGCCAAAGAGAAAGAAGAGAAAACGTGAAAGGAGAGAAGAGAAGCGAAAAATCATGGAAGAAGAGAGAAAGGGGAGAAAGAAGAAGAAAAGGAGAGGAATCATCGTGTTAAGGTAAGCTCCATGCTATTTTCTTCTTGTTGATTTGAAAAAGGAAGTAGAAAAGATGGGTTTTGTGTTAAGAATGAATGGAGGAAGAAAATGATTGAGAGACCCAATTGATTTTTAGGGTTTCTAAACTAAGTGTTGGTCTTTTTAGCTTAGATAGACCATGGGTAAGTTAGTGCTAAGCTCAATTTAGCAATTACTTCATTTTTGTGATTTTAAAGCTTTATGAATTTTATTGGAAATTTGATTGAATGGGAAA
>JAOSBK010000006.1:31199699-31219243 GCA_027568895.1 Erythroxylum shatona | reverse complement strand
TCTTGATTTGGATTAAACTAGAGAAATAGGGCTACAAATTTTATGAAGAAATTGAGTTTCAATTTAGTCTTTAAGAACATCAAGTTTTGGATGGAACTAAATCGCAGGAAAATATTTGAGCATAAGAAGAGTCCGAAATGTTTGGAGTATAACTTTTGGAGTAGTTAACCAAATCAAATGATTTTGATGTCATTATGAAATTGAGACAATGAGGAACATTTCTCTAGAAGGAAGTTTTAGGAAATTCCTCCAATTTGATGATTAGAAAAATGTCCTAAGTTAAGCATGATTTAATGAGAATTTGAGAATTTGATTTATTTTATGATTTTGAGGAATTAATTAGCATGTTAATGTGAGTAATTAACATGTTAATGTAAGTAAGATCATATGGCATAGTTTGATTGAATTAAATTGAATTAATGTGTTAAAAATGCATGAGGGGCAAAATTGAAAGTTCACTTAAAGTTTTAAGTTATAAGGCTTCTATGTAAGGGTAAAGTGGTCATTTCTCCTTCATTAATGGCACTTTTGGAAAGGAGAAAAGTGGGCCTACGTATAAGAAGAAGTGGAGCACAAAATTGAGAGAAAGAAAAGAAAAGAAAGAAGAAAGAAGAGAGAAGAGTGAGTATTCGAATGGAGAAAAGGAGAAAGAAGAAAGAAGAAGCTAGGTCACGATTTTTGTTGGGTTTCAAGGGTGATTTTAAGTTGATTCAAGAAGGAAAAAGGTGGAAGAAGATGAAAGCTTCCATGTGAGCTAAGAAATTCCTCTTTTGGTGAAGGATTAAGGTAAGAGAAAATTTTGATTTGTTTGAATTTAAAAGAATTTTGGTTTAGATAGCTTAAGGATTGTATGGGTTGGAGATTTCTAAGATGAATTTTGGTGATTATGCTTTATAAATTGTTCAATTTTGGATTTCCTATTGATTTGGGAATTTGCCTTTGATGAAGGAAATTAAAAGAGGAAAGAGGAGAAAGGCAAGAGAAGAGGATTTGGAGAAGCTTCAAGCATGGATATGAGGTAGGTACCATGGTTATAATTTGAATTATAAGCCATCTATATGTTTTCGAAAATTCAAGAAAATGAATTGATTTTTGAAAAAAATAAAGAAAATAAAGTGTTTTCAGATTCATGGTTTTGAATGATTTAAGACATTGCAATAATTGTTGAATTCATTGTGTTTGAATGATTTGATAATTGCTATAATTGTTGCATTCTTTGAATGATTGAGAATATGTTATGTGAATTGGATTGACATTGTGAAATTTTGAATGTCAATGTGTCTGATATGACATGATTATGAAAAATTAAGTTTTTGAAATATGCCTTCGGGCAATCTGATTTCAAGTGTGAAGTGGTGTTATGTGGGTTTGGTTAGGTCCCATAAGATGTCAAGTGCACTTGTCAAAAAGGCTTCTCCTGCCTGCCCGTTAGTGGCATTGGAGCTCCTTTGAGGACTCCCATAAGTTCACAGCTACACAGGACCGCTATGCGGGAATGTGTAGTATGTCCTGTTCACGGCTACACAGGACTGCGATGCAGGAATGTGTAGTACGTTCTGTTTTTGGACTGACCCAAACCATTCTGATGTGTTTATGTGCTCTTGTTTTATTCCTAAGTGTGATGCATCCATGTTTTAAAAATTGTTCATGAATTCTTTGTTAAATTGAGAAATTTTGAAAAATAAGCATTTGATGAATTTCTTCTGTGAAATTTCTATAAATTGGCAATAAGTTTTGGAAAATGATTTTTACTTATTTTTCGGTTATAAACGTGTTATCCACGGGCTGTAAAGCTCACCCCCCCTTTCATCCCCATCTCTAGGTAACGAGAAGAGATCGGATGAAAGAAAGTCAAGACATCCGTCTATTTGTGCATATGATGTGTTTTAAGTTAGATTGTTGTAAAATAAGTCCTTAGACTTTTGTTGAGAATTTGGAGTTGTATTATCTCGTGTATTTTGGATTTTATGTTTTGACGTTGTATTATGGCTTGGAATACCATTAATGTTTTGTGAGCTTATTAATTCATGATGGTAAATGGATATGGAATGTGTATTTGTTTATGGATGAGAAGATATGAATGTGATTGATTGGGTTGAGATTCCAGACAGGAGGTTCGATGAATTGTGATGATTGATCTGAAATATTGAAGTGCTTATTGTGTATGAATTGTGGGTACATTGATATGTGTGTAAGGTGCCTTATGGCAAAAGAAAAATAAGATTTTGTTTAAATGATGAGATATGAATGAATATGAAGAAGAAAATGAAATGAGGTTTGAGTGTGAATGGCTTCAATTGGATATATGAGATGCTTTATGGAAGAAAAAAAAAACCGATTTCCTTTGGTTTCCGTAAGCGCTTTGATTTGACTTCGCGCTTTTTGATCCGATTTGATTTATTTGGTTTTGGCCCACTTTCACTTTAGCTTTGTGATAAGTTCTTTCGTTTACGCCTCTTTGTTTTTCAATTTATGATTCCGAGGTTGGGTTCCGAAAACGGGTCCCAACAAAACCCTACGTGAAAGACTAATGAAACCAAGCTCTTTCTTTTTTTTCTTTGTTTTGTTTCTTTTGGGCTTTAGGCTTTTCTTTAGGTCCATTTCTAGATGTTTCCATCTTCAACCTTAAGCTCCTTTTGTTTATTTCTCTTTGGCCTTTTTTTGCTCGCATTTTCTTAACCATGGAACAAGTTTGTTTGTCAGATTTCTTTTTTTTATAACAAACTTTGACTAACAATCTATAAAAAGGCAATTCCGTTTCAATAAAGTTTTGAGCCTTTTCTATTATATTTCTTGCATTCTTCTATCACTATCAAAGGATAAAATGTAGTATTTTGGATATACTTATGAGTGCTTATATAAGAACAATAGATACTTGATTTTATTCATTCTTTAACATATTTTAATGGCATATCACATAGTTCTCCTTTGAATTAAGGGGCGTACTCATCTTATTAATAAAAAGTGATTGTAAAAAGTGCATTATTTGTAGCAATGCTCTCTCTCTATATCTATAAAGATACACATGGACATCAAATTACTTACTACAAGTCAAGAGCAATATTGAAAGAAGATGAGAAACTTAGCATTGAGAGCAATATATGTTTGCTTGCATGTCCTCGATGTCAATCATGGCTAAGAGTCGCCGTCTAGTGTTCCTTTTCAACGAGCCCATCATTTGTTGTAGCTATTACCTTGAACATAATAAAATAGTTGCTTAATTTCTTTTTTCTTAAATGGGTACATTCAACTAGAGTCTCCCCTCCAAATCAATTAAGAAGCAAAACAAAGAGTTTGCTGGATGGATTCACATGTAAGAATGTAAGAACACTTGACATTGGCTAGCATAACTAGAAAAGAGGGAAAATAAAAAATACTTCAAGATATTTGCCACAACTTTTTAAACCAAAACTAGTATATAGATTAATTGTAGACCAACTTACACATACTTCAATTTTACTTAATTAACTGCATACTTAGCCTTTGCATCTAAACTTTTAATTGTATCAAAATTCATTAAGAATATAATTCTTTATGATAGATACTAAAATGGCAAAGGAGTTATTTTTGACTCTAAGTTTTTCACCAATAGATAAGTTTTACCCTAACATTCCAAAGTGAACAATTATAACCTTAATATTTAGAAAACGTTAAAGTTTAATCTCACCCTAACAAAAAATTCAAACGATTATGTTAAGTGCTAGGTTAACGCTGACTGACACTTGGTAAATATTTTTCTATTGAAATGAGTAGGCCTTTGTGTCATGTCAATGTTGACATGGCAAGTGGGACCTAAATTTTAATTAAATTGAAAAAGTTAAATTTGTTATTGTGGGACCCACTATTTTCCTATCCCTATTCCTAGCCCAATCCGATAGAAACTCTTAACAATGGATTTCTTTTCCACTTTAGAATTATCTGGTTATCCTGGTTTTCTCCTCTAAGCTTCACTTCAAACAAGTTTTGGTTCAGTTTCACTGTTTCTTTTGCTTCTTCCATGCTATCTTTGCTTACTCTCCACATTCCCAATCCATCTGCAACTTGAAACTCCCAATCTTCCTTAACTTCATCCCAGTTTTTTGACCAACAATGTGAAGAGATATACGGTGCTACAAACAGGTAATCTAAAATCATTCTTACCTCAAAATTAGCATGAAAGTTTGATTCGATCAACTCAAGCAATGCCCTGTAATGAGCTATGGAAGTTTCCATTAACGACCCAAAACTGAACCATCTCTCAGGTTCTTCATGATATGTCCTATGCCTAAAGTTATTTTTACCTCTATTGCTGTTATCAGATGCAAAACCAGTTCTTGTCAATTCTTTAGCTATTTTTAGAAACTGTTTTACGAGCATTCCAGTTCTTATTCTTCTTATATGTAGAAGACCCACCATGCAATTTAAGGCTAACCATTCTTTTTTACCATCTCTTTTGATCCCTTTCTTGATCTTAGTGACCAACTCTTCAAGATCTATCTCTTCCACCTTCAGCTTTACACCATAGTGTCTTATATGATCATGGAGTCATCTTTATGCCTCCTTAAAGCTCCACGTCAATGGAGTCCACTCACACTCTAGTTCCTTTCCATTTTTTTTACCTTCATCATCCTCAGAACCTTTTGCTTTGAGGCAGGGCCGTTCCTATTGTTTTATAGGCCCTGAGCGAAGAAAAAAAGGCCCTAATAAATCGATAATATATAAACATGTAAGCTTAAAGTTTACATGTTTGTATGAAATATAAGTGACTTAATTTTTAAGTCTACGTACTCAATCAAATATTAAATGATCATGACATCAACTAATAATATCTTGTAAATATCAGTAACAATAAAATAGCTAAAAATAGTAATAGTAATAAAAATAGCAATAACAACAACCAAACAACAATATTAGACTGCAAAACACTAAAAGGATTGCACTAACAAATACACAGATGATCATGATTTATGAAAAACAATTTCTCTGTGCATTTCTAGATACAAAATCATTAATAATATTATCAAAATCAATATTGTCCAACATATCCTTCTCAATACATAACATAGCTAATCCATTAAACCTTTTTGTGACATTGATGATCTAGAGTAGGTTTTTAATAATTCTAACTTTGAAAAACTTCTCTTAGCTAATGCTACAGTAACAAGTATAGTCAATAGAATTTGATAAGCAATTGAAATATTTGGATAACAATTTGCAGCTTTAATAAATTCTAAAATTTCAACTAATGACACTAGCTTATCTGGCAAAGTCATTTGTAACACTTTTAATTCAGAAAAAAGATCATCTAAATCCATATCCGACACATTATCATGAGAAAAATTCATTTTAAAATTAGTGCAACATTCTTTTAATTCATTGTCATCTAATAACCTCAACTTCTTTGAACCAAATAAGAATCAAAAATATATTTGAATAACAAAAATATTATCAAATGTCATTAATTATTCAAATATATTTTTCAACAAAGCAATTTCCATATCCACAACTAGAAAGCAATTTACTCTGAAAGAATCCTCAGGTGATTGTATTTTTCCATGTGGTCAATTTCATCAAATTATCTTTTCCTAATAAAAAAACGTCTAGTTGGAAGTGTAGGCGCTATATTCATCTCATATGAAATACTTTTCATAATATTCATACTAGAGCCATCTCTATATTTCTCAAAAAATACCATCACACCTTTTAATTACTTTATGGTAGCATTAATGCACATAGATTTAGATTACAACTTTTTACTCACTATGTTAGTAGGCAATAAAATATCATACCAAATAACCATACCAAGAAAATACTGAAAACTCTCAAGTACACTAACCAAACTTTCTACTTCACTTTTTGACATAGCATCATCATAAGATCTAGATAATTCTATCAAAGCCAATCTTATTTGAGGAGTTTGAAATATAATAGCTTTAATACTTTTTATTCAACTCTCCCAACAAGTATTAGACAATTATTTCATGATTAAACCTAAGACATTATCAAGCAAAACCTTACACCTTTTAGGAGAACTTGAAAACAATGAATATATGTATTGCACAACTCCAAAAATGAAACATCTTTAACACAAGAATGTGCCATAACACTAAGAGTAAGATTAATATTATGACAAACACATGACATATATAATGCTCTCGGATTTATTTCAAATAATCACTTTTAAACCGTTTAGTGTTTTCCCTTCATATTAGAACCATTTTCATAACCTTGACCCCTTACATTATAAACATTAAGATCAAGAGAATCAAATGCATTCAATAATTCATTGAAAAATCCCAATTTAGATGTGTCATCTACCTTCAAGAACTACAAACAGTACTCCTCTATTTTTATTTTTTATTTGACATATTCACACATTGGACTAA
Source organism: Erythroxylum shatona (assembly GCA_027568895.1). Lineage (NCBI taxonomy): Eukaryota > Viridiplantae > Streptophyta > Magnoliopsida > Malpighiales > Erythroxylaceae > Erythroxylum > Erythroxylum shatona. The sequence goes on along the minus strand of JAOSBK010000006.1, from coordinate 31,212,878 downwards.
CAAACTCATTTGTCCTTGATGGCTCAAATTTATGGTATAATTAATAATAATAGAAAAGCATTTCCCCTCTTTAATGATCCCCATGATAGAACTTCTAACACAATGGGACAATAGAGAAATAAACTCATTTTGAATTTTATGATCAAGATAATACTGATGAGTTTCATGATTTTGAATACATCTAACGTAATCTTGCATTATTACATCAAATCAAGCAATCATCTCAATCAATCCTAAAAAGTTACCATCACTATCTTGGTAAAGTTTCTCATTGGATCCTCGAAAAGCTAAATTATATTTAGGAAGATATTTCACAACATAAATTATTTTTATCAAAACTGTCTCCAACATTCTTTCTCCTTTACAAATTGTTGTTACAAATCTTTATCAACTGTTTGATTTTGCTCAATCTTACTCTTAATTCATTCCAAGTTCTCATATTAGTCATATGCTCAATGCAATTCTCGTATTCTTTGAGTCTTTTACTAAGATGCTTCCAATCTCTAAATCCACCATTTACTAATGTACTTTGTTTATTATTGGATTTGAGCAACTTATAACAAAAACAATATAATTTATCTATATGTTTAGAATAAACCAACCATTTTCTATCTTTAATCTCTCCATTACTCAAATATCTATGATAATAAGAATATGATAAATGAAGAGAGGTATTATCTAAAGGAAACACAAGATTCAATTCTCTTACAAGCCCTTTTTCAAATAAAATATCCCTTGCTTTATTATCAAGATTATTTCAATTTCTAGGATCATAAATATCCAGTATAGGGCTTACTTGCTCATCTGCCTTTAAGTTTTCTAAGTGGATGCATTTGGTACATGATCATGGTCACTCAAATTTCTAATATCCTTATGAATATGAATCTCATCACTTAAGTTTTCTTTATGTTTTCAAAACTACCTTGACCTAATTCCTCGAGACTCTCACTAGAGGAGCCTACTCTTTTAATAAATTTATTAAATGCTTCTTTGTGGAATTCTATCAACTGGTCTGCTTGTTTTCTTGTTTTCCTTTTTTCACTTCCATAAATATTCTTTTCAGGCAACATAATATAAACCAATTATAACATAGCTGGACTAGAAAAAGAACAAAAGCACCTGTACGGAATTGGAAGAAGGATGTAGGCACAACCAAACACCAATAGCTTCACAATATATCACAAAGATATAAAAATGGTATTATATATGCGATAGAGGAAAAAAATAAATAGCAAAATTTAATATCCAGTATTAAAAATGAAAAAACAAAGAGCAAATTTTAATGATAGAGAAACATTAATTTTTACAAATACAAGAAACTAACATACTTAAGAGAAAATATAGTAAATTATATTTTAAGTTATTAAATATTGTAAGTTTCCTAAGTTAAATATTATCCTATTCTATAAGTTGTGGAAATGATTTAATTTTTATTATTATTTTATTATCACGACATATTTAATAGAATTATATGTATTTTTATAATAAAGCAAACCATTTATGTAATCTTTGAATTGAATAACTTAAATTATTTGGTTTAGTCATATTATTACTAAACTTATGTGAACTCTACAAGAATACAAATCCAACGGTTATTACATTACTTGTGGCAAAGTATAATGAAAATAACAATTACAAAACTTAAATCAGTTATTAATGTTTAATTATTTTTATAAATAATAAGTAATCTTAAAATAAAAAAGAAGAATCACAAATAAATACAATATCATTTAATATTAATGTTATGATTTAAAATGCCAATATAATGTCCACATTAATGACAAATTGCAAATTAATTATAACATATTCAAATATTTAATAAAGATAAAAATACCTTAAAAATTAGAAACTTTGCTTTTAAATTATCACTCAAAAACTCAGACGACAAAATTCTGAAAATTTTTTGCCACCAAGTTTTGAGTTAGAGTATCTTAGATGCATATGTTGATGAAGAAAAAGAAATTATAGAGTAAAAAATAAACCTAAATGCTTCAAAACTATTTATAAGTATAACAAGCTAATGTTGATGAAAAAAAAGAAATTATAGAGTAAAAAGTAAACCTAAATGCTTCAAAGCTATTTATAAGCATAACAGGTTAACGTTAACTTAACATTGGAAGTAGCTGTATTAACTTTCAATCTTGGACATTGTTATATTACCAAGAGATAATATAGCTTCCTTAGCTTCCAACACAATTTGGGAAGCATCCAACATTCTCTGACATTTATCACTCTTTTGGTATAAATCGAAATACATTAATAGCTTCCAACATTCTCTACATTTTTTACTCTTATGGAATAAAGGCAAATACATTAAAGATGCCCCCTTGAAAGCTAACATCCAATGTTAAAGATGGGGCCTTTTTATTATGGTGGGTCTTGGTCAGGGGCCCTGCCTAGGCTGGCACTGCTTTTAGGATAAGGCCTCTATCATCAACAACCATTGTATGCATTTTTTGTATTAAAGTCAACTATATGTATCGTCTTTGCATCAATCGGCATAGCTCTAAAAATAGTTAAGTTTGCTGTGAAATGAGCAAACCTATCGTATAAGAAAATTTGGTAAAATGATTGGAAAGTTGTCTTGAAGTTCTTGCAAGACTCTTGTTTTAGATAATCTACTTGTTTTCCAAGATCTTGGGACAGGTTAAAAACAAGACACTCTAGGGTTGCACTAGTAGGACTAGCTTTTTCACTCACATGCCGTATGATAATATCAACAAGATTCCTCATCTTAATCTTTGAGAAGATGGATAAGACTTATTTGGTTATCCAGCTCAAATCTTGCACCTGGTAATATTAGAGAAGATGGGGTTAATAAAAATAATGGGTCCTATACTTAATAATAAAATTAATTTTTCTCTAATTTAATTAAAATCTGGGTCCCATTTTCTATGTTAGAGCTGACGTAGCATAAGGGACCTATTCATTTTAATAAAAAATATTTTTCATGTACTAGGTCGGCTCTTACCTGACACTTAACATAATCATTTGAATTTTCCATTATGGTGGGGTTAAACTTTAATGTTTTCTAAATGTTAGGATTATAATTGTTCACTATGAAATGTTAGGGTCAAACTTGTTGATTGGTGAAAAAATTAAAGTCACCCTTTTTCCATACTAAAATGGATCGAAGAAAAACTACTCCATGCGTGTTTGTAGGTGCCATTAATTAGTAAATGTAAGTATCATTATATGTATACAACTTTGATCTCTAGAGCCACTTGTATACTTGCTAAACTTCATTCAAGTTACTTCAGTTATGTACTTTCAAATGGAAACATGGATCGAAGCATTTTCTTACCCCTAGCAACGATTAGTTATTCATTTTACACATAAGATGGAAATAAAATGTATATTTGCATGGTTGAGTACTAACATAGTGTAGTAAATTAACGATTTTGAGTCATGGATAAATGTGAGAAACACCTACTCCTTCATAAATGTTATATGATTTTATTGACTTACACCAATTACGTTATCATGTTTTCCTGTGGCTTTACTGGGATTCTTTTTTCTTTCTAAAAGTACATATAAAGAGTCCTGGTGCCAATAAGCTCTAGTGCATTTATGGTAACTCTTAACCTTATATAGAGCAAACAGTTCCTTATTTGCAGCAAAAAAATATTAATACAACTTCAACAATTATGCATTACTTGCAATTACCACTACAATAAAACAAACATTTTGCTACATTTCTTTTAGCGGCTATTTAAAAATCATCGCTAAAAGTTAACTTTAGGCGACAATTTCCAAATTTGTCGACAAAAGTGAAGGATTTAGTGACGTTCTATATTATCGTTGCTAAAGGCATTTCTTTAGTGATAATTTATCTAAATTGTCACAAAAATGTGGACATTTGGCGATGGTTTACGTATTTCGTTACCAAAGGTCGAGCTTTTGGCCACAATAGTTTTACACGTCGCAAAAACATAGAGTTTTGGTGACAAAATAATAAATTCATCGCAAAAAGTTGAAATTTTGGTGACGAAATAACAAATCATCACCAAAAGTCGATATTAAAGATTTTATAATTAATAATGTTAAAATGATAAGTTTTTAATGCTAAGTGTGCTTGATAATCCTAAGGTTAATTATAATTGACATTTATATATGATTTTTCATATATTTTCATTTGCCTTCTTTATTAATTCATTCAAATAGTTAATGCATTAAAACTTTAAAAATTTGTTTAAATCAATAGATTTATACACAAATAATTTTTTAGTGATATCTATTGTACATAATGAATATCCGTTAATATAAATATTTCATAAAAATATTAAGCATCTTAAAATTGTTAAATGTTTTCAACATTTTAAACATATTGTTGAAAACACATGATAGTAGGTAATTTAAAAAGATAAACATACCTTGTTAAATTATCTTTTTCGATATAAAAGATTAGCTTATATAAAATTTTAATATTGATCAGATCAAAATATAATAAATTTAAGTTGACTATTATTCTTAATCATTAATATTTATTAACAATAAAATAATAATACATATAAATATTGAAAGATGGTAAGCAATATAATATAACGATATATGGTATGTAGTATAAGATTGTAATTAGAAGTTTAACGGTTCTTACAGACAAAATAATAAATAAAATTTCACGTTTATTCCATCAAAAGGAAAATAAATAATTGGATTCCAAGTGATATGAGACTCAGTAGAAGAGATAAAGGAGTTCCCAATGTTTGAATTCCCAAAAAGGGTCTTTGCACTTTCGAAGGCATAAATTGAAATGGACAAAGATCTTCCCTTAGGTGTTCGATTATTGACACCCTCTTCCCACAAATTTTTGGCTTTAACTAAACTAGTAGAAGATATAGTGAATGAATCCTCAAATGTAGTATGGATCATTGAATTAGATAAACTACCAGTACAATGCGTTTCACCTAAGAAAAAATTAGTATATAACTTAAATAGCTAATTAAGTCTAAAAGTATAACAAACGCAAATTTGAACACATCCATACTTGATTGAACAAACATAGTAATTGGAAGCAATGACTGTTCGAAACAACTGATTTCCTTAATCCTGTACTGACCATTGGGACATTCCCACTGCCTCTGTTTTATCTATATTCTCTTGAAGATTTGAGGAAGCTTTACATAATACATAGTATATACAATCAAACATTCATTTGATAGCCTCCTAAGAGAAAATAAGATACATATAATTAAAGAAGAGAGGTAATTCAGATGATACTATAAACCTTGAAGAAGAAGATCAACCTTTGAAGGTAAGCAGTGATTAGATTTTGATGAGAAGATTAGTTGTTCATCGATTTGTTCTTCACCAGGGAGAATTTTGCCACATTCCTCCCAGCGGACCTCATTTTCGTCATTGGAAACTAGTCACCATGTTGACAATCCGCGATGAATTAATGTTAATAGTTTTATTATGAAAAGTCAATTTATCATAAAATTCATTATGTTTAATTATATTCTTTTGTTAATCAAATCCTATAAATTCTCGGGGATGGAATGAACTGACCTAAAATTGAATGGAACTTTACCATACATATACTAGTAACAAAAAGAAAAGGTCATCTCCTGCAAAAATTAAATACTCTAATAGACCTTTCATCAAATAGTTAGTAGGATGTTCTTCAAGAAGTATAGAAGGTGGAAAAAAGGTCAACCCATACACAACTAATACAGAAACACAATTCACCATATTCTGACCACAAACATAAACAAAAACCTATACCATAAAACCCACATAAACTCTAAAACCTTGCAGAAAATAGAGCACAACACAAGGAGGGTTCTTAAAAGTAGAAAAGTTAACAATACCAATATAGGAGATGACACTTTTTCGACAGTGACGACCACAACATAGGGGATGACCACAATAGATGAAACGTGCTTCTTCGTCGGTGAACTAAGAAAAAAATACACTGTCTAACATGAAAACAAAGAGAGCTTACTTTTCGTTTTCGTCTTCTTCCTTTAATCTTTGTCATTTTCTTCTTCCATCTTTGTTGTTTGTCATCTTCATTCCATCAACTACTTCCATCATCTCCGGTTAACTGTTTGTCAAGGTTGGTTGTCCATGCTTTACTCTTGGGTTTATTTTTGCCACTAAAAAAATGTCATTTAGTGATGGAAATTATCGATGAAAAGTGTTTGGTTTCTGTCGGTAATATAAATTAGTGACGGAATCAACCGACAGACAAAGGCATTGTTAAAATGGTCGTAGGTAAATTTACTGACGAACTATTATGTAACCACCAGTAAATATACCGACAAATAACCAAGATCATTGGTAAATTTATCGATGAATGAATGTAACCATCAATAAATTTACCTACGGACTTTCCCTTTCCATCGAAATATTTGTCGATGATATTGGTTATTCCGTCGGTAAGATTTTTGACAGTTATAATTGACCATCGGTGAGTATACCGACATTTCAAAAATCTTGACGAATGACGATAAAGTTGATGGTGGCTATCAATATTATTGACGGAACGAAGAGTAACCATCAGTAAATAACTAACACTTTACCGACAGTTTAAAGTGTTCCATCGGTAAATATAATAGATTTTACAGATGTACTTTTATTTTCTATCGGTAAAGAAAATTTAAAAATTTAAAAAAATTCACAACATTAAATTTTATTTCACGATCGTATGATTAGTGCATAATTTTAACAGTTCTAAATTATCTATGCATAATATTTTGATTTGTTTATATATTTAATTTGTTTAAACAAAAAGTTGATTGATGATATAAAATTAAAATTATTTTAATTAATAATAAAAACATTATGATGTACATAATAAGTCTTTGTAATTTAAAGCAAATGACTACAAAATTCCTATTGTCCTTGTAACCGCGGAGTTTTTAAGGTGCTACCCCTCCCCTTCAACTCATCCACCTCATGTCTCAGCTGAGTTGTGTACTCCATCAATGTTTGCACTATGTCTGACTCACATCAACAGCTTGTTCGTAATGAGACTGTCGCTAAATGCGTTATTGTATTTAAGCCTATTAGGAGGCAATGTTTATATTAATAAGTGATAATTATTAAGAATTAATATTAAAGCATAAATTTCACATAAATTAAGTTCTCTACATCAGGTGTTGATGAATGTTACACCATCATGTTTCTTAGTGTGAGTGTGCAAAAAAAGCTGACGGGGTGTAGGCCTTATGCCTATAGACTTCTCCTGCATAAGAATAAAATGTTATAAGTGAACTAGAATTTATAAAAATGTTGGCAGAATTTCCTCTATTTTATGATATTTACCTCCTGTTGAACAAAGAAAATAACTCAACATAGCTATATATGACACCAGAAATTTATACCATTATCATTATCCATAATATACATATTTTCATTCCAAGATTCACACATTAATTTAAATTGAAATATAGAAAAGTAAAACAATTAGAATATAAATGTAAAGTTTAGATACTTACAAGTCTCTCTGCATGCTCGTGGTGGATAATTGATCCTCCCATATGTATAGGAAGACTCTCTCCCCCTGGTCCTCTATGTCTGTTAGTCGAGTTACGCTTTGAAATGGACATTGCCTTAGGTGATGTCCAATACTGCTACCAATGACTCCATATTTGCTCAAAAATATAAGGTGATCATATACCAACTTTGTGTATCACACCAATAAAGTCATGATAACGTGTACGTGTTTGTGTCTCCTATACTTTATGTATGACCGCGTCAAATTCAGAATCCTAGGAAATTTTTTTTGAAATAAAAGGAAAATTTTGATAAATATTTATAATGTAATAATATTTATCTAATTAATGTATACAAATCAATTAAAAAAGAAAATAATTTTTTATTATACCTCAAACTTCTGGAAGTAAAATGCCTTTACGGGTTGAGAGATATTCTTCCATATATAACCCTTAGGATCAATCTTCTCCTTAAATTTAGATGTCATGTTTCTAGAGCATGGTCCAGACAGAATCAACCTAATATAAAAACAAATAATTTTATACCATTTGCAAAAATTTAAACCTATAACTTAATTATAAACATAAAGTGTTTCATGTAATTTCACTTACAGATTATTGACAATTGTTATGTAAGTTCTTCCATCAGGTCCCTTAGCTCTAGGCTAGCGGCCGTCTCCTTCATCCGCTATAGGGGTGGTGGATGATGTAGGAGTGGTTGATGGTGTAGCATCAGGAACATCAGGTGATGCATCATCTGCAACTATAGTAGCTGGAGGGGGAGGGAGGTGATTCAATTGCAGGTGAAGAGTCTGATGGATCACCTTCATGGTAACTACCTCCAAATTATTGTCTAAACCTAAGTTGCATTATATCATATCGTCTCTTTGGTGGCATATTTGAACCTAAAATATGTTTTTTATTGAATTTTTTAGAAATATAAGAATTTGAATTTAATATTTTACACAATATATTGAAAAGGAAATAAGGTGATTTGTTGAATATAATATTCAAGTACAAACTTTGAATTAGAATGTTAGCAATTGTTACAGTCATAGAACAAGAATAATAACAGTTCACACTCAATAATATACAGCTTGACTCCTAACTAGTAGGGAGGTTGTTCGACAAATTCTTACCTCCCGAGAGGGGTCCTAACATGTTCGAATGCATCAATTGAAACAATGATGGTTCTTCCCTCAGGTGTAGTGTTTTTAACACCTTCTTGCAACAACGTTTTTGCTATAGCTAAAATTGTAGAGGATATAGTAAATGAGTCGCCAGATTTAGTATGGAAGACAAACTCTCTAGATGAACTGCTAGTACGAAATGGTTTACCTAAAACACAATCAATATAGAACTTAGATATTTCATATTAGAAAATTGTTAAACAAAGCAAAATTGGAATGACATGTATACGTGAATGTCCAGACGAGGTCTGTGGAATTGACAAATTTTTCAAAACAACCGATTTCCCTAATTCTTTACCAATTGATGTGACATTTTCACCTCCATAAGCTTACATGTCATCTTCGAGATTCAAGGAAGCTTAAAACAATATATAGTATATGCCATCAAATGTGAATAGATATAATAGCTTCATAAAAGGAAATGAGATGTACATAATAAGGAAAGTGACATTGTTAAGATGATTCTAAACACCTTAAACTAGAAGATTGACTATGGAAGGCAAACGATCATTAGTTTATGAAGCCTGCATTGTTTGTTCCTTCAGTAGGGGCAATTTTGTCACATTTCTTCTAATGGAATGAATTAGTACCATCTGGAATGAGTCGCCATGTCAACATTACAAACACAAATTAATCGCTATCATCACTTAATTGTAAATTACAGTCATCTTCTTTTTTTGAAGAATAAGAATCAAACTCCAACTCCTCTATAGATCTCTGGCCTTCGTCATCCTCTTTAGATGAAATTTCAACATATTTGTTAGATGGATTATTCAAAGGTTCATTATCGTTATATGTGACAGATGCATTTATTTCATAAACATCTTTTTGAAACGCTTCACTTTCAATTCTCTATTCTCCTTTTCCATGTGATTCAACCATCCAATATGACTTTTCTCATTGTAAGTTGGGAAAGGGACATAATACACTTGTTTCGCTTGCATTGCCAACACAAAAGGTTCAAATTGTCTCAATCTTCTTCAATTGTTGATTTCAACTAGATTGTATCAGCTGTACACTTTTATGCCAACATTTAAAGTCGAATCAAACTAGTCACACTTAAATATCACACTTCGCTTTATTGGCAATACAGGGAACTCAATTTTAAGTATCTCAATAATTTTACCATAATAATCCATCAATTCTCCCTGTATGCAAACTCCACTATTTATTATTGTCATGTTATGACCATGATATTCTGTATGATATTTGTATCCATTAACGAAATACACCAGATATGATTTACAGTTCGTAGAGTCCCTTCGTAAGATCACATATGAACCTATTCTCTATTGGATTTTCTAAGGCCTACATAAAAGAAATTATCACTTCAGAGAGTATAATGTCATTTGAACACTTAAATCTTATAATTCACTCGTTTAAATATTTGTAAGTGAAACTTTACATATTTCTCGAACCATCGAGGAAAGTGTCTTCCAAATTCTTTATTTATATCATCCTGTGTTTTGTTCGGCATTAGCTTGCATATCAATTCCTCATATAATTTAAAAAGATTATTATGTATTTCAGTTATGAACAACATAAAATTTCAAAATCCAAATAATCATTTTCAACTTATTGTATGAAAGGTTAAACCTTTTAACAATTCAATAAAATGTAACCATGGGCAGCCTCAAATTCTTCCTCTGTTAACATTCTTTCTTGTTGAACATCTATATGTTCATCTAGGATATGTGAAAATGGATAAATTACCATCAACATCACTTGTTCCTCCCTCATAATCATTACGAGGAACTTTTCTTTCTCTTGTGTAAACAGGTGACTTAAAATAATGTGAACAAAATGTACTAGCTTCCTCTACTAAATAAGCGTTACATATCGAACCTTCAATTCTAGCCTTGTTTTTAACATTTTTCTCCAAGTGATGCAAATACCTATATTAGAGAATACAGTTATTATACTTTAGTAGTTAAAATATGTTATTACTTCAATTATAATCATTTTTGTTGAATTACCTCTCAAACGGATACATCCATCGACATTGAACTGGACTAGCTAGTTTTTCCTTGTGTGCTAAATGCACACGTAGATGCTCCATACAATCAAAGAAGTTTAGAGGAAAAATCCCTTCTAACTTGCATAAAATTACTGGAATTTTCTTTTTTAATTTTTCCATTTCAGCCAACTTGATTTCAGATGATGTTAAACTTTTGAAGAACAAACTTAGTTATATTATTACTTCCCAAACCTTATTCAGTAACAACTTTTGAAATGCAATTGGAATTAGCCTTTGCATAAACACATGACAATCATGACTTTTCATCCCAAATAATTTGTACTTCCTCATATCTAAACACCTTGCCAAGTTTGATACATAACCATTGAGAAACTTTAGACTTTTCAACCATTCACACAAAATTTCCTTTTATTTTTTTGTCCAAAGGGTAACATGCTTTCAGATATTTACTAGTGCGAAGATCTTTATGTAACTCATTCCTTCTATAAAAAAGTTACAAATCAGCTCTTGATTTTGTATTGTCTTTTGTCCTCTTTTCAATGTTCACTATGATATTGCAAAAATATTTTTTTTCAATATGCATCACATCTAAATTATGATGTATCAAATTATTTTTCCAATATGGCAAATCCCAGAACTTGCTTCGTTTTCTCCAACTAAAGTTTTTACTAATGCTTGTATTTACTTCATCAGCCTCAAATTTTGTAACTTTCAGCAAGCCTAATTCCTCAACCTCCTACAAAATCTCTTCACCGGCTTTTAAAGGGGAGGAGGTGTTTTTTACCATCTTACTCTTAATGAGCTTTTGTTTATTGCATCTAAACAGATGATCCGGAGGAAGAAATTTCCTATAATTGTCAAACCAACATGTTTTGCCCTCGTTTGGAAGATAAAACACATCAAAACCATTGCCATAATAAGGTCAAGCCAATTTTTCTGTTGTGCTCTATCCAAACAACATGACATATGTCGGAAAATCACTAATGGTCCATATCAAAGCATCTTTCAACATAAAATTTTGTCTTAGAGATGCATTAAATGTCTGAACATCATATTTCCAAAAATGCTGCAATTCAGATATTAATGGTTGTAAGAATACATAAATTTTATGCTTTATATTTATAGGCCCTGACACAATTACTGTCAAGAAACTATATTCGTCTTTCATACGCATCCATAGAGGCAAATTATAAGGAGATTGGCCATGATGAACATTGTTGGCTGGATTGACCAAAAGGTTGTAATCCATCCTTCGACAACTCCAACCTAACATTTCGACTTTCAGCTACAAACTCAAAATAGGTATCATTGAAATGTTTCCCTGCTAGTGCATCTAATGGATGACTCATTATTCCATCTTCTTGTTCGTGTTCATTATGTTATCTCATGTGAGATTCAGTAACCTCAAAAGTATATAGTCTTTAAAGTCTCGAAGTTAGCAAGAAATAATACATCTACTTTCAAGGTACTAATTTCTATTTCATAGAACGCTTTCTAGGCTTGAACCTAGGTTGACCACAAAATTTGCACTCTTGTAATTCCATATCATCTCCCTAATACAACATACATCCCAATTTGCAACAATCAATCTTTTTAACAGGTGAACCAAGACCCCTAATAAGTTTCTTCGTATTGTAAAAACTATCAACTATTGTACAATTAGGAGGTAATGATTCATTAGACCATTCAACAATTTTATCAAAACTACAGTCTAAAATATGCCCTTCAAACTTTATGTTCAATATTCGAGCAATTGAAGACAATTAAGTCATTGTCTCACAATTTGGTCATAATTCTTGATCAGCTGATTGTAGTAAGTCAAAAAACTCTTTTGCATATGGGTTTGGTTCTTCTTCAAGATTTTCTATATTTTCTTGAAAGGTATAACCAACTGCATTATAAACCATTTGCATGTAAGGATTTTCATTTCCATTTAGATTATTTGTTCTAAATCGAATCCCCCCTTAAAACTTATTTAAGTTCACAGACGATTGTACTTCATTACCCCTTGAGGTGCTACAAATCAATGGTTTCTCATTTCGTGTCCACCTAAAATAATTGGGGATAAACCTTCTCTCAGCAAATGTCTATTAACTTCATCAATAGGAAGGAAATGAATGTGTTTTCACTTTTTACATGGACATCTAATCTTTGGGCCATCCATATATGCAGGTTGAAAACATGCATAATGAATAAAAGCTTCAACTCCCTCAACAAACTCAGGATTAATGAAACCATAAGGTGTTAATCATATATACATCCAAGATCTATCAACATTACTCATTTATGTGAAACTGTTAATTTAAAATAATGATTTCATAGTTAGTATGATTCGTGTTCACCAAAGTTTACAAAACATCTAAACTTTACATAACATCTCCTAAGTATTAACTAATTGAATTATGTTAGTAGTGTGCCCTAGGCCAATGGATATTTGTGATTCATGTATTAACATTATGATTTGTTAATAATATATTATGAGGTATTCTTTTCTAATATGCATGTATTTCGTTTATGTAATGTGATTTACATTCCATGAATGGTATTAGACTTATGTCATCAAGTATGTGAC
>JAOSBK010000006.1:31166852-31189152 GCA_027568895.1 Erythroxylum shatona | reverse complement strand
ATTAAAGTAATTTTGATTTGGAGCGTTCGCAAAAATCTACTCTTTATATTTTCTATTTAGAAGTTATATTTTTATGTACTATACAACCCGATGGATATCCAAAAACTCGAACAACTCAATGGATTTGGATATGGGTAGTAAATTTAAAAAACCGATGGATATGAATATGGATATGGGTTGAGTCATAAAAAATAGATATGGATATGAATAGAGCAATACCCGAACCAAACCCTACCCATTGCCATCCCTACCTCAAACTGTCAATCAGTTCAAATTGGCAGCCCACAGGATGTAAGAAAATGCATCCACAACAATAACTTCATGATTAAGGAGAGCATACTTGATCGATCTGGATGTAAATTACATTTTATGAATGATCTCATATGGTCGAAATCGTCTCAAATTCACAATCCATGTGCATAACTAATTAATTCAATCTTTGTCACTGGGAGTCTATAACAGCAATTCGCACTAACACGTATGACACCCATGAATCAAAACTACGAAAGATTAACAACTTTAAATACAAACTTTAGTTCACTTATACATATTAGTGTCTTCTGTTCATATACTTCCTTATAAACTAATGCAAGAGAAGAATAGAGTGTATCTTACTTGTATAGGAAAATCCATGCAGAAGAAGCAATTAAGAGAGATTCTGGATTTAGAAGCAAGAATGTTGCGGCCGTCACTTCAAGAGTGGTTATCTTTATCACGATGGACTTCATTACTGGTTTGCAAATGGACGAGCCCTGGATTCACATTCAACAAAAAGGGTTTCATTGATGATGAGCTCATTGCGCTAGACCCAGATGAGACATGCTGCCCGGAACTAGAGCCTAGTAACTGGAAATGGTTGATGTCTCTAGAGCTGCCGTGGGAAGCATTTCCGTAAGGATTAAAAGGTGCAAAGAGTGATGACATAGTTGCAGGTGGACCTAAAAATAATTGAGACCCGGAGGAGAGAGACAGTGACGGTGGTAGTGACACTTGAACAGCGTTGTTATTCTGGGAATTTTCAGCTTGGGATACAAATCCATGGCTTCCAAATTGAGACAAAGACAAGTTGGAAGCATCCATAAGATAATAGGGGTTAATGGGCATCGAATTGTTTAGCAAGATAGGTAAAGAAGAATGACCTGATATGGGAAAGAATCTTTGAGCTTGGCCAGTAGTACTGTAACTGCAAGCCCCATCTGGATATTCTTGATCATTTGTTTTTATCCACTTTCCTTTCTGATCAATAGCGGACTCAACTTCCTTACTTTTTCCTCTCAATGAAGCTTCAAAATCCCAGTACCTTGATCTGTCCACTGTATGCTGATCCTCTCCATCCAGATTATTGTTTATCTTTATCCCTAAAGAATGAAACCCTCCGTCCTTAGTATATGCCGAATTTATGTCAAAGAAAGAAGCGAGAGAAGACTGATGAGGAGCTCGTAATTCGTGAGGATTTAGCATCTGCTGGTGGAACTGACCGAAAGCTTGTGGCAATTGCAGCGGTGGGAGCTTGTCGATATCTGTTTTTGTAGCATCAAGCAACCAATCTATGACCTTGCTAGGCTGACTCAGACCAAGCTTGTCTTGAAGATCATACAACTGAATGGCTGTTGGTACAGAAAGCCTAATTCTTCTGTCCCTCAATCCTCTTATGGTGCAAACCTTGCTATGCCTGTCTTTTCCTCCAAAAGCACGAGAAACACGTACAATTCTTGGATTTCTAAAGGCTGACCATTGTCTTGAAGTGGATGCAGCCTTGGTGTATTTGCTGTCATCTTCCTCTCCCTCTTGCTTTCCCTGAAAACCTTTTCCTCTAGAATTTGTAATCATCTTAGGACTGCTTTCATTGCTGAGCTGCAAGTTAAAAGCTGCAATAAAAATGATATGATTGGGTTATTTCTTGTTGCTTCAGGTTGGACCTTAATAGACCATACTGCCATACGCAGTCTTTGTTGCTTTTGGAAACGACCCTTCATGATTTCACGAGGAAAACAAACAATTATCAAGTCAATCTTGCAGAATATGGAACTAATCTAAGGTCAAGAAGCCGAATACTGACTCTCAGCTAGCAATAAATGCTCAAATTGCAGTGCACTCATGAGCAGACCAAACTAGTCAACAATCAGATATGAAGATAAGGGTTTTTGAAGAACCACTGGAGTTCAAATTTGGCTGAATCTAGGTTCAGTTTGAAATTACAATTCCTTGGAAATAATCTAATTCATGATGCAGCTGGAGTCGAGAGAAAGAAGACACGAATTCGCAGAGAATTCGACACACGAGTTAACTTCTTAATTTGGAAGTGGTTAACATTTTTCCCATTTTAAGGAGATGCATGACGTGTATGAATTTCAACTTACATAGACCAGAATGCTGAAGGTTTCTTGGAGCTGACAAATTTCGGTACTTGGGTGCTCGGCATGGCCAAGAAACAGGAAGAAGACTAGCAGAGAGAAGCGGCAAAAACCATTGTTATCTAGATGTAGTCTTCAGATGAACTTAGGTTTCTGAATGTCTACATCAAATTTCTTGGTAAAGAATAAGTTATCAGTCAGAAAAATCTCAATTTTCAAGGAAAGATGCTGGAATTGAACTCAGCTCCGTTATTTGGAATAAAGAGAAAAAGGTATGGCATAGGCACGACCATATGTTCTACGAGTGTTATAACACGTCAATAAAAACAACAATTGGAATTTGATCAAGCTGTTCATACCACATACTGACCAATCACTGGTTTAATAATATAACCAAATTTACATTTCAATTGGTCATAGTACATTAGGTAGATGGTTTATTTACATGGGGACCATTCAACACATTTTAGAAAAAGAAACCAAGGCCTTATGCTTTGTTGAAAATAACAGATAGCTTTTATAATGCACGCCAAGCCTAGCAGAAATAAAAAGGTAGTAAGCTATTCAACTACTATTGTTGGAAGATCTTTATCTTTATGCTTCTGCATTTAGAATTTGTACCAAGACCAGTTACGAGTTTGAATTTTGGATCTTTGCCTCCCCTTCACACGAGCTTATGATGCATGTAAAGGCACTATAAGCATCGACACAGAAAGTGCAAAAAAATTGGTTCTCAACGCAGGTAAGGTTGTGATGACTTGTACTAGAATTAGATAAGTCATAATCAAGGGGGCTTAATTAAAAAGGTGTGGTGCATGCTGCTGAAGTTTGATCAGCTGGAATATTAGAGGATAGATGGAAGCTGCCTTGTAGCGGAGGGACCAATATGCATAGGGTCTTCAAAGCATCTACGGTCAGAAGAACTTAGGACCACTCTCCCACGTATGGCACAGAGATTTTTTACAGCCGAAGTCCGAGTTAACATCACAGCAAGTAATTTTCAATTAGTTAAGGCGTTGCTAAGTTATGGTTTCTTGTTTGTCTGCTATTTGATGGTCAGACGGTAAATGATATGCTTGTATTCATATCTCTAAGGTTGCCAAGTTGATGATCTGATCCATTTATTTTTCCCTTCAGATATATAACTTCATAGAGCATAGATTTGCTGATTTAAAAAACTTTCCTACTAAAGTAGAACTGAATTGACTGATAAATTCTCTTCCCTAAGAGATCATGTTCGTAGAGTCACCCAGCATCAACTGCGTTAAACCCTAGTGCTTAAGGGGTTCAAAAAATAAATTAGATTATTTTCAGTACAACTGACAGTTTGAGGAAATTAACGTACAAAACAGTGAATATAAAGAAAGACTAGCAGTAGTGCATTTCTTTTCCTCATTTCACTTAAAAGTTCCATTTGCACATGGAAAGGATAGATAAAACAATCATTCGAACCCCACAAAGGGTAAAGTCTCTAAACTAGTAAAAGGAAGTGATCTCAAACAAGAGAATAACAAACCTGAACACTAGATAGACACACATGTGTCTGTGTGAAAGAGAGACAGAGGGTTCTCGCAGTGGTTACCTTAACAATCTAGAAAATGGAACCTTCAGGAATTCTATTGAGGATATGCAGTTGCATGCGCAGTCAGAAGCTGAACCCTACTTTCTTTTTAATCTCTAGAGACTAGATTATGGTCTCTACTATCTACTAAATTGGAACCATAAGCAAACCCTAACAGTCTGAAGTCGGAAGACTTCTACTCCCCACTGTTACCCCTAAAATTACACCACTCATCACGTAGACAGACGAAACATGAAAAACCCAGATAGCTGTTTTGTCCTCCTCCAGTTTTTTTAAGCTAACAAAGTCTTAGGTATGGTATCGCCAGTGTGCCCTTAATGGCTTCTTAAAAATGAGAACTTATGTATGTATCTCCAGTGTGCCTTTAATGGCTTCTTAAAAATGAGAACTTCAAGTTTGAAGTTATTTAGAGGATTCTGAGAAGAACTAGATGTCTCTCTTTTTCTCTGGTGAGAAGTACTGCTGCAAAAAGCATTTCCAACCAAGGAATATGAGAAATTATAAAATGAACAGGAGATTTTTTCTTTGAAGTTTTAGGGTTTGCAATTGCTTCGAAATCTGTTTCTTGAGTTATCTCTGAGCCTGACTCTCTGTAAGCAACAAGAAAACTGGTGGGCATCACGAGAAGGGTTTTAGACTCTTCTGATTCCCATCCTACATTTACAGATAAATAAATGGTCCCCCAGATCCAAAGACGAGCACTGTTCTATGGATCAGTGCAGCAATTAATCAGCAATCTTACTACAGATGTGAATGAAAGTTGAAAAACTGTTGCTTCTTCCAACAAAAAGGGGAATTTATATATTATATCCATTGTGATGTAATTGTATCAAAATTTGTGGTTATGATACTATACCGGCCTAGTGAAAAATATTCAACTTAAATCAAAAGCCTTTTCTTGGTTGTCTTCAGTACAGAAAGTGGCCACGAAAGAAGATAGTACTCGTCCAAAGTACTTTCTAAAATTGGCTCTCTCAAAACCATTAACAAAGGCAAGTATTGACCCAGCCTCCCCGCTCACAGCTGAACTCTGGGGCCGTTCAGGGCTCCAGTTGGCCGGAGAGTAGGGTTATCGACGAGTGATTATCGAAGTCGATTCATTAGAGGTGATAAATATCCTCTCCTCTTCATTTATTCCTCACACTGACTATGCTTTTTTGGTGACAGGCATTCATTATTATCTACACCGAGCGTGGGAGCTACAATTCTAGCACGTGTATCGAGAAGGGAACCAATGTGTCGATAGTCTGGCTTCTTTAGCAGCTATCCCCCCAGCGGGCCTTCGGATTCTTTAGGAGCCTCCGACTCTAATCCAGCTTCCTGTAGCTCGGGACCAACAAGGATTTTTGTATCGCAGATCTCTGCATCAGTTAGGTTAGATTTCGTGTTTTTCCTTGTAACAAAAAAAAAGGCAAGTATTGGATTAAGTAACCTCTAACCATATGGTTTTGATAATACAAAAAATATATTATTGTTAAATTTTTTTTGTTGATAATATTGGTAATTTAATATATTAAAAAATTCAAACATCATGTGAAAATTTTAAGCGTCGTGAAAAACTTTTTGGATCTAAAACAAGAATGTTGAACATGATAAAGATTGTTTAAGTTTAATAGAAAAAGTAACACGATCTCATATATGTAAAGTCATAAGAAGTGAAATGAGGAGAGTAAAAGTATATCAAGTATAGTTAAAAACAATATTAAGACAATTCAAGTCAAGTGGGCTAAGAATAAAAAGAATAAATCAATTATATTGAAAATGTTCTTGTAACCTTATTTTAGCCATCTTAATGAATTAGGAATTCAATTATTACATAATTATTTATATGTACACGTAACCCACTTTTTTTTTATAATCAATAAAATGCTTGTATCTTCGGCAAATTTTTAGAGAACTTTTAAAATGATTTTTGATAAAAATGTATTAAAATAGGATATTTGATGCTTTTGCAAAACTTGAAGTATTGAAAAAATTGATCACTTAAAGAATTTTTAAAAGTGAAGTTTGGTTTATGTTCCCTCTATTTTGTTCCATTATGTGCCCTCTATTCTATTCCATTATGTGCCCAAACCATCCCATCCATTCAATTCTCATTTATTTATTGCAATGAATGGATGTAAGGGATGTAAGGGCTTAGAGCAGAGTTGAATTAGAATGGTGGAAACAGATGATCTGTTACTTAACCTATAAACTTTTAGTAAAATATAAGTGATTTTGTACCAATTAGACTTCATCCGTTGACTCGACTTATAAGTGTAATATTACTGACTTGAAAAGATTTAGAATGCTTTGATATTATTTGTTATTATCTCTAGTTTAACAACATTATACATTAACTGATATATCACTTTTTAAATTTTCAAATTATTTTTTAAGTGAAACTATTTTAAAATCGTAAACATTTAATTCACTTCCTTTATTGACGTTACTATGAACTAATAGTAACCACTGTATGAAAGCATTTGAATATCACTTTAGATATGGAATTAAGCTCCTTAATCAATTGAATTTTTTGCTAAAATTAGTTAATTCTATTCTCCAATAGCGTAGACGAATTTCTTATAAGAAAAGATGTAGAGCACGTATGTGTCCTCAAAAAAGGCAAGTAAGTGAAATTTGGATCTCTCAAATTCTCAACCTATGATTATGATAGAAAGTATTAAAACTATAAGGTCACACAAAGGAACAACATCATATTAGTGCAGGAAAAAAATGTAATTTATTCTTATATATATATATAAGATATCCTATATTATTTATGTTAGGATTAGATATAATATTTCATTTAAATTTGTTTTCAGCATATAATACCTGTATACTAACCCTCATCGCTTAAAACTTAAGTTTAAAAGTGCAATGATTTAAGAAGAATGAACTAATAATAAGTAAAACATTAGTTAAAAGTTGAACATCTAACATTGTTGTCAATGATACTTAAAGCCATAATGACTCGAGATTTTTTTTTTTTGATTCGAAAGGAGAATACATTAACTATAAGTAACTAATCGGGGAAATGATACCCCTGAAAAATCCTTTAGTAGAATAGACAGGTAATCCACAGACGGGTTCTGAAATTTGTGGATGTCAAGTTCGAGAGAAATGATATAGTTGGCTAGCGCCAATCCGCAACCCTATTAGCCTGTCGGTAGACATGTCTTACTTTAACGATCCAATATCTAACTATTAAGTTTTGAATCCCCAATATGAGAGAGTTAAAGCGAATAGACTGGGTCGCAAGTGATGAGACAATTTTGATAGTGATCAATGAGTCCACTTCTAGTTTCACTCGCCGATATCCAAGATCCCAGGCTAATTGTAGATCGGTGAATACCCCCCCATAATTCGACAGAAACGACAGTACAATGCCCAATATTATGAGCGAATCTTCCTAACCAAAATCCCAGATTGTCTCGAATGATGCCCTCAGCTGAGGCCCATGATGATGCCACTTTATAAGCACTACTCGAGTCTTTGACATCAAAAGCCCAGCTCTGCACAAATTAAATTCCTAATTTACACACGAAGTCATAAGTATCAAAGTCATAGATGGCTTTGCCAAACTAGTTCAACTTGCATAAAATTGAACAATAGATGAAACTTGATACATAGTTGTTATATAGTGCAAAATGAATGTATCCCTTCAAGTTGTTACAACTCTGGACAGATGGACAATGATAGACCTCGAGAATCTTAATAAGTTCACTCCTCTTTTTGTGGGATCAACAATAATTCCAGATAAATATAGCATTTTAAAAATCCTGAAAGTAGGACAATAAGACAAAAACATGAAGAGAAAAGTAAAGAGTCAAATTTGAAATACCAGGTTCAAATTACAATAATTTCTTTTGTAAAATTTGTATGAAAAAAGTAATGATAAATATAATAAAATGTCATTTTTTATTCTTTCAATCAATAATTGATGTGAAAATTGATATGGATGAATTAATGTGGATTAACTTCAGACATCTAAAGTGTACATAAAATGAAACATTTTTGTATAAATTGTTTGTTTATATATAAAAGGTAAATCTAGTGTATAAGGCTCCTTACTTTGTGAGGTCGGATGAAGGTCATGAATGTGGGCAATCTTTTCTTTATTTTTACAAAGAGATTATTTCTATGACTTGAACACATAAACTTCCAATAATAAAGGAATAACTTTACCAGTTCCAAACTCGCCCTTAAATTATATGTTTATATCTATAATAGAATTAGTCAAATTTTAATATGTTCGGAATAAATAACCATTTATGTGATCAAATCAACAATGCAGTACATGATTTTATTGTTTTGATCAATTGGTACATAAAATTACCATAAGATGGGAATGGCAATATTGTACTAATTGCATAAATTATCCAGTATGATGCTCATTACTTTATATTATTCATTAATTTTATTCTGATGTTCACTGGTGCTTATCTTTTTATATCCTATAAATAAGCACCAAAATAGCCTTGGGATGACTGTTTATCAATACAAGAAAAAATGATCTTTTGTCCCATTCTCTTGAGAGTAAAAATAGTTGTGCTTGAACCTTGAATCAAACAGATAAACAATTAGTATGTGACAACCTCTATGAATTATATATATAAAATCTCTTTCTATTATTGTTCATAAGAGGCCAAACACTTGAGAGGTTTTCAATATATATATATAATGAAAATAGATTATATCATTTCCTACACACACACATTCATACATACTTACATACATACATACATACATACATATATATACATATATATACATATTATATATATATATATATACATACATACATATATACATATATATATAAGTTTTTAAATATTTTTGTTTTTCATTTAATTTTATTAATTTGATTGTAAAAGCACAATAATAACAATAACAATAACTCAGTAAAAATTTCGTGAAATGTAGGGTCTAAGGAGGTTCAATCTATGTATTCTTACCTTTAACTAATAGAGAAACTATTTCGGAATGACTCATAAGAAATATGAAAAAAATAAAATAAAAATACAAGTAAAAGTAAATGTGGAAATTATTTTAACATTTAATTCTGCATATTTGTCAAGAGAAAACTTATAAATGAGACTCAAACTAAATTTGAACATATTATATCAAATTTAATTTCGAATGTTAGAGTTTATGTTATGTTTATCAAAATTACGTTGTATCATTGTCTGGAGGAAGTTCATAAATCAAATTCAAACTATATTCTAATTCGTCATGTTCGGGAGTTACTTTCTTATTGGAAATTGAAGAGTTCAAACCCACACTATATCAATATTTATAGACAATTTTCATATGAAAACGTTTATTAGACAAAAAAGCGGTTGGCATTCATACTTGGAGACAGCTTTTTCTCAACTGTAATTGGCAGGCACGAACTTCAGACTTGTCTAAAGAGAACTTCAGACAGCTTTCCTAATGCGAGTAATTAGGAAAGTGACTCATGAACAAAATAATTTTTTTTCCATCATTCCAGTTTCATTTCACTTGGGTAATGCAGAGCTGTAAGAAGAAGGAAGCTTTTAGCTATCATAAATTGTATGAGCCCCCCCATGGGCAGTAAGTGCAAATCTCCAATGCAATGCGTAGTATGTTGAACATTATCAGATACTTTAAATTAACACTTACTTTTTATGATTGCATAAACCTTAATCAATGGCAGGTAGAGCTCTTGACTGTCCTTCCCTCCCATAAATCCAATGGTAACCAGTTCTTTGGCCTAAAAGCCTACAGTGTCTCTAAGAACTCTGACTCGATTCTGAGTTGCCTGATCACAAACAGCAGAATGATTTGGTGCATTTAACTAAATTTTTTCCATCATATATGCCTCTTTGGTGCATCGAGGTTGTGTGTTTATGTCACAAACGTATACCTTTACATGAACAAACCTTGAAACTTTCACAGCCTAGCTACACTAGCTGCAAATTAAATGGACCGCAATGCAATGAAACAAGTGGCCCTTCAAAGTCCCACGCGTAATTGCTATCACAATCACCAACTACACCTTATCTCAGCTATCATCATTATTACCAATTCGTTGTGTCGGAGACATAGAGATAGAGAGAAGGAGGTAGAGAGATTCTCATGCTTATTGTCTGCCTAGGCATATGTATATTATCATGTCCATACGTATATACAAATGTAGAAATAGACTATCCAAGAATCTTAGTTACATGTTATATGTTATTGATACCGATTGATACTATACCATCTTCCTTTTCTGCAAGTTATGTCCCTTTCTCACATCATGCAGTTAATACTCTATTATTACCATGTGGCAGGAAAAGTGACATCAGCCAAACCCTAAAAGTAGATGTGTGATCAAAGCAAAGATAAATGCCTTCTTAATTTTGTCAGTAATACCAAATGTACTATCACTGCGCAATGCTATCTACTCCTTCCCCACTTATCCTTCTCTCCGCTTCCCACGACTGCAAATGTTTCTTGAACATGATCTAAATTTAAAATCATCAATATTAATATCTATTATAAAAATATTAGTAAAAGATATATATTTCCTCTATAGTTTAAGAAATAAAAATAACTTTCTAATATTTAAAATTTTCAATTATATGAAAAAACCTCTTTTTTCCAAACTTTGGTTAAAAATAACCATGAAATACACGAGGTATAAATATTAGACATTTTAGACATGAATATATTATTCTAACTCAACACTTAAACTTAATTTAAACTCGACTTAAATTAATAATTAAAAATGATTATAATACATTATTAGTTTGAATAAATTTAATTAGTTTTGTTAAGTTGAATTGTCATTTGACAACATCAATAAAAAAAGATTTTTCTAAAAAGCTAAAGAGTGAGAATTCTTTCAAGAATTTTGAAAATTAAGAGATTTCTTTTAAAAAATTTAAATTACAAAAGATAATGTCTATATGTTAGACCCTGAAAACATTATCTATTGTGCTAAAATGGTTTCTTGTACACATTCCATTAAAAAATTTATGCAATTTTATTTGCAAAAATATGTAAAATTATTTTCATATTATTTTAAAATTTTAAAGTACCTGAAATTGTTACAATATAAAATTAAAGCTTATGATGTACATATATATATATATATATATATATATATATATATATTGATTCTTTTGTTAAAGGATTGTAATTAAGATCAATTTTCAGGGTTGGAAATTTGTCAAGAATTATAAGAATATAAACTTTCCATAACTATTTTCCTAGCATTCTGTCTCTGCTTATAATTGGTTGTTACAACCACTTTCTTAACGTTCTGTTGTATGTTAGCTTGTTACGTCTATCTTATCTGTAGTTTCCATACTAAAAATACTTGTATATAAAGTCAGTTTTGTACCTATACAAGTGGGTAATATGATCACTTCATTCAGTCCTTTCCCATCTAGCTGTTGATTTGGTTTCAGGGTCGAAATTGCTAGTAGTAGTTTTTTCACCTCTGATTCCACTTCTTCTTCTTCAACGTCGACATTTTCTGGTAATCCATTCCCATCACTTGTTACTCCTTCCTCAACCATAACAAGAGCCCCAACTCATATTCATCAAACTTTTTCTATTAAACTCACCTCTAAGGATTATATATATTCTACGGAAGCTACAATTTACTCCCTCCTTAAACTTTACAATCTTTCATGGTATCCTCAACGGCGCACAGCCACGCCTCCTCCGAAAGAAATTACCAATACCACAACCAATTAAAATGAAATTAATCCAGCTAACGTCAACTGTTATTTTCATTACTATTGTCTTCCATTACCTTGGAAATTTATCCTTATCTCATAGGGATGAACTCTGATTCTGACTTTTGGTCTACCTTAGCCTCGACATATGGGTTATTAGCCAAGAACAAAGAACTCAATTACATCTTGAGTTCCACAACCTTCCACATGTCCATTAAAATATTTTACAATATCTACACCAAGCAAAGGCAATAGTTGATCAACTAGCAGTTGAATATAATTATCACATTCAGTTAATTAACATAATTTCTTCTATTTAATCGTACTTAAATATAATTTTCTCGATATGGTATCTAAGTCACTGATAAAACTTAACTAACCTAAATTATAAAGTTATTAATCCAAAATTTTAGAACATATAAACATGGTTGAACTTGTTTAGAATATGAAAGATTAATGGAATCTTTGAATTCCTAACAACATTCTCAGCTATAAAATAAATATCATTTATATAAATGATTGATAACATATGTATTTTAAGTTTTGATATTAATTTGTATATGTGGATGATGTAATATTCATATGGTACAATTCATGCATGGTGCAATCACTAATAAAAAAACAAGCAGCTGAATTAGGCATAGAGACCATCTCACACTCCAAATGATTGATTTTTCTCTTAAAAATCTTATATTGTGGATATTCGAAAAAGGGATGGCATGTCTACTCCCAAACCATGCAGCACTCCAATGGTGACTGATCCAACATTGTCAAAAAATTTGTGGACTCCATTATATTCGGATGATGCAATTAATCAAATATAGACATCTTTGTGGAAGTTTACAATATATGCACTGTTACTCGGCCGGACTTGTCTTTTGTGATAAACAAATTATGCCAATTTAAGTATAGCCCTACTGATATACACTACCAAGCACTTAAACGTGTGTTACAGTACTTGAAAGGCGTGATATCTAAAGGCTTACTACTACAAAATTCTCCACTTGACATGTTAATGGCTTTCAGTGATGCGGATTGGGTCGGTTGTCTTATAAGAGGATATTTGATTTATCTTGTACAAAACTTAATTGTGTGGAATTCTAATAAGCAACAAACAGTGGCCACTTCTTCAACAAGATCAAAATTTAAGGATATTGCTAATGTTTCAGTTGAGCTCCAATGGTTGAGAAAATTGTTGTCCGAATTAGGTGTTCAATTGTGTACTAGTTTGTTTGTCTATCATATCTCTAGTTGCTATACTTCAAATACTTATATAAGTCACTTATGCATCCGTACAAGTGGTTAATATAATCACGTCAGTCAAACCTCTGCCATCTGCTGATTAGAATAAAAAATGAGTTAATGTGAAGCCATATAAATATTGTAACTATCTACTTTGTTGGTTTAAGTTGAACTACATATATAATTAATGCTCCTAACGTTATGTAGAAGTAGCACTTTGTTAAGAACGTATGTACTATTAAAGAATCTAATATCGAGGTTAACGAAGTAGCTTCAGGTAGGTGGGAAGATTCTTTCTTAAAGAAAGTAAAATCTTACAACTCACCTTATATTCGATGGATAAAAAGAGCCTAACATTTATGTAATGACGCTTAGAAGGCTCTTGATGTGTCAATTGCCTGAAAGGATTTATACAACATGGACAATTCAAGGTTATGGAATAATAAGTTCAGTTGTAAAATGTGGAAATGGTGAGACCTACTGGAATCTGGTGGTCCAATTATGCAGAAATGGTGGAGATTGAATAAAAAACACGCAATCACTACTGGCCTACCATGGTCAATTGTCTCCAGCTGACAAGCTTTCCAACTTTGCACTAGTTGGCTCATATAGATTAATTTCCCTTAGATTGAGATCAATCCTAAATGAACTCATTCTAAACCATTTACATTAAACAGTACGAAGCTAAGGGAGTTAAAGGAGTGTGTATAACTGAGAAGCAAAGTTTTAACTGAGAAACCGAGTGCTTTTACTCATTTTTTCCTTGAATGGTCCAGATATAACTATTGGATGCTTACTTGTATAACATGTAACCATCACGAGTTCATATTCTCTATCCAAATTTACCCTGTTTAATCATGTCTAATGTCCAAAACGATGTCGTTGTAGTCAATAGATATGAGTTTAGAGACTGTCTAATCCTGTCCAATGCTCAATACAATGGACAGAGTAAAATTAGATAGAAAATCCCTACTCGAGCATTACGCACTTATAGTAGCCTCTTAGGATATTGTATGAATAAATCTTTTCATATTTTTCCCCTCATATTAAGAAGTCCTAAAGTAATTAGAAAATGGGAATTGACACAAAAATTAAATTTTCAATCAAATCTTTTGGAATGCAAGTTCATGATACAGTTAGAAAAGATAATGTAAAAAGTGTAATTATGAAGAATATTAAAAAATTATAATCCAAAGAGGCCGAGGGAAAAGAACCAAAGAAGATGCCCATTTACAAATGAAGAGTCCACATTCACAATCCTTGTACTTCAACAATAATCCACTCCATGTTCTTATTTGCAATTGAAGACATAGATGAGATTAATATAGTGAATCCAAAAAGTTTAATGTTATTGCGGAGAATTATTTCGGCCCCTCTACTATTAGGAAGTAAAATCGCAAAACACTGAAAACATGAATGGGTTAACATCTTAGTTAATTTGAAGTTGATTGGCAGTACACATGAATCTTTTTTTGCTGCAAAGTATTATTTAGTTTATATTTAACAGAATATATTATTGATTTATTTTCTAATTAAAAAGTATAAATATTTGAAAATATACTCTTATTATCTAATTATCGAACTAAAATACGATTTCTGATTATATTAATCTATATCTATCGTTATTCTATCATATTTGTTAATGAATAAAAAAATTGCTTCTACAATAAAATAATTAACTATACTTAGTTAAGTAAGTATTTAAATTAGTTGTTTTATTTAACTATTTTGTGAAATTTTTAATTATTTTTTTTTATGTTGAGAAGAGAATTGGAGAAGTGATTTATATATAAAAAAAGATGACTCATAATTTAACCTAAAATATTATCAATTTTTTCATTTATTGTAATGATCCAAATTTTTGTTAAATTATTCATAATGGACCAATAAAGAAAAAAGCCTTTAAACCGATAAAAGAGCGTAAGTTCATTTATCTCTTAAACTCTTTTCATTATAGGTTACTTTTCTCTCTCAACTTTTGACACTCACACCTTCACTGTCTAATGACCATTCAGGTGACTTAGGTCTCTACAGAAAGCTCTCGGGATGCTCTACCAAATCCCTAAACTTATTTCAATAAAAACGACTCGAATTTAGAGTAATCACAATTGAAAATTTTGGTTTGTTTAGATAAGTCATCGATCTCTTATTTCTAGTCATTTTTGGGCAAAACTAACACCATCATTGTGTCTAACTACCCTAAAAATGTACAAAAGAAGGGAACCCAATACCGATCGACCCATTTTATCGGTGAATGAAAATGGGTCACCTTTGAGCTTTAATCCTTTGATTATTGCAAACCGTGATGAGTTTCGACACAAGACTGGCGTTATTGGATTCCTGAAGGTAAGCTCGTCATTTTTGGGTAGGTGGTGAATGTAGAACCCTACTCTTGTAAGACCTGTACTCAACATCCTGAGTGAAGTCTGAGTGCGAATCCCGTAAGGATGACATGCTAGAACAATCGATACTTGAAACTCGGTACAAATTTTTTTTTGTAAAAACAATATACGCATATGCGAAAATCAACAATCAAATTTCGGGCCCATTCTTTTCTTTCATAACATCAAAAACACATTTATTATTATTACACTCAAGATCATTCTCATTTACAAACCTTTCTGCTTTGAAAAGTTATTACATACCAAAACATTTCAAATACACATGATACAAAAATTGCGAAATACTCAATTTGATACAAAAATAAGAAAATACAAATGCAGACGTCAACGAGTTCTGCCTCTTACTTTAATGCAGTGGCTATACTCCCGTTTGTCCAATGAGATAATTCTTCTGAGTCTGAAAAAATATTGTAAATTTTGAGTGAGTTTTGTGAACTCAGTGAGTAATCATTCTCGATGGCTCACTCAATCACATAACATATAAAGTTCATATAATTACATCATTCACATCATTTCATTTACAATCATGTTAATCACTAATATTTCACAATCATGTAAGCACTTCATTCACACCTAATCATTTAGCACATAACATCACATATCACCTTCAGAGCGATCATATTGATAATTTCCTTCTTACGAAATACACATATCACTTATAAATGTAATGCGCATGTGACTCACTTTTATTTCTTATTTTGTTGTGACCAAGTGCCTTTTTATTAGCTTATATCCCTTGTGGATATGAAGCTGACCCATATCTCTTGTGGATACCGAGCTATATCATATAATTTCCCATATTTTTTAGTGGATACCAGGTACATTCACACTTAGCCCAAGGCTCTTTTTCACATTATGTGCTTTAAGCTCTTTTCGATGGCTACTCTAGTCACAACTACCTTTATGTTTCATACATTCATGTAATGGAATGATTCACATAGACATATTTTTAATCAGTCACATGATTTGAAATTCACAATTACTTTTACATTCATCATCGGACCTTGGTCCGGCATTCAATAATTAAGTTGAGAATCACTTTTCTTATTCATATATACATTCACATTCAACATACATTTTTCATAGGACCGTAGTCTGACATTCAACATAAATGTTGAGAAACACTTATTTCTTCTCATTTACATACAAGTAGTACTTCAATATCACATTTATGCATCAAGTCTCGGACCTTGATTGCCCGTCATCAACATAAGCAAATCACATTCATATCAATTATATTCACATTGCATAATAATCATAACCGTAGTTATTCAATGCAGAAAGTGAAGTTCAGAATAAATAATGAAATGAGACCATCTAAGTCGACTCACTGTATGCTCCAGATTAACATTAGCTTCCATAATATAGAAACGTCTGAATGCGGACATTTATCCTGCACATCAAAATTATGTAATACACATACTGCACTTATACATTAATAACTTTGCACAATTATAAGTATTCATTGATGCACACATGTGTATATGAATATGTACAATACATATTCATAACAATCCCGGGTATATTATCAAATTTCACATTTTATCACATTCTCATTTTTAGCATTTGCTTTCATAATAAGCGATTTCTCATTCACTTTAATATATATACTTTATTCCTCTTCTTGAATCACAACTTTAATCATATGAACCACTTCATCTCCATTATACACATGTATTTGGTACTTTAATACTACCAATTCCTTCATTAATGTTATTCTACATTACAAGACCAAACAATTATCCAAACTCTCATTTCAGTCCTATATCACCTCCAAAAATCCAAACCTTTGGGTTAATTTTTCATGATCATTCTGATCAGGTGAACGAAGTAATTTGGTAACACTTTCTTCTAGAAAAGTGTTCCTCATTGTCTTAAGTTTCTAATGACATCAAAATCATTCAATTTGGTTTAGTACCCTAAAAGTTATATTCAAAATAGTTTGGACTATTCATAACAATTGTAGCCCTATGTCTTTAGTTTAATCCAAATCACAAATAATCTCATTTAGATAGCTATATAACAAGTTATGCCTAAAATACCGGAGCATGTTCAGTGAAAATACTCCAGTTATCATTTTCCAGAGCTCCTCATCAATTCCATCCAAAATTCATCAATCAATCTCTCCAGAATGATTTCAGATAATTATAATTTTTGGTGGAGATGAATATCAATGTGTTACGAATCCAATGGTTCAAGTCACATGTCATTTGGAGGTCTAGAAAAGAAGTTATGGCTAAAAGATCAAAGGATGTTCGCATATGTCAACTTTCATTGTGCCTTCACTATGCACGATTGTGTTTGTGCATGATCGTGAGATCCCCTCTTTTTCAAACTTCATTATGGCTCTTTTGAACACAAACCTTCGAGTCAATGTTTCATGGCAATTTTGACAAGGAAAATGAAGGATTTAGGCAAAAAACTATTCTAAACAGTTGTTCCTTTATGTCTTAAGTTTTAAGCGAAACCAATTTCATGCAATTTGGCTCGATATTCTGCAAGTTATTCTAAAAACACTACAAAATATTCCAAACTATGACAGAATCCACAAACTCAAACTTGAGCTAAAATTTGAAACTTTTAGAGATAGAATTAAATTTTGATTCCTTTATGAAAAATATAATCATACGTCTATAGTTTATACGAAATTAAAATAATCCCATTTAAATGTCTATGATATGACAAAAATAAAGATGCATGTTCAGTGGAAACACTGCATCTGTACATGTCCAGCACACTTCAATAATGTTCATCTTTAACTCTATTTCATCTCTATATCAATTTATGAATCATTAATCATCATACATGTAAAAGAAAGGCATCAATGTAGTCATTTCTTTACCCATATTCTAGCATACATAAATCACCATTTTATGTCCATTTAACCTCTAACTATCATCAAATATGCTTCCTTAACAAGTCAAGAAAAGTTCATGCTCATACTTACTTGTTTAGCTTCATTTTCTTCAAATCACCAAGAAACCCTAGCTCCTTCAACAAGCACAAAAATCAACTTCTAAGGTGAAATATGTTGGGTCTTTTAGTAAAAAGAAAGAGAAGACAATGAATCTTGAAGAAACAAAGTAGAGGAGTTGGATAAAAATCAACATGGTGAGATGAGAGTGAGTTTCGTAAATGTAGAGAAGAATGAGAAGATGAGAGCAAATGAACAAAATGAAGAAAAGAAGCAAGTGTTGTAAATCATAAGTGAAAGACCATAATATGTCTTTAATTTAGGTAAAACAACAGTAGGTGGTGAGGGGTAGTGACACTTGTCACTTTTATATGGTCTTATTTTGGTCTTTTAATAAGCTAGTCTATTTGTCCCCAATTTTTGACCCAAATTTCTCCCAATCTTCAGTGATACTTATAATTAAATCTTAATGTCACTTATAAAAATTTTCACGACCATTAGACTCTTATTTGTACTACTATTCCTCAATTGTTCTATAATTTGGCATTTTTCCTAGTCCAAAAATACCTTGAATTCTCAAAAAATTCATAAACTTCACCGAAAATTCTAAATCAATAAAATACACTCTCCAAATCAATTTCCAGCATATAAAAACTACAATTCTCAATATAACATATTTATAATTCAATTATACCCGAAAAATATCAAATGAGTGCATGTACAGTCATTTTATTGTGCAAAAATTCAAATTCACGTGTGTGTATGTTAACATTATGCATGAGCATGAAATGCATTATTTTTAATTTCTCATTGATCTTATATGTACCAAATTTTAAGGTTTTAACCCTTAGTATGGGAATGGGATGTTACAATGAAGGTCATTATCTGTCCAACGCCAGTACGTGTATCCCAAGCTTTAGTGATGATGATGATTTTTTGACTAGCCCAGAAATGGTTGGAAATAATTTTAAAAATACCCAAATGTTATGCAGATAAATTTTATAAAAGAAACATTCTTAAGAGTTTGTGAGATAAAAATTTAGAAAGGGTTATGTTTTTTTTAATAAAAATGCATGAATTTATTAAATTAAGACGTTATTGATTATAATTGAGATTATCTAGATGATTTGATTATAAGTGAGGGTGTAACGGATAGAAATTAGTATACTTGAATTATGATTGGATTTATTATAAATTTTTATGATGTAAATATACATTCAATTAGGCATGGATATGCAGTTTGGAGGCCCAAATTGAGTTGTGGTTAATGGTGCTTATAGAAGTGTCTTTTCATTATAGGAATGACCCTTCTTTCGAAAGAAGGATGTCTGTTTTATAGGAAAAACTTTGCCAAATTTTCAATCAGCACCTCGTAAAACATGACATCGCCATTTTTAAATAAAAAATGGAGCTCCTTAATATTAAGTAATGGTTTTATTCTCAGGGTATCTAAAATTCATTTAGGTTTTAAATCCTAATGGTCATTCTTAATTTTCTTTCTATAGATCAACTAGGAATAGACCCCTCCACTTTGAGACACTAGGTTCAGCACGAAGGAGCAAAATCTACCTTGAGTTAATATTCATGATTATGAACATGCATTAGAATTTTATATTCATTATGGAAATCACCATCATTATCATATGCATGCATGGAATTCATTCATATGGATTGACATATGTATACATATTTTTGTTGTGCAATGTTGTTCTTATCTTGATATGTGTAAGAGAAGTGGGTATAACAATGTAAAAAAGATTCTTTATCTTATACCTGCTTTTGAAATGTCGAATGGTTTGAGGGTTGTGTAAGATGATGATAGTGTGTTTAGATATGGTTAGTGAGATGATGGGTACAGATGGTATTGATATTTATATTGATCATGGTATAGATACCCCTGTTGAAATGAATGAGGATAAATGTAATAAGCTTAATCAAGATAATGTAGTTGAAAATAATGGTCAAGATGTTAATAACGTAGGGTTTGGAGGTAATTTAGGTAATTTAGACGATGTCTCAAATGGGGAGAATGAAGTTGATGCATATATGGAGGATGAAGATGATACAAATATGGAGGATGAAGATGATGAAGAGGATTTAAAGTAAGGAGATGAAGATAATGGTCCAGATGAAGATAATGGAGATCATAGAGAACATGAAGATGATGCAGGTGATGCAGATGAGGTAGTTTTGTCTGAATAGTATGACAATGATGAGTATGGATAACTTGTTAGTGATGTAGATGATATGGTAAATGATGTTACTAGAAGGAAAAGAAAATACCCTGTTTATGATGAAAATGCAACTGAGCCTTACATTGAATTAGGGATGATTTTTCTTAATCATTTGCAATTTATTTATGTAGTTAGTTTGTTGTCCATCAAAACAAAGAGGGTTGTCATGTTTACCAAAAATAAATCCAAATTTGTCCAAGGTAAATGTAGGGCAGAGAATTGCCCTTAGTATATATATGGAGCATTTGATCAAAAGCTGCAGTCATTTTAAGTTAAGAAATTCAGGGACACTATAATAGGGTATATACAAATCCTAGGATGAACATCAATATTTTATCTGACTTGTTAAAGTATAAGCTTAAAAGTGAGTCTTTTTTTACGAATGATGATATCAAATTTTATGTTAACGATTATTTTGGAGTTGAAGGGTCCATGAGTATGGTGAGAAGAGCAAAGAAAAAATGGTAGACAGTGTCGTGATTAATATTGAAATGGAGTTTAGGAAGGTTTGGTCTTATGCTGAATTCATTAGGCAGAATAACCTAGGAAGCACTATTACATTGATAGTGTCTCTGCCAATTCCAACATCTCCACCTGTATTTGAAAGAATGTACATATGTATAAAAGCTACTAAACAAAGGTTTAGGCATGGGTGTAGGCATTACCTTGGCCTAGATGAATGTTGGCTTAAAACCATAACTAAGGGTGAACTTCTATATATTATGGGAAGAGATAGAAACAATCAAATGTTTCCTGTTGATTGGGCTATGGATAAAGTTGAGTCAACTGTCACCTAAAAGTGGTTCATTGAAAGGCTGCAAGAAGATTTACTTCACTTGGGATCTGTAATTGATTGGACTATAATGACTAATCAACAAAAGGTAAAGTTTCACATCAATCTTTTTTCTACTTTTTTTCTACTGTTTATATGCCTACTATAACTGTGATGAAATATGCATATTTGTGTCCAAATGCCTATTGAAATGGTTATGTTTATCCTTGCAGGGACTTGATAGAGTCATTGTAGATTTGTGTCCAAATGCTGAGCATAGGTTTTATGCTAAACATGTTTACGTGAATTGGAATGGAAAAGGGCATAAAAAGGAAGAGATGAAAGTGCACTTTTGGAAAATTGCAAAATCCTTCACAGTAAGGGAATTTGAAGAAAATCTAGATAAGCTAAGAGCCAAAGATTTTGGACCCCGCATGCGGAGCCCAACTTCGGATCATGAAACTTGACCATCATTGGTTTATCTTCTTGCTCTGATACCATAATTGTTGGGCACCGCTTGTGGAGGCCAACTTCGGAGTCTTAAACCTTGTGCTTAAAACCCTGTAGGTTATTTGCTGTCATTCCACAATAGCGATGAGCGCACACTAAACAAATATCAAAATCACAACTTGACTTCTTCATATAAATTGGAGCTCTAAGCCTCTAGTTTGCTTTGAAACAAAAATCATCTCAATCGGAGCTCTATAGCTTAAGATATGCTTAAAATTCCAAAGTGTGTTTATACCTCAATCATGCTCTCTAAACTGACCTCTCACTTTCTTACTATCACACTTTTTCAAATCAAATCCAAAAGATACCAATTTTCATGGAGAGATAAATACATATCTTAGGAATCTATCGCTTCAAGAATCACTTCATTTGCAGATCCGATGAGGGAGTTATGACCGAAAGAATCTAACATGTTCATAACTTCAATCATGCAGTAACATGTCTTGGCGCGATTATCATAACTTTCACCACAAATGTCGGATTAGTTTTATTTTTCAAACATTAGAAAGAAGACTTCGAGATCTACAACTTTTGTGAAGACTATAAAACAAGATTCTGCCTCTAAAAGGGACAAAATTCATAATCTTTCCCTTGCATGTCCGTTAAACGGACATGCA
>JAOSBK010000006.1:31155057-31166752 GCA_027568895.1 Erythroxylum shatona | reverse complement strand
ATGGTAATGATTGTGTTGATGGTTTTGGAATATAGAAGTGCTTATTGTGTATGGCTTGATTGTGTATAAATCATGTGAGATTTTATGGCAAAAGAAAAATAAGATTTTGTTTAAATTGATAGTTATGTTTCGCATTTGAAGGATAGAAAATTGAGGTTATGGAATTGGTGAATTCCAACTTGAAAAAGTGTATTGCTTTGAATAAAGATGAATAAAATGAAAAAGAAAATTTATACCGGTTTCGGATTGGTTTTGTCTTGAGTTTCCAACGCTAGTTTTCTAAGGTACACGCTTCGGATGTTGGATTTTGACTTTCAGTGCGATTGAACCATTTTGGTTTCTTTGATTCCGAATTTTTGTAAGTCCGTTTCCGCTTTATGATTTCCGAGCCTTTCGATTTTCTATGGCTCATTAAGAATTCGATTTCCTTTTGTTTCCTTCACTTTTTGGATCCGATTCGCTTTCTTTGATTTTCGCTCACTTTGACTTTCGCCTTATGTTTTCGCTTCCAATTCTTTCGGTTAGGATCCGTTCTTTTGTTTCGCTTTCTGTTTCCGTTTAGGATTCCGTTTTCCGGTTGGGCTCCGGTTTCAAAATCGGGTCCCAACATGTAAACTCTTTTGGGATCTGTTTTGCTATAAAAGACTTGTGGTTCTATAACTGAGGAGGATGAAGAGTGATGTACTAAATTGTTTATTTGTCTTTCATGTTGTGAGACTATTGCAAAGGTTTTTTTTTATGTCTAGCAAAGGGTCCATGAGCATTATGTGGGATTTTACAGTAGAAAAAGACTCATTTAAACCTCTTAAAAATCTGATAACACAATCTCCTTCTTGGTAGGTTTTAATGATAATCAGGTCATCACAGTTGCATTGTGGTTCACATTTACATTTAAATATTGGTCCAAGATTAAAAAACTCATCCCATAACAATTTAAGGTTAGTATAATAATGTGATACTGAGAGTGTACTTTATCTAAAATTGAATATTTCTTCTTGTAGATTAGATATGTTGAATGAATCAGTCTACAAAAATCTTCCTTCTAAATCTTTCCATACTTCAACTGTTGTATCAAACCACATGACATTTTGAGCTATAGAATCTGATACTGAACGCAACAACTATAGCAGTACCATTATATTGCATCTTTCCCAATATATGAATGATGAATCTTCTTTGTATGGCATCATAATAGTTCCATCAATAAACTTGAGCTTGTTTTTTGACAGCAAAGTCATTCTATTGGATCTTGCCCAGGAATGGTAATTGGCACCAGTTAAAAGGGAGGACACAAGGACTAGAGAAGGATTCTCGTTGGGATGAAGGTAATACGGACTGGCAAGGTGGTCTTCTGGTCTAATTGTATTTTGATTATATGACTGATTTTGGCCACCAGCTATATTGGCATATAAGGGGCCTGGAACACCTAACATGATGAAAGGGAAGGAATCGGAAATGAAGACGAAGAAGAAAGGAAATCAAATCAAGCTAAAGATAATCAGACAAAGGAGGGGAAAGAGCCAAGAAAAAAGCAAAGAGTTATTCACTCTGGTACCATGATAGAAGAATACAAGAAATGTAATAGAAAAGGCTCAAAACTTTATTGAAACGGAATTGCCTTTTTATAGGCCGTTACCACAAGTTTGTTATAACAGAAAAAGGAATATAATAAACAAACTTGTTCTACGGTTAAAGAGACTGAGAGCAAAAAAAGGCCAAAGAGAAATAAACAAAGGGGACTTAAGCCTAAAGATGGAAACATTTAGAAACAGACCTAAAGAAAAGCCTAAAGCTAAAAAAAAAAACAAAACAAAGAAAAAAAAAGGAAGAGCCTAGTTTCACTAGTCTTTCAAATAAGGTTTTCTCAGTCTCTTCTTCTGTTGGGTTTGGCAGCTTCTCGTGACAGATAGCATTGAAAAGGAAAAAATATCATTAACCAAATTATTCATTAAAAGAGAAATGTCGAAGTTCACAGAAAGATCGACATTTTCCCAATTTGTGAGGGAATACAAATGAGCTTGTTTTAAACTTCTTTTGTGTAAACTATAGTTTTAAGGTGACTTTTGAATTGAAGTAATACAAATAATCATTTAGAACTATCATTATAGCCTTTATGTTTACCTTTCCAAACAAGTCATATATCATCATAGCCTTTATGTTTACCTTTCCAAACAAGTCATATGTGTTAATTAAAAACAAATTACTCCTACTCTCTTAAAATGTCATTGAATTTAGATGTAACCGAAAGTAATTCTTAAGTTTACTGTTAATTATGTTCTATTAATTAAAAAATGCAGAGGTAACATACGATAAATAAGCGATTTCTTAATATAAGTTTTCTCCATAAAGTGATAGCAAACTATTTCATGTTATTATTTCAGCATAGTAGGTATATATATATATATGATACAATTTTAATGTAATATCTTAGATATAATATAGTTATTATACAATCGATATTATATGAAAAATTAAATCATAAATGAATTGTTTCTTTACTTTTTATGCAAGAACATTGTTATGTATTAAAATAGTTTAATTTTATCTCCTATTACATTTTGATTATAGACCAAAGAATTTACGTTATAGCTACTAGATCTTTTAGTTAAATATTTAGAATTTAATATGATCAACTAGCTTGATGTAGTTGATTGCTTCAATTTTAAAAATACGATTGTTGTATGCTTTCCTATTTAGCTCCAACAACGACGAAATATAGGTTATTTATTCTCAATTGCACATGTTCATGAAAAGAAACTTCAAATAAAGAATGAATATTCGTATTGCATACAGTTTCTTTAAGATATCTGATGTCGAAAAATCTAATGATACAAAATCAAGAACTTTTTATTTTTTATTTTTTTTGTCGAAAAATAGAAAAGAATCCTTGGAAATTATAATGGACAAGGAATGGTGGATGGATCTTCTTGCTGTGTGTTGGGTAGGCGTGCTTATACACCGGTGGTCCTATCGTATATATGCATTCTTCTAGTAGAGTGAAAAGGGGACCATTCTTATGAAGTGTGTGACCTCCTTTATGCTCTATGCAGCCACTTGCATTAATTAGCACTGGTCCTGAAGTTTTATAGAGTGGTAGCCTTTTTATTTTTGCTCTTTTTTTTGTTCCAAGACAAGTTTATATGAAGTTAAATGCATGCAATTAAAATTCAACAACATACAATTTTCAAAATAGTTAATATATAGAAGAAAGCTTGATGATAGCTTTCCATCCACAACAACAAAAACTTAGTATCAGTTCCACTAATCGCAGCATCTGAAGAGGTTCAAAAGTATGTGACCTTACTCCTAAGTGATGATAGAAATGTTGTTTCTAACTGAGAATCACTTTTTATCTACGTAGCATAAAACTTTTTAGGCGGATAAAACCAGCTTGAATAAATATGATTAGGAGTTAAATCTATAACAGTTATAGCTCGTCTCACAAATTGTGGAAATATTGATTCAGAAAGGCATGTTCATACTCCAAATGTAGAGTGTTAGTTGGTTATCTCAACCACATTACTCCAAATGTAGATCCTTAAGCTAGAGTTCAGGAAAAGGCCTAAATCAAAGTTCAAAACCCAGCACCACAGGCCCAAAGGGACAAATATAAATGCGAGGGCGTTGCAATTTTCATAGATTCGCTTTTGGAAAAGACAGGCAGTTGGAGAATTCACTTCATCTTCTTTGATGTTGTTGCCTTTCAAGTTTATAGGACTTGGTATTACAGAATTAACTTTGCATTCACTGTAATTTAATGTCTTAGGTCAGGAGACATACCATTCAAGGAAATGCAGTGTATATAAAAGATTGTGTTATATTAGAACTTGTCTTATAAATATGTAGGGTGACATATGATCAGATATGTCTGATTTCTTTCATCAACACCTGAAAGAAAGACACTAACCTGAGTTGATATATGTAGCATTTGCAAAGAGCTGTCGACGTCTAGCTTGTTGTTTTGTACGTGCACGAGCTGCCTCACCTCTCACTATTTCATCAACTAAATCCTTAAAGATCAAACGTTCAACATCTAACACTAGATCAGAAACCTCAGTGTTAAAATCTGTCCAACTCTCCCAACGTTGCACCACATCTTCCCAGAAAATGCCCTTCAAACCATCTTCCTCCTCCTCTGAGCTGCATTCCCATTTCTTCACTTGGAGTTGCTCTATTTCTGAACACAGCTCTTTCAGAAGCTTTTGAGCACTTAGTGTCTTCTTTGCTAATTTATAAGACTTCAACCATGACTCAGGAGAAGGCTCCAGTAAAGCTAACTTTTTAAGAAGGATCTCATTAACGACATCAAATATCAGCTGCCGCTGTGACTTCTCTAAGTTCTTCTTTGAATTCATGCTCTTTCTAGGGCTATACTCTTCCTTCAAAACCAAACTGCTGGACTTCGTTTGCTCCAATACCAAAAATAATTCTGGGTTAATTGGGTGGCCTGATGGGTGCACCTGAAATGTCGTTAAGCCAGATCCAAGGTCTCTGAGCAGAAGCCCCGAAGCTAACAGTATCTCTGAAATATAACGGTGGTCTGGATTCGTGTTCTCACAAAGTGATGCAATGTAATCTGTGCTGGCTTCATCATGAGTGGAGTTTAGTCTTCTGAGTTTTTCTACCAAATTCTCGATGTTTTGTAGTTTCTTCCTATTGATCTCTGAGGAAAGACCGGAACCCATACTGTCAGATAAGAATTTATCAGTAGGGGTCCATGTATCTTCACTTTTCTGACCTCTGAAATCTATAGCACTGTCAACTGCAGCACGAAAGAATATCATGTGAAAATTGGTAAATGATGGGAAATGCTAAAACCAATCTTCAATTGTTATTTCGATCACTCACTATGAACAATTCAGATAATATTGCCTCACAATGTACCTACTAACTTCATCTCATTAGGTACCAAAATTGTACCATAACAGCCCAAAGAAAAAACCAAAGTCAGCAGGATGTTACCTGTCGGCATGTCTGGTATCTGCTTAACAGGAGACGGTGCATCATCTCTATAAACTGACACATCAAGAACAGATACAGGGCTAGGATGCTCCGGAGCAACCACAGCAAGTTCAGCTGACATTCCATCCTCTTCTGAAGTTGAAATTGGCCTCTGAAATTAGGATGACAAACAATGTCAAATATGTCACTATAAATAATTAACAAGAAATATTTACAATCACCCACCTGCATCGAGTCAGAAACCAAGCAACATGCAGCCTTTAAGAATGGACTCTGGCCCTCATTGTCAAGATTTGGTTGCTTGATGCTGCTGATTTCTGTGTCTGACTTCAGATCAAAGACAGTCATGTTTTCAGACTGCAAAGACACATCATCCCCATGATGACTGGATGTTCTTGATTCATTACTTATCTGACTTAACTGGTCATCACTTGATGGCACTTTGGTAGATTTAATCCTGTGTTTTCGACCGGGAGAATCAGATTCTGTTGGCTGTCTGTTGGATAGTTTTCTAGTACTGTTTGGATCAGGAGGAGGAGAAGGTGGACGGGATCGCTTTTCCATCTCAAGCTTCATCAGTTGCAGTCTTGGACTCACAGATCCACGACTTTTGACAGTGCTATCCCTTGACAATTGTGGTCTTGATGAGGATTGCTTCACATTCCTCGCACCAACTTTCTTGTCACTAGAGTTGATAGAAGTATCCCTTTGGCTAATTCTAAGATCTCGTTCTCTTGTGTTATGGCTACTTATAGATCCTTTCCTGTTATCTGCATGCCCCCCAGTTGGAACCTTATCAAGCCCAGAAAGTTCATCTATTGGAATTACTAAAGAAGTGCTACTAGATTTCTCAATCAATTTTGATGGTTTCATTATCACAATTGGGGATTCACAAGTCTTCACAAAATCAGAAACCCTAGATGAGGAGGCACCAACTATATTGCTCCGTTGGCTTTGTCGGCCTGACAAATGTGCCTTGTGATTAGGACTGGTATGCTTTGATCCAGTATCTCTTGGTTTTTTAATTTTTAAACCTTGTTCTTCTTTTCCTGTCTGTAGGAGCCCTTTAGCCTGCATTGCTTCCAGAATCTGTTTAAGAGCTCTAAGATCCTTTCCAGATTGCTTGAACTCGAGATCCTTCAATCTTTTCTCAATATCAGTAGGGAAAGAGGGTGGTGGCTTAGCTGGAACTTTTGGGGCCTTAAACTCTGGTTTATAAGAACCTCGACTACTATCCAGCTGTTTCCAGGGTGCTGGTTCAATTGGCAACCTTGAAATAGGTTTCATAACCAGATCAGGATTTTTCAACCGTGGTGATATTGGGTCTTTCATGAAGCTCCTTGGGGATTTTGGAATCCTGACTGGCATGCTTAAAATATATGTTTTCAATGGTCTCAAAGAGGAATGACTGAGTTGGGCAGGGGAGATATTGTTCAAGTGAGAGTGATTAGTTGATGCAGATTCTGGCAATGAATCCAAGCCCATTAATCTGGCAACAACACTAGGAGGCCGCTTCTGACTTCCCAGTGACTGCTCGGGGTCATGTCGCTCCTCATTTGAGCTCCCACCATTTTGCAAGTCTCTTGCAGGGAAACAATAACTAGGATTGGAATTCCCCACCGAAATTAATATGCTATCCAGTGAAAGTCTAGGCAGCTTCAAAGTAGATTTGAGGGTATCCTGTGATTCAAAAGACAAACGATTCATCTCTCTTCCATCATAAGAAAAACGAGGAGCATCTTTTGATTCGTATGATGATCTTTGATGCTCTCTTGTTTCACGATAATACCTAGGTGCTTCTTGTTGTTTAGCAGGAACGTGAAGAGATTCCTTAAGAGTAAGATCATCAGAAGTGTTTTGTTTCCCAGTCCTAACTCCATTAGGTCCCCCCAAAGAACTGGGAAAGTGGAAAGGCCGTGGCGAGTCCTTAGGCTTAGCCCCCTGATGCATTGCTTCCTCTTTTCCTGCAGTCTTAAGTGACAACCCTCTTGCCTCTCTGTACATTGAGTCCTTCACCACTTCTCTAAGATCAAGGGATTGTTGCCCTAAACAAGGAGAGGTGCTTGGCTGAGATATAACTACATCCTTTGAAGGATTGTCTGAAAAGATAATTCTATCAAATGAAGAGGCCTCTTGTGTAGCTGCTCTGTTGCAGTCCATAGAAGACAAGGATGATGAACAAGATGATGAAAAAGATGCTCTTGATGATTCTGTAGAAAGTCTTTGTTTCTCAAACTTGCTTAAATTTACATCCTGCAATCACAATGCTGTATTGACTCAAATATCGCATAAAAAATAATAGCATCTAAATTATAATATGAGACACGTGTTATCAGATTATAACTCACAAATAGAAGTTTTATCATAACGCAGAGCTCATCACTTCAGTAGTTAAGGATCATCGTTGGGCATGTTTGATGACAAAA
This sequence comes from Erythroxylum shatona, assembly GCA_027568895.1. NCBI lineage: Eukaryota > Viridiplantae > Streptophyta > Magnoliopsida > Malpighiales > Erythroxylaceae > Erythroxylum > Erythroxylum shatona. The sequence continues at coordinate 31,159,364 of JAOSBK010000006.1, read as the reverse complement.
AAGTTTTATAGGAAAAAGGAGCAATCATGACTAGTACGTGCCTCTCTATTCTCTTGTTTAGGCCATTTAATGTCAAATAAGTCCCAGATCTACTGTAGGAAAAAGTAAAAAAAGAGATACAACTTAAGAAATCAAAATGCTCACAGCTGCTGTATGTTGAATGTATTCATTAACAGGTTCAACCTCTGAGCTGCCATTGCTGAAGTGGGAATTGCCTGCAATTTTATGAGATCCATCAGGAACAATGTTAATAAAACACACTGATTCAGTTCACAAAGAAACAATAATATAGCACGAGTAAAGCTCAGAGATCATTTTACAACTTTGCATTACAAGATTGGTGACATACTAGAACAATCCAGACTACATGGAATCCGAGAGTTATAGATATTCTTTCAATAACTAAGAAATACTACAAAGAAACTTCATAAGAATGATGGAAATGATTGTAGAAGCTTGGCTACTTAATGAACTTCACACTGGGGTCAGCAGGATGACAGTGCCAGACCATCAATAGACAGCTTAAATACAGTTTGAAAAGAAATGATATTGTTTGTTTCCCAGCATTTGGCATATCTATGGTCTCCAAAGAGCGCAAGCTTTATATTCAGTAAGGTCTTCATTTGTTCTAACATACCGCAATACGTAAAACCCAAACAGGCGTACGTCTACAGAGGTCAGCTATTGATGTTAATGGATCAGAGGATAACAGCGAAAAGACAATGTTTTTGATCGAGATGAATTAATTGGATCTCGGGTCCTCTTACTCTTGCTACATAGACATGAAGATCATTGCCAGATCCTTTTAAACAAATAGAATCTGATAAACATTTTCAATCACGATTGGGACCTGAACTAGCTATGTTGAAATAATGAGAATGTACTTGAAGAGGAGGAGACAAGCAGAAATGAGAATTACCTGGAGGAAGTCTCTTGTGAATGAAACGCCTACCGGTGAGAGTATGTTGGCGATCAAAGATTTGAAAAATCCCTGTCATACACCCTATTTGTTTCTTCAAATCTGGATTGTCATCTGCTAGAGAATGTAAAAGCTTTGCAGCCATTTTGTTCTTCTTCCTCTCACTTAGATGAATTCAAGACTTGCTTCAATGAATTTAGTTAGCCTTTTGTCTGGAAGTACGAATGCAGACTAAAACCCTTTATCCGAATCTCTCCAACAATGTTGTAAATGATTGTTAATAGAGGTTCAGTGTTGCTAACCCAGTCTTGAATCAGAGTCCAAATTTAGTCCCAAGAGAAACTGAGAGCACCCTGTTTGGCTCTTTCTCCATTCGAGCTCTTACCAACTTTACGAAGCAAGAGATAAGATATCACCATCCGTGTACAACTAAGTCCAAAACTTGCATTTCCAGAAACAGATTTTCAGTTGCAAGCAAAATACATTCCTTTGACATACATCTATTAGGAGGAACCTTGAATTTCCGCAAAAAGCTCAACCACTGCCAGGCAGACAATGTCTGGGGCCTGCTAGCACCCAGAAAAACCAACAAAGCTGCAACCCCAGAAATGTCCGTCTAAAGACAAAAGTGCCCAGTTTGGGTTTGAAGGGGAACAATGAATGAACACAACAGGAATCTGCCACCCAGGTAAACCAAGATCGATGCTATTCAGCGCACACGAAACTAAAAGATAACTTCTTGGTCTCTTAACAGGACAAAGCCAGAGTGGATTCTGAAAGAGAGCATAAGGAAAGGCAGGGGACCCAACAGCCAGCACGCACTACAATATGAAACGCATACAGAGAATGTGCAGAACAGTAACGAGCAGCAATACCTCTCGCTGGCTAACAGGAAAACTAAAAAAGTAAAACAAGAAAAGAAAAGAATATCTCCAGATCTAAGAAGAGAGAAATGTTGTGGTGTTTCCTGGGAGAACAAATGGACGGACAGCTAGAAGTCATACCCTACCCTGTAAACTAATCTGGTTAGAATAAAAAAAACAAAAATGAAGAAAAAAAAGGAGAAGCTGTCTCCATAAACTTGAGAGAGGGACAGAGAGAGAGAGAGTGTGTGTGTGTGTGGCACATATGCCCTGGGGCTCTATCTCACACATACATGCATGTGGGATGAGTATGCGAGTGGGTCTAGACCCGCCTGCATTGGCATGTGATTTTGTCAGAAGATAACTAGACGTAGAAGTGGTCTTCAAGCTCCACCCAATTACCTGAACCTGATCTGATTACTCAGTCATCAGGTCAGGTGACCATTTTACGGCAGTTGGCGTGAAGCTTTTCTGATTATCTAATGATTTGTGTGGCTCAAGACAAGAAAGCAAAAGAATAGAAATGTCAACTCGCTGATTGAACTTCTCTTTATTTTATGAATAAAATATCTAACAAACAAACGAAACCAGGAAAATAGGAATTACAAAGTACAAACCCAGTAACATGGAATGAGAGGAAGGAAACTAGCAAAGTGACATAGCACCTTTTGGGTGTAACACTCTCCTTTTGGAGGACTTAGTTCGGGGTCCACTTCTCCCACGCAATCTGTAATTTGTATTTCTTTTTCTGCTTTTCCCTTGTATCAAAAAAAAAAAAACTAGCAAAGTGCAGTTGTCTTTTTATTTTTTAATAATTTATTTCATCACAATAGTTAATTTTTTTATTTTATAATTTAGTAAAATTATTAGATTTATATAAATACGTATTTTTAATAAATTAATGTTTTAAAATTAAATAATAATTTTTATTTAATAAGAAGTAATAAATTCAACATTAATTTTCGCATCTTCAAATTACTGAAGTGAAAGCAATTTCTGAGTGTGACTTTGAACCTAAAACTGTCAGTACGTACATATTGGTTGGAGCATAGGTTCCCCCGTCTTAAATGTGGCAGTGGCACTAATAAGATCTTAGGTAACAATCAAAAGAGATATAACGAAGGCTTTCGATTCGAGCAGTGCATGGCAGAGCTAGAGGTAACAAGTTGACATGGTATGGTTGCAGGTACGTCTTTTCAAAGGTTTTCTTAAATTCTGACGTTGACCCAAGTGTGAAGAAAGCTTCCAGAACAGATCATCGCTGATTAATCTTTGTTCATTAACAAAAAGATCTTGGATTTTTTTTTTCATCCTTCTTCGTCAGCAATTAGGTTGTACAGTTTTTTAGAGAGTCGAGTCCGGGAAGAATCAGAATAATAACAATAATACAAGAGAAGAGAACGTACAATTGAAAGGTTTGTGTCTCATATTATTCCCTGGGCAGTAGGCACCGCACATGGCTGCAGCCGGCCTCTACTTTTATGCCTTTTATTTGTACTGTGTCTGTGTGATGGAAATGAGGTGCCAGAGCGTGCATGTTTAGGGCGGGAAGTATTAACTAAATTCCTTTGCACATGCAATCGTTGATTAGTTCTTCTCTGAAAACTATCATTGAGATAGAACAGAACCAAAGCTTGAGCTTTGAGATATGTGTGATGATTGATTAAGCCACCACGGTTCAATATACGTAGATAAATTGTTAAGGCGTGTGAAGTTTTACTTGTACTTAGAGTTCTTTTAATTCACTAAAAATATGTTTGATTGATTTTTAATTATTTTTAAATAAGATGGTTTGTGGTTTTAGGCAAGAAGGGACGAGAGAAATTGTAACCTTCAGTCAAGTGTTAATGTATGTTGCATACTTTGCCCATTCGATAAAGAGCAATATCACCTTTTGAATTTTTGTATCTATCAAAAGGTCACTGTCTCGTTGTAGACTGCATAATGAATTGTGTTACGAAAGTTGATCCTTTTTGTGGAAAAAAATAAAGGATTTGAGAGAGAGCCTCGCATAAATGACAAAGGTGCAGCATCTGTAAAGGTGGTGATGGGAAAGGGCCAGCATGATGCAGGTGTCGATGTCTGAAGTGGATCAGGGCAAATAGCGACTAAACCTTTCCCGTTTGAAAAAATTATGCAAGATTAAATCTAAACGCAACAAAAATAATATAAAAATTTTTTCTACATAATTAACTTTAATAGAATTAGATTATAAATATAAAACAAGAAATTGACAAATTTATACTAACTTTTTTCCGATTTCTTGTTACAATTTTCCGTTTCTTTGAAACTGTCAATTTCACGAACCATATCAATCGTCCGACTTTTAATAATATCCACACAAATCAAATTTGAGAAAAAAAATGTTAGAAGTGCTACGCTTCCTTTTTTCTAATTTTTCCTTTTATATGAAAAATCTTATTTTCATATCCTTGGATTTTATTTTTATTTTTATTATTATTTGTGATTAGTATTATTAGTGTTATTTGCATTTATTTTAGATATATCTTGAGTTTTGGGTATTT
>JAOSBK010000006.1:31131009-31146629 GCA_027568895.1 Erythroxylum shatona | reverse complement strand
GGCTTTGGGTTTAGTTGCTTCTTCAGGTTTGACTTCTCGTTTTGCTTTAATGAATTCGTTAGTTTCAAAAAAAAAAAAAAAAAGGTTTTATTTTTTAAATTAATTAACACAATTAATGTCTTATTTATGTAACTCTTTTCAAGTCCTTTCCAAAAGCCTAATCTTTTTTTTATTACATTAGATATTATGGCTTAGTCGGACTAATCCTAAATCTCTAAGATCTCATCCTAAGAGCCCTAGAGGATGTAAACCTGGAACTCCAAGATCCCACAGGTTCCTACATAACCTGTACACTGCTGCGCACAAAGAATCTTTACATACTTAATTGTTCAACTGATGATTGATCACTGACCTCTCATATTTAGCATCAGGTTCTCATCAGCCTCCGAGTTCCCTAGTAGCTCCAACTCTCACACTGTCACTGAAAGCGAGACGTTCGTAATTGATCCGATCAAGAAGTTTTATCTAGGATCATCAATAGGAACATTTCTTATTTCTCCTCCTTTTATTGAATCAAAAGAGAAATAACTATAAGCTCAAGTTATAAGAGAGTTTTCTACGGAAGCTGGTAAGTGATTAAAGCATCAAATGCCACTTACCATCAAATGCTTAGGTAGTTAATAATCAGCTGATTGCATTAGCTATTAGTTGATTATTAGTTGATTCTTTTGACAGTTAGCTTATAGTTTATTATATCAGCTGATTTGATCAATGAATAACATCAACTGTTTATTAAAAATGTTTAATAAAATTAGTTATTTAGTATTAATTGATTATGTGTAAACTAACTTGTGAGGATATTAAGTTTAAAAAACTTATAAGAAACATAAATACTATATAAACTTAATATTTTACCCTATTAAGATATTCCTACATAAAAATATTCCATTATAATTAATAATAGAAGTTTTAAAATTTTATTCAATTAACTTTAAAGTGCAATATTTTAAGATCTTATTTTGAGATTATTTGTTTTTAAATATCTTATTTTGATTAACTAGGACTAATTCTTAATTTGAATAATGTATTGTTTCTTTGTGAGTCTTTTCAAGCGTCTTTATATTTGTCACACACACCTCAAATATGACAAAAATCTCCTTTTAAAAGCAAGAAAAGGAAAACAAGTGGCCTAGATGTAAGTTTGCATCGTGAAACAATCAAAAGTAATAGAGCACAATTGTCATTATCAAAAAGCTAAAGGCAAAACGCTAGTAATATGGAGCTTGTTAAAAATCAACTAATTGGGGTGATAACCAAACAAATATATTAACTGTTTGACTATGTCAAACAACTAATATCCTCTTACCAGCTAATTTTTGGCCATCATCCAAAGGGACCTTAATGTCTGTAAAAAATACTTATAAAAAAAAAACCAAATACATGGCATTTGGCAACAATACTTTGGGTAGCTATAGCTATTGCATCAGAAGCAGTAACTACTGACTAAACAACAAATGTTCAATCAAATGAGACATCAGATGGGTTAGAGACTAGATTTTGTGCATCATGAGACAAAAGCATCTAATATGCGCCACCACCAAGTCACAAATGTACAGAAGCAGGCGGCTTGGTTCGTATGAAATCAATTGATTGGCCTGGATCATTGTGCACTTCAGTCGCATTCCTTCCATCTATCAATTTAACACAAGTTTGTAATTCTATTAATCATGAATTCACCCAAAGATGATCATGCTGTGTAAATATCAATTAAAACCTTCCTACGATCCTACCTTGATTTAGAGATAATGCAATAGAATCATGAGCTGTAGAAAGACTCTGCAACTCTGCATCAGAGTTTGGTGCATCACTTATCACTACATTTAGATTCAGAGGAGTCACTGATGATTGTTGGTTTTCAGTTACCTGTATGTAGCAAATAAAATATTAATCAGTAATTTGCACCGGACTACCCCCAACATCCAGGACAAGACAGTTTATTTATAGCAATAAAATACAAAAGGAAAAAGGGCTTCAACCTCGAGAGAATTAGAAACATTGGACTCTAGACTTCCTGAACCATGAGCAGTATCAGCCTCCGTCTTGGGCTCATGTAATGCAGAGTCTGTCACATGAAGGCTATGGCTATCTTGTTGCACATGACCATCGGCATCTTCCTCAATTCTTCTAGGAAACTTTGATTTGTTATTGTTGTCACCATTCAGCAAAGTACCAACTTCTTCACCAGTCCTTTTTCTGATATGTGCATATCATGATAAGGACATCCACCAATACTGAAATAAAGAAGAAAGGAAAGTACACCAGAAATTGATGATTGCCAAGGAACAACAAGAACTACCATATCCACACCTTGTGCTTCCAAGATCAGTTGTATGCGGGGAGCTTGGCTTGTTAACAAATAATATTCCACGTAGTGACCTCCCATCAATGGTTGTTTCAATACTATATCCATGAGGGAAGCTTTCAGTAACTTTGGCTTGAAATGTCATCTTCCCTTGATAAAGCACTTGATTCAACCCGAAATGTTCACCACCTGCAAAGAAAGCACTACCCTTCTTAGGAAAATTGCTCAAATCCAAATGTAATAATCACTCTTCCTTCTTGGATTATCAACTCTTAATTTAGCCAAGTGCCTTCTTAATCCAAGTAACAGTTCATAGTTTCCACGTTATCTTTCATACACAATTCATTCACTTGTGAAGCTCTTCGAAACTAAAAACCACGTATACCTGTTAACTCTTCTGCTGGAGTATAGAAATTAAAATTTTCTAACTGCAGTATAATATTTTCTTATCTGATGCCATGATACCCATCTCATCTCAGAGAAATAGCTCTTTTGCGATGTCATGTGTATGGTGTATATGGGCATACATACAGCAAAAATACTTGTATAGTATTACTTACAATTCTATTACAGGAAACAAGTAGTGAGTCAGCAACCCATAAATGAGATGCAATTGTAAGTAGGGATGGCAATGGGCTGGCTCATAAGCCTAGATTCAGGTGTTTTCAATGGGTCAGTTCATGCTTAGGCCTAACCTGGCCCGAGGCCTAATTATTCTAAACAAAATAAAAAGAATTGGACCTCGGGCAGGCCTAATCCTGAGCCGCCCAAGCCCTTAACCAGTGACTATAGAGTTTATTTTTATCACATAATGGCATGAGAATGTACAAATGGTCATTTAAAATATATGAAAATCACCAGCTAAATTTGACTACAGGAGATATGGAGTACATAGTATTGTAAACATTCTTACCTGGTTGGGCATAATTTGGCATCGTATCAATTCTAACCAAAGCTTTATCATGTATATTAGTGTAAAGATTTTGTTCCTGGCATTTCAGTTTCAACTGTTTCCTCAAGGATAACTTTTCAATCGGCCGTTCATCACATAAACTATTCATTCCTGTAAGAGGGGATGCACCATACCATCAAAACAATACAAATATCAAGTTTCAATCCAAATGTCTAAACAAACAAGTAATTCATAACTCAGAGGCAAACAGGAAACCATGTCCAGAAGTATTGAACCTGTTTGAAGGTAGTAAATATCATCCAGTGCCTCAAGACTCTTATTGCAACCACCGATGAACATAAGTATGCCCGCTTTTAAAGGATCCAAACAGTCTCCAGCCATAGAAAACCTCGCAGAAGGCCCATCTCCAGTAGTCATCACCTTGGTCCACACACCACTCTCTGCAATTGATGAAATTTTAGAAAAGCCGGTTAAAATGAAATTTAGTAATTTAAAACTGTGATTAACAAATGATGTAGAAATCACAGACAAAAGCAGCTTCACATATTCCCAATGAAAATATATATAGTATGTCTCACAAGTCTCACAAAAACATTTTCTCACCATAGAAAAATTTGCATCCAACTGTTTATGGATTTGTAGCCTTAAAAATATATATATAAGACAGAAATATTTCACATGGATTCCAGTGTAGAAATGGAATGAAATTAATTGAATTGAACTATGTTCATTATTTGTTAGCTATTCTTTAAGTTTGGTATATTTCATAGAGTGAAAGAATCGAATTGAGCTCTTTTAATATACATCTTTTAATATGACACTGTTAAATTGATTCTAATAACAATTTATTAAACTATGTCTTTAATTACTAGAAACTACAAATTCTTTTTTACTTGTAAAAAATATGTTCTCTACTATTAATTAATTCTTATCACTTTTAAGGATATTACGCACTACCAAACTTGTATCTTTGTTCTTCACCTTGTAAGCTATTAATTTTTTTACTTAGCATAATAAATATTGATAGCTAGTTTTCAAGTCCTTGAAGATTAGTTATGTGTAGATCCTGCCTTTGGAGGCACTAAAACACGCTGACCCTACAGCAATGAAACAGTTGGTGCATTTTAAAGTAATCCATCGAAAGGATAGTTATGGTGTATACCATTAAAATGAAAAAGACATGCAATGCTAAGAGATATTTTAGGAAAGATAAAACGAAAATTGGAGCCTATGGCATCAACTAAAGGAATTAAGCTCACTAAACCATAATCTTTTGGAAAGAACTGATTATCAAGTATGATATAATTTAGAGAGTGACAAGCCAAATAATGAATTGACAAAATATAGTCGGAGAGCGCATTTCACATATTTTAACAATACCAAAAAGCCATTAAAGATTCTAATACGGCATATATTAGTCAATGAGGCTTACAATCTAGGAAATGAAATCTTTTCTGATTTTTGAGTGAGAAGAAAGAACTACGTGAACAAATGAATTGACAAAATATAGTCCTATTGGGCAGCATTTCAGATATTTTAACAATACCTACAAGCTGCCAAAGATTCTAATATGGCATATATTTAGTTAATGAGGCTTACAGTATATGAAATGAAATAATTTCTGTTTTTTGAATGAGAAGAAAGAACTCCGTGAACTTTTTGGATTGCCTTTAAAATAATTTTGCAAGTCTACAGATACGTACCTACATCAAGCATCAATAGATCATCGTACAAATTTTGTGCATCTGAAAATCCCCCAAAAACAAATAAATTCTTTCCAAAAGGAATAGTAGCATGGCCAGCTCGTGGTGTCATGTTTTGACCAGATGTGCTCAGCTCCTTCCAAACAAGAGTTTCTAATAACGATCAAGGAAAAAGAGTTCAAATAGAAGAAACTTCAATACAAAATTGGTAAATGTGATAGCATAGGCAGACATAAATCCTTCCTGTGAACAAACAAACTCTTTTACTCGCATTGAACCATTCAGTATGGTTGCATGCAAATGACAGAAAGTGGATGTGTAAAGTGCATGTGTATGGTTTGTGCATTTGAGTATATCTGAAGCAACATCGTGTTCATACTGTTGTTAAAAGATTGAACAAACCTGCATCTAAAACGTGCACATCAGACATATAATGGTCATTTTCATTTTCACCACCGATCACAATGACTTTATTCTTCCAAGATGAGCAACTATGGCTATCACGTGCAGAAGGTGGAGTGCCTGATGTTGTTGCATGTTTCCATACAAAGGTCTCTACAGAAGAAAAAAACAGTGAAAAAAAGAAATGCACTTTAAATATTTATTTTGTTCCAAAATCCAACAGCTAGTGCAACAGACAAATTAAAAACCATAAAAAGCAATGATGGTGTGACGTCCCTTACAACAAATTTCAATAAAATAAGGAAGGTTTGGGTGGAGGGCTCTGTGCACCGGTTTGGGACCCTATATACTAATGTGAGACCAGAATGGTCACAACTGATTATGGCCAGGAAGTTTAACAACTATCAAATATGCAGATAAAGTTTTGAGGTACCCACCGCAAGGTACTACAAAGTAGCAATAACTGCAGCCAGTTATGGCTAAAATTAAGCAAGTACCAAATAGGCAGGTGAAGTTTTGAAACATAGGCACTGCACTGTATGATAATGCAAGGTCAGAACAATCACCGTCAATTATGCCCAGAAAGTTAAGCAATTATGACGCATATAGTTGAAGTGTTGAATGTCATAGATGAAGTTACCAGTATTCAATATGTAAAGGTCATTGTAATACACTTCAATGTTATTGTCCAATGATTTCCCACAGCCTCCAAATATGAAGAGACGTTTACCAACAAGGGCTGCACTATGACCCTCCCGTGCCTCTGGTCCATTGCCTCTTACAGTTGGGTATATCCATATATGCGATGCTAAAATAACATGAGACAAATGAAGATGTAAACAAGATAATTCGCATAACTCACTGGAGTTGCTGGCATCAATAAGAGATATTAGGATTCTACAATATTAAAAAGTCCATAAAGTCAATGTCAAAGGAGAAATTATGAAGATGGCTCCTCACAGGTGTCCAATATATGCAGATCCTTGAGAGGGTTTCTCCCATCAGTACCCCCAAACACAAACAGATTGTCTCCAATAGTTGTACAACTGTGACTGTCCCTTGGAGTGGGCGGCGTACCATTTATGGGTGGCTGGCTCCAAACCTGCTTAGCTGCAAGTCAACCCAGCATACGAACATAAACAAAAACTTCATATGAAGATTCCGGTCAATAAATTCCACGTGGAGAATTTTTCGCTAGGATAACTCTGAACCCGTCCGGTAAGAGATGAAAATTTTCATAAGCAGCTAATGCTACGAAGTTTAATAAGAGCAATATACTAAAATTTATAGGCGGAATTGAAAAACCAAAAAAGCAGTGTACACATATATTCATTACCCTGGAAAAGGAAATTGTGAATCAAATTTCAAGCCATGCGGGTAGGGCAACAGGCACAGAGCAGAGTGAACAAAAAAGGGTCAGTTCAGTAAAAGGGGAAAAAAACAACCTCATGAAAATACTTTTAGCTCCACAGTGTACCATAAATGCTATAATTGAATAATGAACAAGAAGCCAAATGAAGCATCAATGCCGAAACTTAATAGTCAACCAGATTACCAATGGTGAATCCCATAGAACGAATCTGTCAAGAAACAAGCTGAAGGATACATACAGGGCAGAAACATATAGCCAAAGCAAAAACGAAGAGAAGGGGCAGACATCTGAGTTTTAATTCAGAACCAAATCTAATCAACAGAAAGAAACATCTCGTAGTATGACACACAATAAAAATCCACAAGAACCCTAGGAATGTATATCAATACCACCTTACTCATCACAACATTAGAACAGAGCATTCCAGAGAAAAGAAACAAAAACTTTATCCGAGAAGAGACATTACCCATAATGCATATACAGAGTAACTAAAGAGTAACAAAAGCGAAGACCCACCAGTGTCAAAAACATGAACTTGGTTGGTCTGGCAGTTATCTTGGCCATAGCCACCAAAAACATATAGAAATCTCCCTCCTTTAATGGAATTGCAAGTGTGTCCCCACCTTTTTCCCGGCCCATTTATATCCTGATAAGGATGGAACCTTTCCCATCTCATTTTCTGGAATAGTTTTTAGTGGGTGAGAAAGTGAAGTTTTGTCTGGGAAAGGCAATGGAATCAAAACAACGGGATTTCTGGGGAGTTTAAGCTTTGGTTCTAGATTTTTTGTTTATAATATAAGCTCCATGCAAAAAGAGAAGGAAAGGGCCAAAGCAAACGTGTTACTGCCTTACTGTTAATCAGAGATAGAGAGAGAGAGCTTATGAAGAGATTAGGGGAAGTGACGCGTCGATGAGACAGAACACTCACATTCTGATGTATCTGATGGGTTGAAGAGGGGACCGGGTGAACTCGTGGCACATCACTAAGGGTCTTGTCTGATGTCCACGTCAGATCAAGTATTAAAAAATAAATTTTATTACTATATAAAACAAGGCTAAGTAAATAACTCAAGTCTTTACAGACCTTTCATTTGGCTATGAAGACAGAGCAAAGAGTAGTACTAGGCGTCGAAGTGGTTAACAAATGCGATACGACAGTCTGTTTGAGTTGTGTTGGCTTTACATGGAAACCAAAACCATGGAATTAAGCCTACAGGCTACGGAAGGTTACGGGTGGCTAGCACCAGTAGGCTTCATGCCCCGCTGCAAACCATTTTGGAGATGGTTTTAAAGTTTCTGCCCAAAAGGGCCTTCATTAAAAGTTTCGCTGACCAATAAGGTCCCCTATGCTCTAGATGGCAAGAATAAATACTTATGTTTGCAATGGACATGGCCAATCTTTTAGGAAAGTGACTCTTGAATGCGATCTGATCACTTGATATTTTCCAAGCACTTGGGGATTGAGATGGAGACAGCTGCTATGTCTCTATTAATGAAGGCATCTGAAAATGAGCTAAGTTTAATTGGTTGAATCGTATCTCTGACAAGATTCCATGCCTTTCTCTCAAGTAATTCCTGGTTACTGGCTAGAAGTAATTGCTAATTACAGATGAAGCTACTTTTCTTTACGACTTTTGAGCAAAACATAGCAGACTAGTAACACATTGGGTACGTTAGGCAAGAAGACGAGGAAAAACAAATTTGATGCAACACGACACCCGAAATTAAAACCAAGGTTGTAATATCAAATATGGTAGAAAAGAATAGCTGTCTCCTAGGTCATTCCTACGCTTCAAAAAGTATTTTCGCTTTACAAAAAATTATTCCAGACCGCGAAAAAATCATTGCTTTCTTGCACAATTAAAGTCTTAAGAACTCTCCATTACCTCCCACCAATGCATGTATACTAACAGTGATGAAGGACGGGCAGACGACCTGATTAAGAACAATGAAAGTAACATTCAATACACCATAACCACTAATCAACGGTCAACCTATAGTTTTACCACAGGCCTAATTGGTTGAACATTCTCTGCCTCAATGAATCTCAATTCAAGAGAAGTTCATTTCAATAACTATCAACAAGGTTAACCAGTTCAGTTGAGAACTCAGAAACGTCCCTTCCTGATTCGATTCCATGCTATGGCAGCAACTGCAGCACCCCCCAAATGCGCAGATCCTGAGATGTTACTATTTCCCTGCAATAGAAATTGATACCAATCACGGCAACATACAGGTTGCTTAAGAGGGAGTCATTTTAACCACAAAGGGCAAAGCAAACTAGTTTCAAAAGGAAGGTTTAAAAGCTCCAGGAGAAAACACAGACCTCTATTATCCTCAAGATATCCTTTCCAATTAAAAAGATCCCCTAAAAGACCAGAAAAAGGTAGCAATGTAACCATATCAGACTGGACACAAAATAATAATCATTGACTGGTTATAAGGGCTTTACCAACAACATGGCAGGAACAGGTATGATAAAGTCAAAGTACAAAGTAGCTCCTGGATTCAAGAATATATCAAGCAACATGATAGCATTGACAGCCCCACTAGCTCCCTAAGCAACACTTGTTAGCAAATGATTGTCAGATATAACAACACTAACCATTCATACATCCCACTGCGGGGAAAACTTGAACAATTTCAAATACCATAAGGGGGTTGGCATTAAAACTATTATGATTTCATACAATATCACAAACCCAGTTCAAATTTGCTATCAATTTCTTGTCTTCCATTATCGAAAACAGATCAAAGATAGAACTCAGAATTCACGTTTCGATCTGCTGTATGGAGGTGAATGGAAAAGAAAAACTTCAAAGAAAAATTAATTTAATGTAAAAGATCTATCACAAATATACCAATCCTGGAGTCCTTGAGGGGTCTCTAGTCCACATTCCTTGTCCCTGTAAATAGCAAAATGTGAACAAAGAGTCAAGTTTGAGCTCAAACTCCATTAGAAAATTTCTAGGACTTATATGGCGTACACAAATGAATAATTCAAGCAACATGCATCGGATATGATACCCTTATACCTTTGATGATGCAGCCATGAAGGCATGGTGCACCAAATAGAACACTGAACCACCAATTGCTCCCGCTAGATACAATTTCAGTAAATATTCAGGTCCAAAATTTCTTGCAATCTGCAAAAACACCACTTGAAATCAGCCACTGGAGACCATAAGACCAATGAACAGTAGATAATTCACAAGCACACAGCACCTATATAAGAATATAGGTGAAACTATATCAACTTCATGTCTCTTAGGAAGTGCATGTAATCACAGAAAATTTGGAAAAGACAAGTATCAGCACCAGGATCTAGAAAATATCACTGTAAAAACCTTCTATAACAGGAAAACCTAATCTTTTTCGGTCACTCATTCATTATATTGGATGATTGAGCAGAAATAAAGTTAGATGGTCGTGTTTTATACGAAGTTGAATCAACTTCACGAACACATCCACTAAACTAGAAAGCTAGTGAAGTAGCACAACTTACAAGAACATTCAGAATGCATTGTTCAAGTGCAATCAATATCCAACTGCAAGACTAGAAAAAATGTTTCTCTAAATTATGCAATGTACTTATTTTTTGCAGATACATAAGTCTGGAGCTTTGTTTGGAGATGAGGAATAAATAAGGAGACATGACAGGATGATATGAGCATCTAACATTTTATTAAGACACTTACCTACTTCAAAACTTCACAAGGAACTTCATGATGAATTTAGGATCATTTTCAAAACGTAAAGGAGCTATCACATGTAAATATTCATTTCTCAGCAAAATCTTGTGAAGAATAGATATTGTTGCGTGTAGATCCACCTACCAAACAAGCTACATCAGAGCCAAGATTTCTAGCTGTGACACATCTCAACTTATAACGGGATAGGGCACTATCAAGCTTAACTGTTTAAATATTAAAATAAAGAAAGAATATAGGAAAGAAATTAGACAACGTATTTACAAGATTGACCATAGATACCTACATTCAGGGACATAACAACCATAAGGCTACATGTTTCTTATTAATATGTATGCATGTTACATAATACAAGAAGACCAATTTATAAGGAGGAATGTCATTTTATATTAAGTAATAGTATTTTTTATTTACAATATAATATCATATTCTAAATTAATAGTAAATCAAGAATAATTATAATCTCTAATATTCTAAGTTCTAACACTCCTCGTCAAGTTGGAGTATAAATGTTTCAACTTGTTATAAATAAAAAGAAAAAAATAATAACAAAATTTTCTCACTTGAGAACAAATTCACCCAGCCAACAACAGTCTTCTCACTTAGGAAGAGAGCCACTGAACCAATAACAAAAAACTCTTCTCATCTGGGAAGATATTCATTGAACCAACAATCAAAACTCTTCTTGCTTGAGAAGAGATTCACCAAACCAACAACAACAATATCAACTCACTTGGAAACAAATTCACCAAATGAACAACACTTCTAATTGTTAAAGTCTTGAATTTACAAAAGTCTAAATAAAGACATAGGTGACTCACACAAGAACACATTTGACTCACGAGATTTACTTTGATACTATGTTAAAGTATGAAATCAACAGAAAGAAAGAGAAAAACGGTTACAAGGCCTAAGTGGCAACCAAATAGGCCTATATCCACATACACAACAACCTAAAGACTACACGTTTCTTATCGTATGGAGTGTATGTTACATAATACAAGCAACCCTATTTAAAAGGATGAATAATGTACATATAAGTTAGTATACATAATAATATTGGATTCTAAAATCATTTTGGATTTAGTAAATCAAGAATGAATCTAACCATAGCATTTAACTTAATTCAACACTGGGCAATATGAACACTACATAGCATGCAAGTTGGCCAATTTGATTATCAAAGAAAAACTAGTACCCTCTTTCATTATCTCTTCAGCACATTTCAGACTGTATCTTTGAATAAAAGATAATAATGAAGCAAAATGTTTCTATACCACATGCAAATCATTGCCATCAGGTTATCATTTAATAACCAAGTCAACAAAAGCAGATTATTGAAGTAACATATAGAAACATATAAAACTTTGTTTAAGTATATAGGTTACAAACAAACAAGCACACGCACACACACACACACACACAAGCACATATATATTAACATCCTAACCAAAAGATTCAAAGATATGAAGTCCTACATTTGTACCGAAGAAGTAAAGTCCAACCATGTTAGATATGATGTGCTCAACATCAATATGGCTGAATGCAGAAGTAATTAGCGTGTGAAAATGTCCACTTTTGATGTTGTCCACAGATATCTGCACAGTGCACATCAAATAAGTTAAATAAAAAAATGCAAATAATTGTGATGCAATTTCAAAAAGGCTAAATTGTCAACCCTAAAAGCCTTTAATACTCTACTATAAAGGCAACTAGCAACTAGATAATGAGCCTCTGCTTCCAGGATAAAAGTAAGGATCCCAGACCATCAAATCTTGATCATGTCAGTAGGAGGTAGCACTACCAAAATGCGTTTCTTAAGTATTGGTCCATATTGGAGAATGCATCTTAATGGGGTTCCAGCATATAAAGTTTCTATGTAGTATCAGCTAGTAATAAAATATTCAGGAACCCACCATAAAGTTACGCATCATAAACCTTTGATCTGCTATGCGCCATAACAAAAAAACTGCAACATTGGCTATGATCAGTCCCAAAACCACATCATTAGATCCCAGGCGATTAAACCATGATCTCCTGCAATGAGCAAAAGAGAAACCATTGAATGAAAGAGATTATATTGTGGTCGATATACAAGTTATGCCTTCAATCAATCCCTTGCGGTGTATTCAAACCAAATGCGAGAAGACCAAACAAGACACTATGTAGCAGGAATGCAATGTATTAGAAAATTGTGAGGCAAAAGGTTTTGTAGAATAAAGAAACTCAACAACTGTGGAGTCTTGGGTTTGGCATAAGCAATTTTAGGCAAAGCGGCCTCCTTTTTGAATGAAGGAAAAGAATGGGCAAGGAAACGGATGAAGATTTCTATGACTCAGTGACATCATAAAGGCAGGGTGTAACCTGAGACGTAACTGGAAACCTCAAATGTGATGAGCACAATAGAAGCCATCCAAGAACACCAAAAAGACTAAGCTCAATGTTAACTTAAGTTAAAAGTTCACTAGCTTAATTATTGGCTTTAGCTAGTTAGCGTAAGTCAGATAGTTATCTTCTCTTTCCTGTTAATCTTTAATTAATTAGCTTAATTTAGCTTTAGCTCATTTTCTATTCCTTACATATAAACAATTTATAAGTGATGATTTCATAATAAGAGAGAAAAGATTGCTTCTTACACAACAGTTACAGGCTAGAATTAGCGAGTTCTGATTTGCAAATGAGGGACTTTGGAAATTGGAAGTCATGAAAGTAGCAGACTACAGGTCAAAAAGGAATCATCATTTTGTTATTCACATCATTGAGACACTGCGTCTTTTCCCTCTTTGCTACATTGGACTTAAAATTAATCTCATGAGTCTATCGCGCAAGAAACTCACAATCGCAACACAAACAAGGGAATCGAACAAAAAGAAAACACAATTAGCAGCAGGAATTCTGCAAATTGGTATGATTTTTTTTTTTTAATGTTATATTTCCATAGATAACTACAAAATTACTCCACCCAAAACAACTATGGTGAAAAATGCGGATTTACAATGATTCTTAGTCACCAAAGAAACCCAAAAGCACAGTTAAGAATCTTACCAGTGGCGCCCGTAAGAACCAAAAGAATACCCTCTAGGGAACCGTACTCTATAGAACCCGACTTTGCAATCTGTTACGCTTCTGTTAAAGATCCCAAAATGCGTTTTTGACGAATTTGATAGAAAAAGCTTTAAACGCAACGGGATTGAAGGAAAGCTGTGAAATTTCCTTGAAAAAGAACTGTTTGATGATAGAAATGAATAGAAACGGTGGGTTGGGCTTGTCAAAGAAGAGCCAACAGTGTGGCATTGAGAACGTTGATGTTTTATTTTGGTAAGAGAAGTGAAGTACTCAGAATGGTGGGACTGAAGAAATTGAGAGTTGGTATTTTGTGTGCATTTCCTGGAGAGGTTTGATGAGGTGAGTTTGAGAGACAAAAGCCTCTGCATTTTTTTGAGGTTTACTGAGGAAAAGGAGAGTTCTTTGCTGGAAAAACAAGGAACTTCAGCTTCCGACCCGGCAGAACAAAACAGAAACTAGTGGAATCCCATGTTGCGTCACTCAGAAGACAAGCACTCGCCGGTTCTGAACCTCTTGGAGTGTCCCTTTGGCTGGAGCAAGTTAACGCAATCATAAAACCTTTTCAAGGGTCAAAATAATTATTAAACTTTAATTTCTACTCGGAGCATTTAAATAAAATTTTGATGTTTAATAAATATTTAAAAAAATTTGTCTCCTCTTCTCGATCAAAATCTAACATGACCAAGTTATGTTTAATTAGATGTAAAATTTTTAATAAAATAGAATAAAATATAACGGATCATAATGAAATGTAACAGATTAGAATGATTTATAATAAAATGAAATATAAATAAATATAATATTTTAAAATTATTGTTTGAAAGAATATATAATATAATATAATATAATATTTTTTAAAAGATGAATGTAATGAAATATAATATGTGTATAATAATAATAATAATAATGAATAACTATTCTACTCTTATAGAAATAATGAGATGTATTTTCTTGATATTTGTTATTAGGGTTGAGGATATAATTGATATTATAAAATTTATTAAGGGTATATTAAATAATACATATTTATTATTTTTCAGTATATCCTAAATTCTTAAAGTCAAAAATAACTCATTTTTGTTGTGTAAAATGAAATATAATATAATTTAATGTAAAATTTTTACTTTCTAAGGTATTCTATTTTAATATTATATTTAACATATAAACTCATTTTATGCTGTTAGAAGCAATTTCATGATTTTGTACCTGTTCCACTTTTGTTTTAAACAAGCTTTATGGCAAGAAAGAAGCCCTGTGGTGCAAAGTCGTTAAATTTGCAGTTCGTTTGGATAATCATGTGAATAAGGAGTTTATGAATCCCTGAAACCAAAAGAAGCAACTTTTGATGAAGCCATTTTGAACGATAAACATCACGGGGGAAAGGGTCGCTGGTGTAGAAATTTTCAGAGTCCAAAAGGGAATCGATATTTCAGTTATGATTTACTGAAATAAATATTCTATTTCTAATGTATGATATGTTATTCTTTTATTTAATTGAATAAAATATGCAGAATATATAATTTAAAATTTTACTTATTTTTTTGAGTTTAGAGAATAAGTAACCTAATTAACTACTACTATTATCTATTAAAAAATCTACATAATTATTTAGCTATAATAAGAATAAAAATAAAATTAATAATCGTAGTAAAAATAAAATAAAAATAATATTATTAATAAGAAGAAGAAAATTAATAATAAAATTAATAACAACAATAATAAGAAGAAGAAAAAGAAGAAAATTAATACTAATAATAATAATGTAATTAGTGGGACTAATTGAATATTTTGATCTTTTTATTAATTATTCTTTTGTTATTTTAAATTTATTGTTTTAAATTAAATATTGATATTATATTATCTATGAATAAACTAAACTAAATAATACTCATCTCATATATTACTTGATATTTGAGTCTACATAAAAATGATAATAAAATTAGTGTTAAAATTTTAATAAATTAATTATTTTATTAAAATATGTACTTTTTTAAATGTTTACCTGTTGGATTTAAATTAAATTTTAATAAAACCCTAAAATACATTTTGATGGATTTAAATCTTAGTTACGGTTGCAACTTAAGTGCAAATTTTTTTTTTTTTGGTATAAAGGGAAAGCGTACACTGGAAACTAAATGAGTCGGGAGAAACA
>JAOSBK010000006.1:31119970-31130909 GCA_027568895.1 Erythroxylum shatona | reverse complement strand
GGAGAGCGGTGCCAGCAGACCCAGCTGCTGGTGGGGGTGAAGTCGCAGGGGTTGTCGCAGGGAACGGAGGTGGGTCGGGCCGCGATGGCCAGACGGTGGTTTCATGTCCGACCCGCCCACAGTGAAAGCAGATTTGAGGGAGACCCTCATACGCTACTGGAATGCGTCCCCCATCTAACTCAACTGTCGATCGGAGAGGGGCGCTTAGATCTAAGGTGACAGCGACACGAGCAAAGCGACCTCGGAACATCTGTTGGGTCGTTTCATCAATCTTGACGGTTTTCCCAACCAGGTTGCCGAGTGCGGTTAATATGGATGGATGGTAGCGTGCGATAGGTAGGCCTGGAAATCTAACCCAAGCGACGACATGGGTGACTCGGCCAGAGGAGGTACAAAAGTCCGGGGACCATGGTTTGACCGACAGCACATGGCTGGCGACAATCCAAGGGCCCTGCGTTAAGGTATGAATATAGTCCCTCTCCTCCTTAAAATTAACCAAGTAAAAATCGTTTTCTAAGTCAACGATTTTCAGGGGACCACGCGAATGCCATAAAGTAATCAGTCGATCCCGGAGCAAAGTGAAACCCATCCGGCGATCCAGAAGCTTCACCACAATCGCCTGAGCCCAGACCGTGTCTAATTTGGTGCGGAATGAGGATGACAGATCTATGCCTAAACCATTTGGTCCCTGGACAAGGGTAATGTCCCCCTCTTCTGGGTCGATGGTTGGTTCTGCCTGCCAGGTGAGATCGATACCCCGGTTAGCCTCAGTGGATCGACCAGAAACGGCAGCACTATAACTGGGGGTAGGTGGGATTGCTGGTGGGTCTGGGAGAGTGGGGTCATCCTCATTCTCCCGCAGTCTAACTTTCTTTGCTGTGTGGTAGGTGGATGCCATGGCAGGGTGGTGAGGAGCGGTGGCCGGAGCGGCCCAAGTACTATTGCGGGGTCTCAACTGAGTCGGAGACATACTGTAGCAGGGAAGGTACTGTAGTAAAATAACTGTAGCTGGGTTGGTACTGTAGTAGGTTTACTGTAGCAGTTGAGAGCATGTGAAAGAGCACTCTTTATTCGGATCAATTTTTGTCTCGTGTGGAATTTTTGGTCATAATGATCGTTTTTACTTAAGTGCAAATTTGATACAATAACAACACTACTTATAAATTTTGTTGATACGACAGATGTGGGAAGGCACGACGTGTCCTTTAACTAAAAATTTGAAATTTTATTTTAACAGTGTGGGAAGGAAACGAACAGAAAAACACGATTCGTTAGCCTGAACTTACGTACCCCTTGCCTATCTTGATGTCTGTGCGTTCGACTGCAGGTCGATGGCTTCAACCGTTGTTCCAACTAGAGCTCCTATGAATCAGTTCAAGTCAATCTTTAAACAACTCCCATTACCACTTTCTAATTCAAGATCCCTTTTCTTTTCCACCACTTCCATATCCAGAAAGCAGGTCTCCCTTGCCAATCTCCTCCAAAGGTACGGTTTCGCTCCCTCTCAACTCAACACTTTCCTTAATAGAAATCACTTTCTGCTGAGTTCCAACCTGCATGACATTAAGAAGTCTCTGGGTATTCTCACATCCTTCAAAATTCCAAGGGAATCGATCGTTTCTTTGATCAGTGACTGTCCTGGGGTTTTGGAACTTCAGTTTTTGAAGAAATGGGAAGGAGCATTCTTAAAGTTCGCGGATTTGACTGTTTGCCCACTGGTGATCAGGAGTGTCTTGGAACATTCCAGAAAATTGGAGATTAACTCAGATGAGCTCGGTAAAAGTTTGAAAATTTTTAAGGGTTTAGGGTTTAGTGAAGATACAATGAGGAGGGTTTTACAGGTTTTTCCCGAGTTGCTCGTGATAAAGGAGAGTGATATACATAGGAAAATTGATTTCTTCGTGAGAATGGGAATTGCCTTGGATGAGGTTCACCGGATTTTCAATTCGTTTCCAGAGGTTTTGAGCTTTGGAATTGAGGATAAGCTAATACCGTTGCTTCATGAGTTTGAGGATTTGGGTTTTAGCAAAAACTTGGTTAGGAGAGAGATCATAAGTGAGCCACAAATCCTAGGTATGGAAATAGGAGAGCTTTCTAGGTGTTTGGAGTTGCTTAAGACCTTGAAATGTCGACAATCTATCAAATCAGAGATTTTTTACAGGGGGACATTTAGAGCTGGGTTTGAAACGAAGTTGAGAGTTGATTGCTTATGCAAACATGGGTTAATTCGTCGAGAAGCATTTAAGGTTCTATGGAAAGAGCCAAGGGTAATTATATACAATATAGAGGATATTGAGAAAAAGATCGCATTTTTAGAGAACACCATGGGTTTGAAAGTTGGTTGCTTGGTTGAGGTTCCTGAGTATTTGGGGGTGAGTTTTGAGAAGCAGATTATTCCTCGTTATACTGTGATTGAACATCTGCATGCAAAGGGGGCGCTTGGCGATGAAGTAGGATTGAAGGGTATGATAAATTTAAGTCGGCTTAGATTTTATAATTTATATGTCAAGCCATATCCAGAGTGTGAGAAAATGTATGGAAGGTTTACAGGAGATGCCCAAGTTAAAATCCAGCATCCAGAAGGACTTTGGAAAGTTTTTAGAGCAGAAAGGCATCCCGAGACAAAGGAAGATATGGAGAATATTAAGTCTTTCATGGAAGGCCTTCTTTAGGGCTGGGCTGATCCTCAACCAGTCTTCGTTGCTGGACGTGTATTCCAAATTTACTGGACTTGTTCTCAGGACGAAGCTGTGTTTAATATGAATATATTTATCTGAGGTTTACTAAAGGTACTCTGCCTTTTAGGGAGGAGGATGTACTTAAAAGCATTACCTTGATAAGTTGTTTGACAATGGTAGTTTCAGAATACTGGGAGAATTGCTATGCATATCTTGTTGCATTAGCTGTAATGATAACTCGTTGGTTATCCAAGTGCCAAAAATGTGCTGAGTCATTTGCAAATTCGTGGTCAGCCCAGGCATTCCTACATATGTATGCATACAGCATTTGCAATTATCTGTAATCCAGGTATGTCAATTGGACCTGAGAAGCAGACATGTTCCTTTACTGTGGGCCAACTACCCATTCCAGCCAGATAAAAAAGTACAGCTGGTCAGTCAAGAAGGAACATAGAAAAATACAGCGACCACTTGGTGGTGTAATCAAGCCATCTAGGTATTTCTTCTTCCGTTGATACTACGTGAGATCGTTAAGGAACTCAACCGTTCAGTCTCTAGGAATTCCCAGTCGAACAATATTGTCAACTATAAACACTCATGTGAGTGCTATTCTTGAATATTTCATGGGTGTGCTACAAAATAAAATTGGTAGAAGCCAATGGTGCAAAATTTAGGTGCTGCTTTGCAGCTTGCAAGTTGGAATTCTTGGTTCTGGTTGGTTGATATGACTAGTGCCTGCTTTTATACTGGAGACGGCAGACTGCTGGATACGGTGCCTGAAGTTCTGATGTCTCTGCTTAAAATTTAGTCAGTGGAAGTCCCTGGTTCAGGTTCTGCACAGTTTTGTCCTCTTGGGTATATATTAATAATTCAATATAATTGGGCAGATAGTTTTGTCTCTGTATGGCTGAATTTTTAAGATAATGGCTTTTTGGAGAGCATGTCCACCTCCAGTGGTGGAATCAGTTGATTAATTTGAAGCTTGTATAGCCTAATTTTGATATGAATGATTCTATTGAGCCTGGTGTTTCGGATCATAGACGTTTTCTGTAGTACAGCCGGTAAATGGATTGATCATTGATGTATACTTTCGTATGGATGGGTTTGTTTTGTGGGACATAAACAATTAAGTCCAATAACTAGCTAATTAATTAGTGGCACTGCCAGTGAATCCTTACACTGTGATTAATGTAATCACGATGAGCATTTAGAATACTGTGATTAATGTAATAAAGAATAGGATTAAAATCCATGTGTTCTTAAGTGGAGTGGATAGGTTTGGAATTCAGAGAATTCTATAACATTCAAATTGGTGATGCCATGCATTCGTTGTCACTTTCAGTTGGATCATCAAGTAACTTACTTTTGTAACAATGATGGTGGCCCCAAATATAGCAATTCTTAATGATGACTCGTTCCTCTCTTAAATAACCATTGGAAACTATTCTAGTTAAGGATGGTTTAATGAAGAGGACATGAACTTCACTATTCAAATAATATTACACTAAACAAGTCATTTAGTGCGGAAGCATGACTAAAAGATCGCAAATGAAATCACCTGTTCCACAATTGCTGTGCCAGTGTTGTTACATTGCATCTGGTCCATACATTTATGTGGGTCCCATATAAATATATAAACCTGATGCAATGGAACAGCACTGGCACAACAATTATGAAACAGGTAATCTGTTCCCAAAGGATTGGCCTTTGTGTTGAACGAAATGAATTCCACGAATAATCTTTTGCATTTTGAATTGTTAAGCTGTTAATATCTTATTGTTATGAATGCTAAGATTATAAATATACTTAATTAGAGTTATGGAAGTTCTATATCAAAGTTCAAGATATCCTTTTAGTAATGCATTGATTTTGGAAAATTTATGATCCCTTGAAGGAAGGATTGTTCCTGCGTGACAAAATTTTGAAAAGATCATCTCTCAAAGATGAAACAAATACTATAACCATTTCTAAACCTTGAGCTGTTATTAGAATCACTACTCTTAAAAACTCTTTTCGTTCTCCATAACTTTAATAAACAATATGTTGGACAATGCTGGTTGGGTTGTCGAAACTCTCCAAATTAACTATGATTCTTAAAAATTCTTGTAGTAGTTGTGACACTAATTCGACTCCCAAGAGAACTAAATACTAATTTCTTAATTTTAATTGATAAAATAAAGTGGAGTATTTTCGATTAATTAACTAAAGTTAACTAGGAATCTAAATAAATCAACTGAATATAAAAGGGAGAAATTCAAAAATACTTAACTCCAATTCAAGAGAAATGTCTCATCTAATTATAACATTAATCATTGATTTAAAAAGAATAATTGTCACAATTCAAGTAGTTAGTCCAAAACATATTAGGATAGTCATAATAAGTCTCAAAATTTTCTAAATTAATTGATTCAAACCCAGCATCCAAAACAAAACATTCCATCAATTGATTGGGTATGATAGCATTTCATATCAATTAAATGATAACAATAAGCTTAATGAAAAGACTAAACCCTAAATTAAATAGTTGTGATGATTGCAACTATTTAACTTAGTTTTCTTGTTCATCATAAGTTAAATATGCAAATTCACAAATAAAGTATTTACTACTTGTACCAAACCTTCATGACAATTATGGATCACTGAATTCATGAATAACTATAAAATAATCAATATAGAATTAATTTGTCAAATCAATCAATATTAATTATTCATGAAATTAAGAACAAAAAACAAAAAATATTTGAGTTAAAACATGAATATAAGTTTAGAACAAAACCTTACAAGGTTACAACTAGAATTTTGAATCCCCATCAATCATAGTAATTGAGTTTAACCACATGACTTTTGTTCTAACACCAAAGATAAAAGAAAGATGGAAACTTGTGAGGAAACTAAGAAGAAAACGGAAAAGAGAAAGTTAAAAGGTGAAAGACATCCCTTTATATTGTTTTTCTACCATAAACTTAATCTAATCCTATCTTGCAAACATGCGTAACTAAAACAAACTCAAATCCCTACATAATAGGGAAGGAACGAAGTTTCCTAATTTAACTCTAACTCTTCAAATGAATATAACATTAAGCGTGATCTTACCTTATTCACTACAGTAATTTGTTAACTTTTTTCCAAAATTCATGATTTTCAACAATTATGTTTCAATTTGATGCAATCTTCACTTTTCATCTCCTAAATCAAAACAAACATTAATTTTCCTATTTAAACACCAAATAAATAAAAAACAAAAGAGATAATTCTAATTAATATATCAAAATAACATCTTATCAAATTCTCCACACCAGACTCATTCTTGTCCTTAAGCATACATCAATTCAATACATCCATTATCCTCATATTAACCTTTCATCTTCTTTCTTGTTATCCATAAATATCCAAAAGCTAATTCACACTCAAGGTTCAGGATAAAATAATAATCGAGAGAATAAGCACTCATAGGACACATTGTTAGAATTAAAACATAGCATCTCATCAATTCCATCAAAATCAAATGAGACAAGACTTAATACCCTCTCATGGATTTCAGTCTATTCACTCAAAGTGTTTAGGGTTCATTAAGCTCTCAAGTCAAAGCTTAGCTAGTTATTTTCAAAAGCTTAAGAATCATATCTCCACCACTTAATAAAAATGAACATAATGCATAAATTCAAGGGACTTGATAAAGGGTTATAACGAGACTTAGGTAAGGTATAACAAAAAGAAATTTTTAGGTTAAATAAATTGAAGGAAATCATACAAACTTATCCACCTAAGTTTCAACTTAAATGAATCCAAAATTCACTTGATTCAAATAACATCATTTTCAATCACCTCTCTTTTTTTCTTTTTCTTTTTCTTTTTCTTTTTTATTTTTCTTCTCCTTTTCTTTTAAAAACAAGAACATCAAAAATGAGATTTCTCATCTCCTTTTTATACTTCTCCTCCATTTTATATATAAAAAATAAAATTCAAATAATGGAACTTGAATCAACTAATGTACTTTTCATTGGAATAATCAAAATCCTATGCAAATAAGCATTAAACAATTCCTTCAATTTCAGGGCTCAAAATTATTAAGAACATCAACAAAAGAAGGGTAAATTTGGCTTGTAACAAGGTTATTATGCAAGAAAAGAAAGAATAAGGCTCAAATTGGTTTTCTAGGGATAAAAAGTATGGTAGGATTGTTTAGGTTAAAAATGGTTATCCTAAGTGCCTTTACCATCTTTATAAACAAATTCATAAAAATGTGCTCTCAACATATATTCAAATGCTAGTTTTAGCATAAACAAGCTATGTTTGATAGTACACAACAAAACGAAATGTATGAGCATAAATGTGATGAATGGTCTTAGGCTCAAAGCTAACGTAGGTGTCAAAAATGTATCAAGTCTTGCACACTTTCATTCAACAAAACCAATGAGATACTTAAAATAATTTAATGAAAACACTAATCATTCTTGTCTCTCTCGTGCATTATTTCCTAAATTGAAAATTTAACCTAACTTAAGAATTATTTACAAACAACAATCAGAAAATTATAAGGTTATCATGAGGAATAATCAATATATGAATCATAGTATCATAAGTCTAAGAAAAGTCACAAAGTTCGTCATATTATAAACTCTTTTCCCCCAATCTAAATCATACATTGCCCCTATTCTATGCATAAGATACTCACATCTCACAAAAATGATTAACACAAATAATGCACATAATAGAAGACTTCCTTGAGTTGTGAGCATCTGAAAGGAGATGTAATATAGTGTCAATGGACACGGAGGTATGATCTTCATGATTTGGAGCATAGCATCCAAATTCATCTCAATTTTAGAAATTTTGTGTTACAATCTTTCCAACAAAAAATGATAATATTGTCAAATTGGTAGAGTTGGAAAATAAAAAGGGTGGTAAAACATCATGATCCTTTTATTAAGTTGATGATGAACCTATTGGGAGTGATCACGTAATATAAAATGAAATGCTCTCCTTTTTTGCTTGAGTACTCCCATCCTACTTAAACAAGCCCTATCTAAAGATTCCATTTCACATACTATAAACATATATCAGTGTTAGTCAAATCAAACAAATTCAAATTAATGACCACTTGAGTGATAAGAGAACCAAGACATAAATTCTTCTTAAAAGAGACAACAATATTAAATTGCATTATCAACCAAGCAGTTAAATTGACTCGTACTTTGTTTACCAAACACCATATAAAGAACAATTTCACTTTAATGTAAGTACACGTTGTAGCTTATCGTCCTAAATAATTAAAAGCCAAGAAATGTTACATATAAATCCACTGTTTCTTATTAAGATAACTACCTTTAGATTTACTTGGATGATAAACAAACGGGTCAGAAGACATTGATTTCCATGCTTAAAAAGAATCAAACTCACCATAGTCCACGACAGATTCTTTATATTGAGTCGAATTAGCATATTCTTCATCTATTAACCCTAAGGATAAATTAAATTAGTGATGATTTATTTGAATTCGACACCCGTTAATTTGTCCTATATCATATTAAGACTATGTAAAATAAATTGTCTGGTTTGTCGAATTTAAAGGTAGTATAAAACTCCCTAGTTAATTCAATAAAGATAGGCCAACGAATCAACATAAAATAGTTCCAACTCATGTTGATAAGCATATAATCAAATTCATCTTTAATTTGCAATTCCTCTAAGGATGAGTAGTGTACAAACTTACCAGCATTAATATGTTGGAATTTGATAAAAACATACCATTGTTTTTGTTCTTTAGTTTTGAAAGTGAGATAACCACGCAAGTTTGACTCAACTGGTGACAAAACAAAGGTGCTTTTCCCTATCCTAACTTGCTTCCTTTTGGTACTAGTGTTACACCCTGCAGCAAATTGATGGTGTGCAGTTATAGTCACTGGTGATTTTCCTTTTGCTGCGGTCATGATTGTAGCTTTAGGACGTCCCATAGAAAAGACCAATATAAACAATAGACTACTCCGAAAAATAATAAAAACAACATAATAATGACCAAAATTAAAATGAAGGGAAAAAACAATGAAAAAAACTAACAAAAATGAAGTGCAAATACGAGTGGGTGGTGATGGATCTGGTGTTGTGCCTGTTGTTGGAATGTTGAGTGGATTATGTTAGTTGACTCTCCTATTGTTGGTGCTTTAACGGTGCTACGTGGTCACAATTTGCGAGGGCTAAGTGACGCACAACTGTTAGTTGGTGAGGAGTGCAACATAGTTGCATGATGGGGCATGGACCATTACTGCTAAAATGTGCTAAGTGAGCGTGGGGCTATGCGCTTGTGTGACGTTATGTCTGTTATGGAATGGAGTGTCTATGGTGGTGCGCGTTTATTTAACTGGTGAGGAGTGTGACGTGGCTACATGATGGGGCATATTTATTAGGTAGTACTCGTCTGTGGTGGTGGGGCTTTCTGCTGGGAACATTTAATATTGCCTGCTAAAAGAGAGACATATAGATTAGGGTTTTTTATTATTTATTTTTAAAAATAAATAAAATATTTAAATTTTTATTTAAATAGTTTTAATGTGTCTATTTTACTTTAATTTTATTTTTAATTAAGTTTTTAAAAAATAATATTTTTATTTTTTAAACAATTTAATTTAGAAAATAATTTTAAAATGATAAGAAAACTTAGAGTTTCATTCTAGAAAAATAAATCACATAAGTCGTGATCTCGGGTTATGAAATTTAGTATTCTGGAATTTTAAAGATGTCACTCTAAAAAGCTAAATTACATAAGATGAGATCTTGCGAGCATTAGTATTATGAAAATTTAAGGCCTTTATTCCTAACAATTGAATTATTTAAGACATGATCATGCCTTGTGAAATTCAATATTTTAGAATTGCAAGACCCCTTTCTCCCCTAAACCAATAAACTAATTTCTTAAAAACAAATAAATGAGAACTATATATAACTAAAACAAAACTATCGTAATTTGGGTTGCCTTCCAAATAACGTCTTTATGCTCAATGAGACTTTTTCTTCTCAAACTTAATTGCAGTTTTTTTACTCCTTAAGCAGTGCGATTAGCCCTTGCTCTTACCTTATAGTAAACCTTTTTTGGATAATCGTAAGTAATGAGTCTCCTTCACCCAAATAGACATGATCAAGTAAGGCTTTCAACTTTATCTTTGAAGCCTGCAAAACAAAAAGTAACATTTTCTTATGAGTTATAGTAAGTTCAACATTTAAAGTTCTATATTACCTTATAATACAAACTAATAAGTTGTTTTTACATATCTCATAAGCATCACGATCTCTTTTTTAAGTAGTATTTCCTTCCTCAGCAATATCTATTACTGTATTTAATGGTTCTAAAGTCTCTTGCTCTTCCAGTATACATTGAATTTCATGTTCCAAATTTAATAATTATCATCATTCAACTTCTATCCTTGTTAAGCATAAAAACAATGTTCTTTAACATAGTTATATTTGAAACACTAAGATTTTATATTAAGATAGAAAATAGTGAATATGCATGCTAATGTTAAATTATGCACACATAGATTAAATCATTAGTTTTCAATTGCTTATGAAATCAAAATATCACAAAATTTTCAATCATCATTCATATAAAAATTTAATATTAATTATAATACAAAAATTTTAATTCACATGCATATCATATATAACATAATATGCGACAATTAATCATCGATTTTATATATGTATACATGAACACAATTCACATAATTCACCACAACATGCTTAGCTTGAAACAAATGATCACCCTATATATATATAAACTAAAATAAAGAACCCTAGTAGAGTAAAGTTAATTAATTCATGTGAGAAGGCTCTCAAATCATGATATGTAATAACATTAACTATTTTAATAGGGAAGCCCATAGGACGTAAGATCTGTTTTCTCATGAAAACAACATTACTAACCATCCATATAATTTCATATAAGGTGATTCCTAATTCCATAACCTACTTAATAGTTCACCTTTAAGTTATGACAGTATTGAAAGTAAAATCTTATACTTTACTTAAACATTTTTGAAAGGCAAACAACATCCAAAATATAACTATTATATTAAGTTATTAACACCAATAACTTTTTGTGTTAAATATTCTCTAAATAACAATTGCATATGGAATAATTATGGTAACATGAGGATGACACGTCTCATTTGTACAACAATATGTAGAAGTTGTAAACGATCTAGAAGGGGGGGTTGAATAGATCTTTAAAGCTTTTCGTAAAATTCTACAATAAAATCAGAAGTTAA
>JAOSBK010000006.1:31107882-31119870 GCA_027568895.1 Erythroxylum shatona | reverse complement strand
TTTGGCATTTTTGTCTCAACTCAAGAACTACACATAGAAATGATAATTGGACATATAGAATAAAAATTCTTGTTGCTTTCCCTCAATGCAATATTTAAGTACATAAGCATAAGCCAAGTCTAGTCAACAAAAGAAAAAGAAAAAGAAAATATAGCTTATCTTTGTTCTCCCCCTCTGAGATAATAGATGTCAAAAAACCAAAAATTAAGAAGCTCCCTGAAAACGAAGAACTCGTTGTTTCAAGTTACAAAGGGCTTCAGTAACGACTTGAAGAACACCTTCAATCTGCTCAATCTCAGAAAATAAGGCTGCATGAGGATTAACATTGGAGGTCCCTGTGGCATCCAAATGACCCAAAGCAATATACGGCAAGTCCATCACCCGTGGTTGCTGGAAAATTCGTAGAGAGATAGTCATAAGTGGTATAGACTCCAGAATGCTTGATTCAATCCTAGGAACTTCATTGGAATACAAAAATTGTGAGATCAAACACGGAAAATATAAAAGAGAGTGAGGCTTACTCTCAATAGCCAACATTGCGTCGATAATGAGACACTCAAGATTGAAACTAACTCCCGTACCAATCACATAGAGCAGCTTGGCTTAGGCCAGATAAACAGTCACAACATGGGTACTTTGCATCCAATTAGCCACAATCAACTTAAAAATCACAAAATACTTCTGGGTCAGCATTGATGACCAAAGAACAGAACTAGATGGCCATGTAGTTAGTTTGACACCAGTTAAAACTGTGGCAATCAGATCTGTTGAGATAGCCTACTCATAATCATATAATAAATCACCAATCATATTATCAAATCCCAAAAATAGATTCAACCGAGTATCATCAAAATTAACTACTCGACCCTGCATATAAACAACTCTAAAAGAGACAGCATCCATATTTAAAATATCACATGTCAAATTGGAGTAAAATTCTTTTACCAGAGTGGAGTCATAATGCCGAGGAAGCAGTGAGCCTTGTAATAAGGTACGCTCTGAAAGTAAGATGTGCAGACCATGATTATGAAATTTATCCAGGTTTATTGGCTGATCAAGAACAAACCCGATATCTAAGAGTATACCGCATTTCTGCTCGGTGGTTGGAGTATAAAACTTAAAGGAAATTGCTTTGTCAACTGGCACTCTAACTAAGGGACGATAACGAGGCAAGTTTAGTATTTCATCTTTGTATAAATTCTCAGAGCCGGAGGAGGTACTGGTGGTGGAACAGACTGAGCCAGAGGAGGTGATTTAGAATTTGAAGTTGATTCTTCCACCATGGATTCTATCACCGAGTAACATCGTCAATAGGATCATTTTGATCCTGGACATCCGGAATGTTAATAGGCACTGTCGAAGATGACCCTGCTCCTGTAAAACTTCTGCCAGATGCTGGATTAAATTGCAAGCGACTTGAACGTCACGTAGGAGCTTCTGCCTTTTTCTCAGAAACTGAGAATAAAACCTTTTCCTTGATTTTCCCATACTCCAATTTCAATCGATCAAAAGTCAACAATGCAATAAATACCAAGTCCAGACAATCAAGAACCCAATCAACTCAAAAATTAATAATTAGCAAGTATTGAGACTCCAATTGAAAAATCCAACACAAACAGTCACAATCCATAATAAGCCAAAACTCAATCAGTAAACTAGGAGGCTTCAACGTCAATTCAGCTTAGAATTAACAAATCAGAGACCAAAACAGTAGAGTCCCATGCAATTAGTCAAATAAATCACCAAAATCCACATACCCAATCACAACACAAGATAGTGAACCACAATTCTTCAACTTTAATCACAACCCAATCAATTAATAATGTGAAGATAAAGTCAATGCCAGATGATGAACATCGTATATGATGAACCACCGGTCCACCATCGAAGTATAAGGGCCGGAGAAACGTGTATTATAACCAACAGCAACACCAACGCCACAGGACTAGTGAGATGAAGAGACAAAGACAAACCTAAGATGAATGCTGGAGTCGAGGAGAGAGACGTGACTTGCTTGAGGGAGTGGCTTACGTGGAGTGCATGCTTGGAGATGAGACTTGCGTGGAGTGGCTGAGAGGAGGCTTAGGCGTGCTGTAATAGTAGAGAATAAGAAGGAAGCTAAGTTCTTTTTCTTTTTCCTTTTTTGAAAAATAAAAAGAGACTAATAATATAGGGAACAAAGTCCCAAAGCTCCTTTAAGTAGTTCAAACCTTACCGCATCAAGAGGTTTCGTGAAAATATCCGCCAACTGCTTTTCGGTAGATACATGAGATAAGATGACTGCCTTGCTTTTCACGAGCTCCCGAATAAAGTGATATCAAAGATCAATATGTTTTTTTCCGTGAATGCTGAACCGAATTCTTCGAAATATCTATTGCACTTTTATTGTCGCATAAAATTGTTAACTCGTTATGATCAATCCCATAATCCTCTAACATTTGTTTCATCCAAAGTAGTTGTGAACAACAACTTCCTTCAACTATGTATTCGGCCTCAACAGTCGAGAGTGAGATTGAATTTTTCTTCTTGTTGTACCAAGAAATCAGATTGTTTCCTAGAAAGAAACAGCCCCCTGAAGTACTTTTGCAATCATCTAAATTTCCAGCCCAATCCGCATCGCTGTATCCAACTAGATAAGATGTTGAATCTTATGTATACCATATTCCAAAATCCAATGTTCCACTTACATATCTGAAAATCCTCTTGACCGCTGTCAGATGTGTTTCTTTTGGATTCACTTGATAACGAGCATATACACCAACATTATAGCAAATATCTGGTCTATTTGCTGTCAAGTATAATAAGCCGCTGATCATGTTGCGATATAAACTGTCATCAACACTTTTCTCATTCTCATCTCTGTTTAGTTTCATTGAGACACTCATAGTGTTTTTGCATGTCTAGCTTTCTCAAGACCAAACTTCTTTATTATGTTGCTCGCATATTTGTGTTGCGATTTGAAGATTCCATCATTCACTTGTTTCATTTGCAAACTTAAAAAGAAGTTTAACTCACCCGCCATACTCATTTCAAATTTAGATGTCATTAGCTTAACAAATTCTTTAACCATCTTTGAACGTGTAGCACCAAACAAAATATCATCAACATAAATCTGAGCTATCATAAAATCAGATTGGAACTTTTTAATAAACAAGTTTTTGTCAACATTACCACGTTTATATTCTTGCTTGATAAGGTATTGAGTGAGTCTTTCATAACAGGCCTTTAGTGTTTGTTTGAGTCCATAAAGTGCTTTCTTTAGTTTGTAGACATAATCTGCATGGGCTAAATCAATGAAACCTTTCGGTTGCTCCACAAAGACTTCTTCCTGTATAAACTCATTAAAAAAAGCACTCTTTACATCCATCTGAAAAAGTTTAAAAACTTTTATACATGCTATGCCCAATAGTAATTTGATCGATTCTAGTCGTGCCACCAATGCAAATGTTTCGTCGAAATCGATACCTTCCACTTGAGAATATCCCTGAGCTACTAGCCTTGCTTTATTCTTGGTAACAATACCCTTTTCATTTGTTTTATTTTGAAACATCCACTTTATACCAATTACATTAATACCTGGTGGTCTTGGCACTAATTCCCATACATTATTCTGTGCAAACTGAGTCAACTCTTCTTGCATAGCTACTATCCAGAATTTATCTTGTAGTTCTTCTTTAACATTCTTTGGTTCAAGTGAGGAAGTGTAGCACAGATATCCTGCAAGTTCTCCATAATCAACCCTTTTTCTTTCTCTTATTTTTCTTCTTTCACTCATATCCCTAATAACATTTTTTGTTGGATGGTTTCTTCAGATTCGAGATGAAAAGCCTAGATTCAAATCATCTTCTAGTGATTTGGTTGTTTCATCATCCGAAGTAATTGACACTTCTTCAGTTTCTGCAGTTATTTCCTCAGCAGTAGCTAACTGTAAATTAGTTTTTGCAGTTGCTTCCTCTGCAGTAACTAACTACAAATCTAGGCAATTCTTCACTTTTGTCTCATTGCTTGTTTGAGTTGATTTGAATGGTTGGTTGCTATGTTTCTCTTCAGCCACTTGACCATTCAACAAAGATGCATCATCTATCATAACGTTTATGGATTCTTACACTTTCCTTGTTCTTTGATTGTACACCCTATAGGCTTTACTATGAGTTAAGTACCCAATGAAAACTCTTTCATCACTTTTGCTTTCAAATTTTCCAAGTTGCTCACGATCTCAATGAATATAGCACTTGCTTATGAAAATATGAAAACAACTCACATCTGGTTTCTTTCCTTTCCAAAGTTCATATGACGTCTTGTTCAGAAAGCCTCGAAGATATACTCTATTGCATATGTAGCATGCTGTGTTAATCGCTTTAACTCAAAATCGCATAGACATTTCACTTTTATTCAGCATAGATATGGCCATTTCTTGAAGTGTTCTATTTTTTCTCTCTGTAACTCCATTGTATTGTGGAGTTTTGGGTGCTGAAAATTCTTATAAGATGCCATACTCATCACAGAACTCATTAAAGCTTGCATTATCAAATTCTCTTCCGAGATCCAATCGAATTCTCAATATAGTCAAGTTTTTCATATTCATCACCTGCATAAATAGGCTTCTAAAAGCCTTAAACGCATCTGATTTTTCTTTCAAAAATTCTACCCAGGTATATCTCGAATAATCATCAACATAAGTTAGAAAGTATCTCATTCCACCAATGCACTCATATTGTGTTGGACCGACTAAATCCCAGTGAACCAATTCAAGTATACGAGAAGAGGTAACATATCTAATCTTTTTGCGTGGCACTCTTAGCTGTTTTCCCATTTGACACGCAATGCAAATTGATTTTCCTTCTTTGTTCATTTTGGCTAAACCCTTCACAACCTCCAATTTTTTCAATTTGCTGATGAGATCAAAATTCACATGCCCAAGCCTTTAATCAATGTTATTCTCATGAGTGGCCGACTTATTTTGTTTTTGGTGTATGAAAACCGTGGGATATAGATTGATTTATAGATGAATTAGGTCTAGATTTGAAGTATAATGAAGGTGGATTTATCCAAAGAAAGATGTTAATTTGATGTTCTTGAATTGAGAAAGAACTAGGACTATATGCATAATAATGTAAAAGTTTATGGTTTGATAATTTGTGAGCTATTAATTGAATAATTTTAAACTGAAATAAGAGATGTTATTGATGAGAAATTAGAGTATGATCTAGGCAGAATAGAGGTATAATTAATGAACTATAAAGAGGTTGTTTAACTTTGGCATAAAGTGTAAAAAAAATTTGGAAAAAAATGAAAGAAGAATTGCTAGAATATGTTAGTTGTAGTGTTTTCACTGAATATACATTAGTATTTTGGCTATAACATGATCTGTAGATATCCAAATATGATTATTTTAAGTTTATATTAAAGTAAAGACATATGGATATATTTTACAAGGAATCAAATTTTAATTTTGTCTCTAAGAGTTTAAAAATTTGGCTTGAAGTTGAGTTTTTGGATTCTATCACTGTTTAAGAACAGTCTGTAGTGTTTTGGGCATAAATCTAGGAATAATGAACCAAATTGTATGAAATTTATTTCATTAGAAACAAAATACATAGAGGAACATTTGTTTAAAAGAACATATTATCTAGAAACCTCAGTTTCTATGTCATAATAGCCATACAAAACTAACCCAAAACCTGTCCTGAGAAAATACGGAAAACTAATTAAGGAATTGGATGGGAACTTTTGGATAACCCATTCCACAAGTGGCAAACCATATACGATTGTGGAAATTGCATAGAATTAAAGAAAATTTTATTTTGTTTGATTCTTGAACCAATTAAGGATTAAGGTATTTAACTATGATGCATTTAGACTTGATTAAGGTTTTAAAAGAACATAATTTAATGTCAGAAAAGAGTTAGTAAATGTATGGATAATGAATGGAGCATGATCAAGTCCACTTAAGGTATTAATCTAAATACAAACAAGACATATCCAAGTGGCAATATGTGGATGATTATGAATTATTATTAAGGAAACAAACCCGAGATAATTATTGGGCATGCACTAAACATGACATATGAAGATATGTGCACAAATGAATAAGTATTTGATTGATCGACTTTATGATGTGAATTATGCATGAATTGTATGATTTTAGATGCTCAATTCAAACATCATTTAGACATTGCGAGATCATCCAGGAAATAGCATAAATTAGAGCATACTGTGAGTCAACTTAGATGATTTCACTAGGATGGATTTTGTTTATGTTTAATTCCCATTTATTAAACTGATAATGACCTAATTATGATGATTCTAGACATTAATAGTCTGAGGAGTTTGATATTTTGGGAATGTATTGGAAGTGTCTATTTACATTTGAGTTTTGACTGATTTTTGAATACTCAATGAAATTTGAATGCCAAAATGAGGTCCAATGAATATGAGATTTTGTCTGTGCATCTTAAGTAAATATTTTGATGGCATATTCTATTATTTGATGCATATCATAAAATGCATGTTCAGATAAAGGCGTTGTGATCAGAGTAGGTAGTCTGAAAGAGCTTTAAGCTCATAATTCTACACATAGAGCTTTACTATGTGATTTATGTATCTGATTGAGCCTAATGGACCAGTATCTGTATCTGAAAGGAGCTCAGTCACAACAAATAATAACAAATATGGAGTCTCATATGCATCTGCATTTGTATACTTACGATTATGAAATATATGATCATGAAATCTTTTCTAAAATTGTGATGATTAAGTGATATGCCATGATAATGTGATTGATTGGGTTATTCATGTTCTGAAAGAATGTTTGTGAAATTGATTGATTGCATGATATTTGTGTATTTGACTTGAGTGATGTCATCAATGATAGTTCACTCATTGAGTTCATAAAACTCATCAAAAATTATAACTTGGCTTTTCACGTACAAGACAGGAGACCTAGTCCCTAAGATTGTCTAGAAGAACATTTTGGATTAAGCTATGGCTCAAAAGTCTGTCAGCTGACATTAAAGGAGTTATAAATTGTATTTGTAGTTTCTTTGACATATAAAACTTTTGTATATGGGATTATAAACTTTCTCATGTTTGGTAATGTAAATAATTGTTTTAATGACTATAATGTAAACTTTTGTCAATGAATGAAATGAAGTGTTAGTATTGTGATGTCATTTAAGAGATTAAGTTTGCTCTAGCATACTATTGTCATAGGATATGTATTTGAATGTCCTTTGAATGTTCGGGTATATACTTTAAGGTAGTGGGATGTTACAGTACTCCTTATAATGGATTTCTTTTGAAATTTTATTTTTAGGAATAAAATTCTTGTTAGTTTCTTACAAAACTTAAAATTTACATATTAAATAAATAATTATTTGACTAATATAATAGTAAATTCATGCTTATAAAAATTAATATCAAATTTCAAATAATAACTTTATTATTAGAGTAATCAAAGTAATACTAGTAACAAGTTTATTTTAATTTAAAACTCATTTATAATTATTAATCTTAATGTAATTAAGAAATGTAATTAATATAATTCTAAAATTGATTTACAATTTAAATCTATTTAAAATTCTAATTTAGACAAGGGTATTTAAATTAAAATTAGTGAATTCTAATTTTACAAGCTTATTCTAAATTGGATCAATCATTTAGAATTATCAAAACCAAACACTTCTTATTCTATTTTTTTTGAATATATAGCCATTATCCCATCTTTAGGTTATTTTAATTTTGTTTTCGTACATAACTTATTCTAAGTTTAAATTAATTTAACCTTGACAAAACTTATATCAAAATTAGGGTAAATTGGTGGCCAAACAAGGCTTAATATATACTTAGACTAAGTTGTTCTTGTAATCAAATATCACTAATTCTAGGATTATATTGACTTATCCTTGTTATCATGAACCAATCTTCTTCACCATCATATGCTGTTGGTAAACGAGTCTTTTTAAAGTCCACTTGTTCTTAGCATGGCCTTCAAAATTTTGTTGAAAAGTTTAAGGAATTCAAAAAATAATTTCCAAACAATTAAACCCTAATGTTGTATTGTATTTTTCTATTTTGTTCTTGTGATTTTTTATGGAATTTCATAACACAAAAGTTGTTTGCAAAATTCAAAAAACACATAAAGAAAATATAAATCGAACATTAGTTAATGGTTAGTCATTAAAACTTGATTATTTTTGTGAATTTTAAATTCTTTTCCACATAATAAACACAAAGAATATAAAATAATTCAAAATTTTTTTAAAAAATAAATAATTATCTTTAAAAATTTGTAGTTGTATCCGTCAAAATGTTTAAGAAAATTCTTAATAATTTTAATGTCATCAAATAAAGATTATTTATGTTAAAATGCAAGTGAAGAAGATTTTGATAATAATATTAAGTTTTCATATGTAGATAGAAAACACTTGCATCACTAACAAGTACTAAAATTATTTATTTTCTTTAACATGTCAAATAACCTATAGAGATATTTTTCTTTTAACTAATCACAAGGAAAGGTTAGTTGGCTTTAAGAATTAAAAAAAAGTACGTAAAAAACTAAAATATAATTTTCAATACACAAACTTAAGTAATTAGATTCGTGTCTTTAAAACAACAATACAAAAATTAGTATTTGACATTAACTTAAACAAGTCTAATTTTTATATCATTAACCTAAGTTTACATAAATATATGAGAATTTACACCTTTATCTCTCATTCCTCTTGTGATGACCATAAAAAGGAATAAACAAAGAAGATAATGAAAGAACTAAAATTTAAAACTTGTTATTCCACTTTTGAATATGAATATGGATAAGTACATAATATGATTATTAAACTAAAAAGAAAGATATTATGCAAAATACCGTGATATTCTTTAGCATCATTGTACTTCATGTTTCATTCATTTAACAAATGTAAAAGTAGGAGCTGTAAGGATATGCAATGTCTAAGTATGTGTCACCTTGACATTATATTGGTTAATTCTTATAAGATATATTATAAAAATGGTAAAAGGTTCACTTTTGACCCTAATTCACTTTTGACCCTAAGTTTTACACTAATCGACAATTTTAATCCTAACATTTTAGAGTGAACAATTATAACCATAACATTTAGAAAACGTTAAATTTTGATCCCATCCTAATAAAAAATTTAAACCTCTCTATTAAGTACCAATCAGAGCTAACTTGACATTTTTAAAATATTTTTTTAGGCCTCTTGTGTCACATCATTGCTGACGTGGCTAGATGGAACCCACTTTTTATTGAATTTATTTATAAGTCAGCTCTCTCCTTCCTCCTCCTCCTCCTTCTCCTCCTTCTTCTCCTTCAATAGTTATCTAGTGTATTTGCCTCAGGTGAGTGGGAAACTTTAGCTTTGGTTCGAAATGTAATGCGGAAGAACCAAGTGAAAAAAAAACCTAGGTTGTAGTTGCGCTCACTATTGAACAACACATTCTTCTTGTAAATTAATCACAGGGTTACAAATTGTGATGAGAAATTTATCTATCTTGAGGTTCTTCCAAATGTATAGGGAAAGGATTTATAGATTGCCTTGTCAATGAAGGTAGGCAGGTAACAACATGCACACACAAACTTGTCTTAAAACAGTAACACGGGGACTTAATGTTTGAAAGATGGGAACTGACCAATATTTGCAGCTTTAATACACAAAATCTTTGGTCTTTGAGCTGAGAACTAAAGCCAGACTTTGTTTAGCAATGTAATGTACAAGAAAGCGAATTTGAAACTTAGAAATAGATAATATTGGTGAAACTTTAGAGAAATACTGGAACACGCCCTAGTGTAACTATGAGAAAGATATATATTTGACATAAACCAGGTCAACATGACATGCACCTAGAGTGTACTTGGAATTTGACAAGCCATTGTTGTATGTTTTGTTGATATGTTTTTACTTTTATCAAGTTTCACCCAGAATATGAGAAGTAGCATTATTTTTATGGGGTAGCCATTCTGCTGCTTTTGTTTACTGGGCAGTTTCAGTTATGTGAACAAGGGAATTGATACAAAGACGACAAATTTTTTGATAACATTTGAAACAAAAAGATGGATAAAATCAAACATTAACACCTTAATTAGGATTGGAAGGACTTGTAAAGTTCTTAACTAATATGATGCCTATATTTCCATGCCTCCCTATGACATTCATCATTTAATAGATAATCCAGATTGCAACTTTAAAGGAAATATTATGCTCTAATTTTTTTATCTACCTATGAACTGGTCAATGCATGAAACTTCTCAAATATGGCATTCTTTTGTGATAAAGGGAACTGGGAGGGAGAAATTATGAAATTATGCTATAAAATATATGCCTGACATTTCAAAGAGAGTTGCATGATTATGCATACCCTCATGAAAAAAAGAAATGGATTACCATGTTATTTCTTAAATGCTTTCATAACTTTTTGAGATACTAAGAGGAAAGGTCGAAATATATGTCTAAAGTGTTAAGAAGTGAGGAGGTTTAGAGAGGAGAGAATTGTTAGAAGAAAAGGTTGTATTTCACTTGAATGATTTAGTTCAAGTGCAATAGGGTATTTATAGGTATAAAAATGAATCTTTATATCTAAGTACATGAACCCAAATAAATAAACCATACTTGAACTTAAAACCATACATTGATTAATATTTAATTATGTAACTAATACATGAACATAATTAAATTCCTAACAATGAACTTAAACATTTATGCATCTAAACTAACTTTCAAATTACTCTTCAACAGTCCCCCTTAATTTGAAATTTTCTTTCATCCCCCAAGTCTTGTTCTCAAATGTTGAAAAATTTTCAAATTTGCGTGATTTCGTAAAAATATTCGCAACTTGATCATTAGTCCTCACATGCTTGAGTTCCATTTTATTCTTTGTGATACATTCTCTAAGAAAATGATACCTCATATCTATATGTTTTCTTCGATCATGAAAAACTGGGTTCTTGACTAATGCTTGTGCAGACTTGTTATCAATGCATATTTCAATTGCTTCCTTTTGTGGCAAGTGAAGTTCATTCAATAGCCTTCTAAGACAAATAGCATGATAAGTGCATGAAGTTGTAGCCATATATTCAGATTCACAACTTGACAAAGTCACAATAGGTTACTTCTTTGAACTCCATGTAATAGCACAATCACCCATAAAAAACATGAAACCAATTGTGTTTTTTCTATCATCAATATCTCACATAAAAATCATTAAGCTTGAAATCAACAGATGATATATAGAGTAATGCATAGTTAATTGTACCTTTGATATATTGGAGAATCCTCTTATAGCCGCCTTCATATGAGTATAAGTAGGTGCCTCCATGAAACGACTTATCAATCCAACAACAAAGAGAATATCCAAGACATGTCAAGTATCTCAAGCATCCAACAAGGTTTTTGAATACAGAAGAATCTTTCTTAGCTCCATCATCAAACTTTGTCAATTTAATTCCACATTCTATGGGTGTTGTCACCATATTGCAATCAAGCATTTGGAACTTCTTCAATATATCTTTTGCATATCCTTCTTGTGAAATAAAAATTATGTCTTTCATTTGCTTCACCTCCAAGCCCAAATAGTATGACATCAATCCAATATCTGTCATCTCAAACTCCAAAGATATAGTTTTCTTGAACTCTTGAAACAATCTTGGGTTATTACTGGTAAAAATAAGATCATCTGTCGGAACCCACTCCCGGAGCCCGACTGTCCCAGGAGGTGAGCCCTGCTGAGGCCCATTCCCGAGACACCTGAGCTGGCTGAATTCCTAGACCTGACACTTTCTGCTAACTCACCTTTCGCTGCTTGCGGACCAAAATTGGAACACTTCAAATCATAATTTCAAGTTGACTTCTTCATATAAATCATAGCTCTATGTCTCTTGTTTATTTTGAAGCAAGAATCACCTAAATCGGAGGTCTATAGCTCGAGATATGCTTAAAATTCTAAACTAAACTCATTACCCGACCAAGC
>JAOSBK010000006.1:31080160-31102668 GCA_027568895.1 Erythroxylum shatona | reverse complement strand
CTCTAGATTTAATTAGGCAGTAGCATTACGAATTAGGAAAACCGATTAATCAAGGCAACAACTACATACGATGCGTCGTTTAACCTAGGTCATGTTATCCCTAATGATTACGAATCATTATTCGCTGCACATGAATTTCAACATAACAATTACGGATTATATCAAAATTCTAGCAATGGGTTTGCAATTAACAATTCAATGAACGCATTAAAATTATCAAATCACAATATCCAATGGATTCATACACAAATAACCGAACAATAATGAAAATCTGGTTATCCATACACAATACCCAAATAAATTAAAATAGGATAACACAATCATTTTCTAATGAGAGAAAGAAACAACAAAATAATAAAAA
The DNA here is from genome assembly GCA_027568895.1 of Erythroxylum shatona. Taxonomy (NCBI): domain Eukaryota; kingdom Viridiplantae; phylum Streptophyta; class Magnoliopsida; order Malpighiales; family Erythroxylaceae; genus Erythroxylum; species Erythroxylum shatona. Next base: position 31,102,307 of record JAOSBK010000006.1, on the reverse strand, counting down.
ATACTTAACCCGAGTCATCGATGTCAATGTCAACTCCAATCTGGCGTCGGGATGCCTAGCCCTTCATGAGTCTTTCAAAAAAAATTGTTTCAGCCCTCATCCAATGTCTTTACTTAAATACCCCTTTAATTTCTCACTGTTCAATACCGCAAGCTTCGGCGTCACGCAAGCCCACCGAAGATGCAACTGTTGCGCCTCCACTGTGCCTGTCTTCACGCCTGCACAGCGTCCCTCTTGTTTCCACTGCCGTGTTTGTATTTGTTGTGTCGACACTGTGCAATTCCTCACTGTAGCTTATGATGGGACAAATAAAAACATCTCAATTAAAACCCTCCCTGTGGGTTGCGCTCTACGTTGTAAAATGCAGCTGTTTTAGCTACGTGGGTTAAACTCGGCGTTAGCTGCATTTAACGTTGACGCAGCTAACGTAGCAGCGTAAACGTTGTGTACAAACGCATGCGCCCACTTTTTTTTTGCAAACACTATTAATTCTCCTATTTTAAATTTTCTTGTTTTTTTTTTTTCTTCTTACTCTACGAAGACAAGCAAAAATGAATCTTCAAAAAATGACCCAAATGTAATGCTTCTAACTCACTTTAATTTCTTTACTACGAAATTGTACCTAAAATCATATATGAATTAAAATGAGTATCTTAAGCATTTTCATGTCAATATTTACTAAGTGTAAATGATTAAATATATCAACAATTAAACACATATCATGAAACTACCATTATAAGGAGGGAAGAAGAGTTTAAAAAAAGAATAAAGAAGAAAATTCATTATTCAAGTGTAAAAGTTGATATTCTAGTTGTCACCTATCCAATTGGTGTAGAGTATAATTTATCACGTCCGTTGGTTTTTGTTTAGCATATGGTGATATATGTTATATCATCTAGTGATATAATTTGCGTAATGTAATAGTAGCTTTTGAATAATATTGTTGCATTTTTGGTATAGTATAGTGGCACAGTAGAGATAAGTAATGAGAATAATTCTTTAGATGTAATGGCCTCACATAGTGGGTAGAGAACATTAAGACATAATACTTAAAATAGGAATGAAGTTTTAAAATTTTGAAATGACGTTTGATTTGTACTAAAAGTATGTATGACATTACAAGTTTGCAGTAGATATAAAGGGATGAAAAAAATGAGGAAGGAGAGTTTAAGAGCATAACATTTATTTTGTTTCAAAGATATTTGAAAAAAATCATGAGGGTTAAATATAATGAAACCTAGATGTAGCAAAAGAATTGGGCGCAATGCTTGACTAAATTGTTGGTTAGATGACGTTATTTGGACTATAAGTAAATTTGAAGATTTGCACAACTATGATTTGATTCCAAGTAACACAAGGTTTATGAGGCAACATTAGGTTATGAATAGCCAAGTAAGGTGTAGATTAGAAATGAATGACATTTTATGAAATCAGGTTATGCATAAATATATAGTGCATTGTTATAGTTAATAGGTGGATATGAAAACATGACCTATTTACAAAAGAATTTTCTCAATCATTTAAACAAGTTTAGATGAGTGAGGTTGGAAGAAGAAGATTTAAAAGTGGTGTATAAAATGTTTATTCAAATAAAATAAATAGTACATTTTTCTTTAGAATTGACTATAATGAGCATGAAAGGTTCAAAAATATTTTTTGGGCATATGTGAGGAGTTAGGTAGCTTATGTTGAATTTGGTGATATGATCACCTTTGAAACCACTTATTTTGTGAACAAATACTAAATATCATTTGCTCCAATTATTAATATAACCCACTACAAAGCAATTTATATTGCTTGGTCATGCATTATTAGGTAATGATACTACTAATAATTTTTATTGGCTTTTCATATATGGTTATAGTGCATCAATGGGAAGTCATCTAATGTGACAATTATACATAAGTGTAAGAGTATAGGTAATGCCATTAAGCTAGTATTTTCTACAATAAGACATAAACTATGCCTGTGTCATATATTGAAAAAAGTACTTGAGAATTTTGGTACATATAAGAGTAATAAAAAGGTTGAAAAATACATTTATGAATTTTATATATGATACCAACAACACTATGGAATTTGTAAAAAAAATGGAGTGAAATGATTATCGTATTTGACTTAGAAAATAATTCATGGCTAAGTCTCTATTTTATAAATGTATAAGGTGGACTACAATATACATTGGGGAATATTTTTTTTTTGAAGGGGATGGGATGGGAATGCAGTTGATAAATAAAAGCGAGGGTATAATGCTTACCTTAATAACCATATACATGCTCTTAGTATACTGAGACAATTTGTTAAGCAATATGAGGAACTAATAAGAGAAAAGAATGAGTGTGAGATGAAATTTGATACCTATCTCCTTGATGACGTGATTTGATATTGAGAAAGAATTTTAGAAAGCATGAAACAATACCTTGTTTCGTATTATATAAGAAAAACTATTAAGTATGTAATATTATTTGTCTATACACAGTTGCATTAAGTGATTTATTCCTATTAACAAAGTCAATTTCATGTTGTTTAAATTTAAGGGAATTATGTTGCAACATGCTTTTAAAATTTTTAGTAGGTTTAAGATCGAAAATATTCCAAAATTATCTATTTATTAGGAGGTGGCATAAGTATGTGTTTAGTGGCATACACAAGTAAAGATTGAGAATATTCAAGAGGATAATGATATTAATCTTAGTAAGAAAAAGAAAATGGAATTAGATTTCTGTAAGTCCTGTGATCATATGAAAGATAATGAATCAAAATTTGACTATTTGTACAATATGTTAAACAAATAAAGTAAGAAATTTATAATAGAAACTGCAATTGATTCAGGGGATGTTGGTGACTATTTTGGGCATTACCAAATCTCTCCAAGAGGTATTAGGTTGAAGACCTAGTTTTCTTCAAGCTATGTGGTAGGCCAAGAATAAGAAGGATGAGATCTTAAATGGAGGAAGTTAAAAAGAAAAAACTTAAAAAAGAAAGTTAGTTATTAAAGATACTAACAGTAATAATTTCACACGTTAAATGTATTTTTACTTTTCACAATATTACAGGATGATTGATTATATATCTATTTGCTTATTCGAATGTTCTTACTTAGGTACCTTGCCGAGGAGGGACATTTGGATACATTTAACAATGATAATAAAGATAAGGTTGGAAATATAAATTATCATTTTATTTCATATAATTAGTAAGTACAGTATGATGTATGATTTGATTGTATATATGTATAGGCTATCATAAATGTTTGAAATAGACAATTTATGAAAGTACTAATGTAATTGTGTCCAATAGAAAACTTCCTTACCAAAATTTAAATGGACTCAACTTCTATCATTTATACTAAATTAATGATGTTCATATATAGCCCTAGAAGTAGTTCATAAGTTTAACTACCAAATATAGGATGATAGATTTAATATTATGTTTGGTGAGTTGTGAAAAGAAGAACCAAAGCTTGGAATGAAAGATAATGTATGACAAACAAAATTGTATTCCTATATTTGTTCCTAAAGTTGTGAATAAAATTATCAAAGATTATGTCTGATATATTATTCATTATTTGTTCATGGTGTAAATCATATTCTTTGTTAATTGAAAGGTTCCTCTAATGTAAATTAATTGTATATAAAAACAATTCCATCTGCTTATAAGCACCCTAATTAATTTGAGGTCTCACACATACCCAAAAATACGATTGTGTCAACAAATTGTCTGCCATTAGAGAAGATAAGAGTAGTAAATGACATTTAATATAATGGTGTTCCATCTCATGTTTTCCTGCATAGCATATAAGGAGTAGTGCATATCTTGAAACATGGGCAAGTTTATGCCTGTGTTGGTTTATACATCAATTTTGTAGTTATATATGGTTTTACAGACATTTGGTTTGTGACCATACTAATCTATAAATCAAGTTTATATACCATAAGCATGGTCATGTTAATAGCTATAAGGATGGCAAATAAAGTTTGGTTAGGCCTAATCTAACTTGATTAAACCAAATTTTAGACCATGTTTATACTTTTTATCAAAAAATTTAGGCTTTGGGATTCTAATTGGGCTCAAGTTCGACATTTTGGGCATAAACGAACCAAAAGCCTATATGATTTAATTCATTTCCTCTTTTTTACTTGACTTTATGTTAAAAATAAGGAAAAGCCCTTAGCTGTATGTCTCTTCTTAGCTTCTTAATTCTCTCTTGCATTTTCTCCTTTTTGTAAAGAAAAAAGGTAGTTGAATGAGTATATTTAGGACAATTACTGCTTTATTCGTGATTCGGTAATTTTATGTGAGGCTCAACTTAGTAATCATTGCACCTACTCTAGTATTTTCCACCAACAGTAATCTTTCTTTTATTTCCTTTTATATTTTTCTTTTTCTGCTTGTTCTCATAGATTTTATTTTCTCTTTCATTTCCATTTTTATTTGGTTTCCATTATCTTTTATGCATGGGCATGATTTTCTTTTAGCTACCTCCCCTACTTGCGCTCTCTCTGTTTTGGGAGTTTGAAGGATAACATTCATCATTTTTAAGAGCCTAGGCTTAATCATGCTTTAGGAGCCTTGAAACCCAATCGATATTTAGGACAAACTTGAGTTGAAATAAAAATCTGGGCTAAGTCAGGCCATAGATTTTAGGTCTGACTTGACTTATTGTCAATCCTAATTATTTATGCTCTTATATGGATAAGAGGAAGACTAGTATATTTTACTTTTTTGTGCCATCAATTTCATTCTATCTAATTGATTCATACAAATATTAATAGTTTAAACTTGATATATTATGAATATTTTAAGGATGTTGCAAAATGTTAATGATACAAGTTATAAAATCAAATGTAAGGATCAACTACTTTATGAAATTGGAGCTTAAATATCATAAAATCCACGCTATAAATTACCTAATCTTAGAGGAATTGTGGAATTAAGTTACATTTGTGACAACATAGTTAAATTTGTTGTCGTTATAAATATTTGAAAACATATAATAATTACATAAAATTGATGATTACTAATGAAATTAGGAGGACCTTCAAATACATTTAATGTTATAGTTTCAAGGTTATGATAAAAGTTTTTAGTTATTGCAGTTTTTGTAATTTAGGAATTTGCGTGTTCCATTAGTTTTTATATAAAGTTAAACCTATTTATTTATTGTTATATGAATTTATATGTTCAATTTACTTGTTGCATATTTGTAAATCCATAATTAATTTTAAATTAATTGTTTAAGTAAACTATCTTAAACTTTTCAATCAAAGTTGCATACCTTATTGTTAAATAATTTACTTGCTTTAAGCAAATTTATTATAAAATCTTGCATGACTCAGTATGTTTTTTATTTCCATTAACATTATTTGAAGAAATGACTCATATCTTACATTTAAAATATTTTTTTTATTATTTTAAAGTTTTATAAATTGAGAAGTTAGTGTATATTTGATTCAATCAGAAGTTGTTTTATATTTATAAACTTTTAATTTCATCTTGTTATGTCAAAAATTTATGATTTTGAAATTGTTAGGTTAATGCCTTTTTTTAATTTGGGAATGTTTATGTCTATGATTTTTTTTATATAAAGTTGAACCTACTTAGGAATTATATTTTGCATGAAATATGTTTTTTTTTAATATTCAAACACGAAGAAGATAGGCTGGATGACTAATTGTACATAATATGGAAAATGAGCATATGAGTGCTTGTGTTCCCCTATAGAGCATATAAAGAGTAGTACACACCCTAAAACACATGTGTGTTCTTATATAAATGTCTTTATATAAGTTTGTAAGTAGTATGCAACCTTGAACATGGTCATGATAATGGTCATATTCTTATATGAATTTATCCAATTGTCAAAGGCATTAGTTATAAGATCAAACATAGATATTTTATGGAATAAGAGGTTTAATTATATAAAATTCATCATAGAATTTACCTAATTTTAGCGGGATTATGGTTTAAGTGTACTAGTAATGACATTTTAGTCAAATTTGCATTCCTTATGGATGAAAATTGATGGCTTCATAAATGAGTCTAATCGTTTTATCATTCCATAAAATTAATGATTAGATAATAAAACTAGGAGTATGTTTGAAGCTTTATAACCTTCAATTTCATTTAATATTATCGACCCAAAGTTGTATTTAATGCATTTTGTTAATGCATTTTGTTATTACATTTTGTGAAATTTGGAAAATTTCACGTTTCATTAGTGTTTTTGATAAAGTTAAACCTATTTATATTTCTTATGAAATTATATATTCAATTATTGCATGGTCGTGTGTATCTTTATTCCTTTTTGAAGCACATATAGTGTAGTACATGGCATAAAAAATAGGTGTGTTTGAATCCTTATTCCTTCTTGGAGCACATACCAATACACTTGAGTATCCAGTAGTTTCAATTTCATTCTATGTAATTGATTTACACCTATATTCAGAGTGTATAAATGAATATATGATCTCAAATTTGGGGATGCTTCAACTTATCTTTGGTGTTAGTTATAAAATTAAATATATGTATCTACTCATCAATGAAATATGATATTTAATTTCATAAAGTTTATACACTAATGTCAAAGAAATAATAGTTTAAGTTTACTATCTTTGACATTTAAGTCAAATTTACATTCTTTATGGATGGGAATCGGCGACTTCAGAAATTGACATAGAGAAATTCATGCTACCAATATGAAAATTAATCATGCTCAGCTTTTCTCAAGCTGGATTTCTATTCATCTTGAGTATTGTAACATTTCAAGGATGAGCTCTTTATAAGCATATTGTAGAATAATGAAAAATTTTGTCCACCCTAAATTCTTGACCATTTGTACCACCTTTATGGACAAACTAATTTCCATTGAAGAATATAACTCCATGTTTTTTTTGTTTAAAAGGTCTAGTTCCTGAAATTTAATACCTTTCTAAGTGAACTTCATTGGTGAAACATAACATTAGATGTTTCCTCTCATTAGATACTCGAGGTTCATTCTATACAACTACTCATCTATTTGATATGCTCTTACCCATGCTTTAGGTTGGTCTTTTACTTAAATTTATAGAAAATGACAAAGCTTCTTAGTATGAATAGATTTGGACTTATAGCATGTAAGGGACTGCAGAGAGATTCAATAATTTTGATTATATAGGTATGTTGCTAGCCGTGTATATAAAGAAAATCCTAAACTTATGTTAAGTTATTATGAACATAGTTGACTATACTTGTATGTACTAAACAATTTTCTTTTAGAAAACGATTAATACATGTGCTCCAAATCTTATTGATTGAGAAATCCTTCCATAAACACGATTTGGAACAAGTACATATAACTACCTATATCCAAATGAAAACCTTTTATAAACATAGTTAAGTAAACGAATGTGTACCAATATATGTCTAAAATAGTATTCCTTAAGAAAGCCTTCCATAAACATAGTTTGACATATAAGCACGCACTAATTTGTGTTGTAGTCGGATAACACTTTGGAATATGTGAACACAGTTCTATTAATGGCCATATTAAAACTTGGGTTCTTTTGAAGCTTGACTAAAGGTTTTCTTTGTAAAAAGTAGCCCTACATTGTTTATGGAGTAGTAATATCTTTTTAAGAATGTTGGTATTTTTTAGATAGGGTGATAGTACTCTTTGAAAAATGAAGTGATAGTAATTTTTTGCATATTATAGTGATATTGTTTTCATAAGGTGGTGGTATATTTTTGAACATAACTTATGATATTTTTATCTATATAGTCCTATTTTTTAAAATGACAATAGTGATATTACTTATTTCAAGTGATAGTATTTAAAGGATTAAGATAACTTTTTGATAAAAATGATGGTAATTTATGTATATAGTACTGTTGTTCTTTAATAATAGAGGTAGTAATTTTTGTTTTAGGTTGTGATATTAGCAAAATATATTAGTGATACCCAGAGTATTGAGGAAAAATTTATTTTAATATCGATAGTTTTGATAAAAGTAATATTTCTAATTTAATGTGATGGCATATTTTTTTGTATAGGCTTATAGTATTTGGTATATAAATTGATGGGGTTTGTTCATATTTCGTTAAGGAATTTTTAATAGAAAATGTTTTTTTAGATATAGCACTGGTATTTTTATTTCATAAGAGTGATGGTTTTTCTTTCTTAAAGTGGCAATATTTTTTAATAAGCATATGGTATTTTGACTGTAAAATCTTTTAATGTAAACTATTGAATAAATATTTTTTTGTTAGTTACAATACTTTACTGGAAATATTGTATGAATAGAGATGAGTGAAAAAATTAATGAATATCTTAACCACATCACTTTTCTATTTATTTGAAAGTGACAACCATGATATTTCATTCATATAATAATCTTTAAATGAGTTAAACAATAATCCACACTATAATAATTAAATTATAAACAATCATTGCATGGTTTTTATTATGCATATTTTATTTGCAGTTAAATTACAGGAGGAAGATATTAATGGTATAAGAAGTTGTAGTTACATGACATCACTCAGTTGTAAAGGTGCTTCTAAATCTTCGATGGATGCTTCCACTAAAAGTCATATATGTCAACAACAACATATTGTATGTTAAATATATACACAACATAAACACGTGAACTTAGAATAACCACTGATCTAGGTGTCTATCCCCATATCAAAATTTCAAGTCACAATGTTCGTAAATCTCACAGTTATTACTTTATATAATAATAGTGAAATTAGTCAAAATATTATTCACTATTTATAAGTGAACTCAACACCAATTTGTAAATGAAAAAAAATCAAAGCTGAGATTTACAAAATGTTATTCTTACTTGTTCTTCTGGCTTAAGAATTTTCTTGTATAAGAGATAAGAAATGTGGACTAGAAAACTGTAACGTTACATTATAGGCTAATTAACATTATCACTTGCAACAAAATATGTGCCAACAGTCACAAGCAAACTTTTGTTGGGTCACAAGAAAATGCAATGGGATGTTAGGATGTTATCTTATCACAAATATTGCAAACACTAAATTGTAACCCACTAACTCCATTATCCATATGATTTGAACTGAATATCCTAAACTCTCCTACTTTAAATAAAACACACTAATACCATTTCTGATTATTCTAATGTATGGGGAAAAACTATAAGTAAAAATATTCAGGTCTAAGTCATTATCTAAACCATTATTTCACAAAATAAAGCATTTTTAGGAAGTACGAAACAAAGATAATATCCATACTCAAGTAATTGTATGCACTTTAACACCAGTTTCCAAATTATATACTAGAAAATAATATGTAATAAATCAATTGTTGGACAAAGATTTGTCCAACTTTTCCTTAAATATTTGGGTTATATCTACCTAATAAAATTACGTATGAAATTTGATTCCACCACAACATTTGTTATCTTCCTTTTTTACATTTAAAGATGTTAAGATTACTTACCACAAAATTGAGTCCATTATGACAGTGTTTAGATGAACTTTAAGAACTGCATTCTCAAGTAACAAAATTGATGAAAACCGCTAACAAATTGCTAGTTATGCATAATATAAGACATATGTAAAGAATTATAATATTATTAAGGAATTTAAAAGTTATTTTTTTCTTAATTTTCAAAATTGTTTCACCATTATTAGTCTTAAAATAAGAAAGGACTTCACTCATTGTCAACCCAAACTTAAAAGTCCAAATAGTGTCACAATCAACAAAACTACAATAACAGTTATATCAAAACTAAATTAATGTTAAATAATATAATATGTGCATCCTAAAAAATAATAACTACATATGCATTAATATTAGCCCAACAAATAACATATTTACCACATCTTTGATACAACTTTTCTATGAAAGGATTGCATATGTATAGATTCAAAAGTTTGAAGTCTATTGTGAGATGAAGATTTTTTCCTAACTTCTATCAACTCTAATCTTATTACATTACTATCCTTGAAGTTCAATATTTATTCAAATTCATTTTCATAAATACACATTCTAAATTTTAGAATAATTTAATCTTGGCTCCTCATTCATAATAATTTTTGTCTCTTCAACTTCTATTTGTTATCTTCGACTTCCATTATCAGAGTCTTCCCACAACTTAAGTCTTTTTTAATGCTAGCATTTCATATAGAATATCAATTTATTGTACCTAATAATTCAAATGTAGCAAAGGCTTCTTTAAGGTATATCACTTCTTAAACCTTTTCTTCCTAATCTTCTCCTTAATTTTCATCTCTTTAGAGACAACCTCAGACTTATCCTCATCAATTGTTGGTGTGTATTCACGTTTAAGAACATTTTCTTCTTTTTGGTTGGTCATTAGCATCTCCTTATGCCTCCGCAACTGTTACTCATATATATTATTTGTCATTGGCACCTTTCTTTTCCCTATCATTTAACTAAAATGTCATCTATTCACACAAAAATCAAATATTACAAACAAATTTTCAATAAGTTAGTAACTTATTACCTTTGGTTCATCTACCACCTATGAATGTTCCTTACTTTCCTTATCACCTCTTACCCACCGTGATGATTCATTAGGTGACCCTTGTTATAATCGACCATTCACATCAAAGATAAGTTAAGATGTAAATTAGTTAAACTCTTTCTAAATGATATTTTAAAATATTATCATAAATTTACAATTATAACATTACCTTTGGCTTCTAATATTCTTGCTTTAATACTTACAAACATATAACACCTTGTTGATGTTGATGTCATCCCACTTGAATAGATGGTTCATATATAACTTATACAAATAAAAATCTACATACAAATTATAAATTGAGGTTAGGTTTTATGAATTACCAATTTTTTACATGTCTATATATTCATTAATAATTTCAATTTACAAGATGCATAACGTACTATCAATACCACTATGGATCCACTTATACAAGGTACAATACCTTTGGCCTTTATAACTTGGTAAAATGTGCAAGCATGCTTACAAAGATGGTTCGTGATAAAGTGTCCTCAACTAAGTTGCTTGCAATTGTTAATAAAGATTACAGTATCCAACAACTATATATTGATACTATAATTGGAATTTAGGCATAAAAACACACATCAAGAAGGAAGTTACGTCAGAAAATTCCTTCATGTAACATCCCATTCCCACTAAGAGTTAGAAACCTAAAATTTGATACATGTGAGATCAATGAGACATTAAGAAAAATGCATTTTATACTCACGCATAATGTTAGCATACATGTACGTGAATTTGAATTTTTGTACAATAAAATGACTGTACATGCACTCATTTGACATTTTCTAGGTATAATTGAATTATAAATGTGTTATATTGAGAATTATGGTTTTTATATACTGTAAATTGATTTGGAGAGTGTATTTTATTGATTTAGAATTTTTGGTGAAGTTTGTGAATTTTCGGAGATTTCAGGGTATTTTTGGACTAGAAAAATGCCAAGTCCTAGAACAATTGAGGAATAGTATTATAAATAAGAGTCTAATGGTAGTGGAAATTTTTATAAGTGACATTAAGATTTAATGACAAGTGTCACTGAAGATTGGGAGAAAATTGGAGACAAATAGACTAGCTTACTAAAGACCAAAATGAGACCATAAGAAAGTGACAAGTGTCAATACCCCTCACCACCTACTATTTTTTTTACCTAAATTAAAGACCATATTGTGATCTTTCACTTATCATTTACAACAATTGCTTCTTTTCTTCATTTTGTTCATTTGCTCTCGTCTTCTCATTCTTCTCTCCATCTACGAAACTCACTTTGACCTCAGCAATGATGATCGTGTCTGTGGAGGAGCTAGGGTTTCTTGGTGATTGAAGAAAATGAAGCTAAACAAGTAAATATAAGGGTGAACTTTTCTTGATTTGTTGAAGGAAGCATATTTGATGATAGTTAGAGTTTAAATGGACATAAAATGGTGATTTATGTATGTTGGAATGCGGGTAAAGAAATGAATACATTGATGTCTTTCTTTTATGTGTATGATGATTAATGATTCATAAATTGATGTAGAGATGAATTAGAGTTAGAGATGAATATTTTTGAAGTGTGTTGGACATGTATAGATGCAGTGTTTCCACTGAACATACATCTGTATTTTTGCCATATCTTGGTCTATAGACATCTAAATGGGATGATTTTAAGTTTAAATTAAACTAGAGACAAATTACTATATTTTTGATGAAGAAATTGAAATTGAAATATGTCTCTAAGAGTTTTAAACTTTAGCTCGAATTTGAGTTTATGGATTCTGTCATGGTTTGGAATAGTCTGTAGTGTTTTTAGCATAACTTGTAGAATATCGAACTAAATTGCATGAAATTAGTCTCATTTGAAACTCAAGACATAAAGGAACAATTGCTTAGAAGAATATTTTGCCTAAATCCTTCATTTTTCTTATCAAAATTGCCATGAAACATTGATCCAAATGTTTATTTTCAGAAGAGCCAGAATGAAGTTTGAAAAAGAGAGGATCTCATGATCGTGCTCAAGCATGATCGTGGCTCTTAAGGGTCACAAGAGATCTCACGATCATGCACAAGCACAATCGTGTATAGTGAAGGTGTAGTGAAAGTTGACAGACTCGAACATCCTTTGATCTTTTGGCTATAACTTCTTCTCCCAACCTCCAAATGACATGGACTTAAACCATTAGACTCGTAACACATTGATATTCATCTTCACCAAAAATTATAAACATCTGTAATCATTCTGAGAAATTGATTGAAGAATTTGGGACGGAATTGATGATGAGTTCTGGAAAATGATAACTAGAGTATTTTCACTAAACATGCTTTGGTATTTTAGGCATAACTTGTTATGTAGTTATCCAAATGAGATGATTATTGATTTACAGTAAACTAAAGACATGAGGCTACAAATTTTTGGAAGAAATCTAATTTCAATTATGCCTATAAGAACTCCATATTTTTACTTGAAGTTGAATACAAGGTACTGTTATAGTTTAAGAATAGTCTATATTATCTAGAGTATAACTTTCAAAAAACTCAACCAAATTAAATGATCTTAGTGTCATTAGAAACTTAAGAGATAGAAAAACAATTTTATAGAAAAAATTGTTCTTAAATTGCTTCATTTGCATTGTCTAAATGATCCAAAAATAGTAGACCTGAAAGTTAGTTTTTGGAAAAATCTGAAATGATTCATTGGGTTATGAAATTAGATTCAAAGTGTTTATTTAAGGTATAAACCCTACGTACAAATGATACTTAAGTGAGTTTTGATATTGGATTGATTTTGTGACTAGAATAATAGAAAAATACTTGGGATTGTTATGAACATGCATTGTGCATATTTCATAAACATACATGTGCATTAACAAACACTTATAATTGTGCAAAAGTGTGATATGTGTATATTGCTTGATGTAAAGGAGCAATTGGAACGTCAACATCCAGACGTTGTTGGAACTTCAAGGCAATAGCTTCGAGAGCAATCTGTGAGTAACCTAGACGATTTTACGCAATTAATTGTTTGCTTTAGAATATGTTTTGAATGATGATATGAATGTGATTTGATTATATTAATGTCAGACAATGAAGGACTAAGACTTGATGCATGAATATGATATTGAAGTGCTATTTCTATGTAAATATGACGAACTAAATGCTTCTTAACATGATTCATTGATTTTGAGAGATGCATTCCATACATGGATGTATGATCAGATAATGAGAGTTGTGACATAAGTAGCCACCGAAAACAAGCTTAAAGCTCTAAATGTGATTAAGAGCCAAAGGTTCACTAAGTAAAATGAGACATGTATCCCTAACGGATAAAGGACAGTATAAATGAGCCCGGTGTCCACACTAGATACGGAATAGTTTAGGCACTCAGTCACAAAAACATAATAATTGGAAAGAGCCAGATGAACATTTCATATTCATTTTAATAAGTATGTTTAATTTTTTGAAATATAGAATTGTTTTACCCTTAAGTGAGAATGTGATATGTGATAATTTATGCAAAATGCAAAGATGTGGATTTTATGTTATATGTGTGATGTGTTGCATGAATTGAGTGAACCATCAATGATGGTTACCTCATTAAGTTTATAAAACTCACCAAAATTGAAACGCTGATTTTTCAGGACTGAGAGAGGACATTAGCTTCTGAGAGACGCTACAAGAAGTATATTCTTGTACTTTTGGGAGAAGATATGGCTTAAAAGTCGGATAGTTGGGACTAAAAGATTAGTTAGACATTTTGTGTATTTCCTCTTACATGTAGCACATTTTGTATTAGGATGTGATGATGTATATGCATGGATACTCGAAAGATACAATGTATTTTACGTTCGGATTTATGGAATGAAATGAGGAAATTTGCTTTTAAATTATTTTATTTTCTTGAGAATGCCTTATAGGAGAATAAAGAATAATGATGTCATGTTTAAGTGAATATCGGGATGGAATGTAACGGGCAATTATCATAGGTTATGTACTGGAATGTCCTCAGGGTGTTCTGGTGCGTACCCCGTGGTAGTGATGCATTACATTTTGGTATCAGAGCATGATTTGGCATCCATAGAGACATATAGGAATTTTAAGCATGAAATATCGTGATAAATGCGGATAATGATTGAAGATATTGTTTATTATAGGTCATCCGATATAGGTGATCAAGTGGGGTAATCTGCTGACTTAGGATCTATAAGAGCCAATGGAGAGTCTTCGATACCTCGACCAGAGGAGATGCCTTCTAGAGTTCCTGAGAGAAGGGAGAAGAGGTATGATAGGCTATAAAAGTAGGGGGATGTGGAATTTTATAGAAGTACAGACCCAACAGAGGTCAAGGGATGGATAGAAATGATGGAGAGAGTTTTCGATCTAATAGACTGTGAGCTGGACGAGAAGTTTGATTATGCAGTGTCCTTATTGTAAGGCCCAACTTATCAGTGGAGAAATACTATCCCAGGTAGTATCACCAAGCCTTGCAACCTGAAGTGAGAGGACTTCCTGAGGGTCTTCAAGGAGAACTACATGCCCAAGATCTACTTGGATAGTAAGATGAAAGAGTTCCTGGATCTGAAGCAGGGTAGGATGTCAGTGGCAGAGTATGAGATCAGGTTCAATGAGTTGATGGGATATGCTACGGCTTTGATTCCTACCGAAGAAGATAAGTGTAGAAGATTCGAAGGTGGGTTGAGCATAAAGATTGGACAAGACTAGCGATCTCTAACCTGAGTAGTTTCACTGAGTTGAGAGCTGTTTCGATCAGAATTGAGCAGCTGCTAAGAGAGGGACAAGCAGAGTCTAGGCAAGGGTCCAAATTGAAGATGTCTAATGAGATTTAGAGTAGTTCAAGTAGAACATTCAGTAAGCACTAGAATCGAGCTTTCAGACCACCGGCTGGATCAAAACAGTTAGGATTCAGATAGAGGGGTGGTTTTGTACAGTCTGGCAGTGGAAGAGGTGCGGAGCAACCAATCGCAGCCCTAAGCCCTAACCATACAGGAAGCTCAGGACTCTCATAATGTCATTGCAGGTACACTGCTTATTTATGATCATGAAGCATTTACATTGCTAGATCCAGGATCTACACATTCCTTTATCGCACCGCATCTGACATCTAGGCTGCATTGTGATAGAGAGTTATTACAGTATAGATTAGAGGTGAGTACACCAATAAGTATTACTACAATTATAGGAGAGGTCTGTAAGAGATGCTTGATTCGAATTGATCAAACAGAATTGGAGGCAGACTTGATTATACTATAGCTGAGAGGGATAGATATTATCCTAGGCATGGATTGACTCACTGCTTATAGGGCTATCATAAACTGCTATACCAAGGAGGTAGTACTAGAATCTCCTAGTCAACCGAGAGCAGTTTTCAGAGGAATTAATCTAGCCAGGTTGATATCATTTATGAGTGCATTGAGGATCATGGAAGGTGGAAGTGAGGCCTATCTGGACCATGTCATCGATACTTGAGCTGAGTAGAATGTGTAAGACATTCTTGTGGTTAGGTAATTCCTGGATGTGTTTCCCACTGAGCTATTTGGTTTACCTCCAGATCGAGAGATGGAGTTTACAATTGATTTAGCTCCGAGTGCAGCTCCTATATCCATTCCTCCATATAGGATGTCACCTAAAGAATTAAAGGAGTTAAAGGCTCAGCTACAGGAGTTACTAGAAAAGGGTTTTATTAGACCCAATATTTTACCTTAGGAAGCTCTAGTTTTGTTTGTAAAGAATAAAGATGGGACTTTGAGGTTATTCATCGATTATAGGCAACTGAATCGGGTGACAGTGAAGAACAAGTACCCGTTGCCTAGAATTGATGATTTGTTTGATCAGTTGCAGGGAGCATAGGTATTCACTAAGCTAGATTTGAGATCGGGGTACTATAATTTGAAGATAGAAGAGGCTGATGTACCTAAAAGTGCATTCAGGAGCAGTTATAGGCACTTTGAGTTTTTAGTAATGTCGTTTGGGTTAACTAATGCCCCGGTAACATTTATGGCCTTGATGAATAAGGTGTTTCAGCCCTACTTGGACTGCTTTGCGATAGTGTTTATGCAACATCCCACCACCACAAGATACATACCCAAACATTTAAACATATTCAAGTACATATCTTATGATAATGGCACGTTAGAGCAAAAGCAAAACAAAATTATACATGGCATCATCTAACCTAATCGAAAGTCACTAAATTTTAAAACCATTCATTGCATTAATCCCCACAAATTTACATTGTTTCCTTTAGACAAATATTTACATAACCTAATACAGGTTATAACAAAAACAACAAAATACAAAACACAATACTCTTGGAGTCAGCCGACAGACCTCTGA
Organism: Erythroxylum shatona; assembly: GCA_027568895.1. NCBI lineage: Eukaryota > Viridiplantae > Streptophyta > Magnoliopsida > Malpighiales > Erythroxylaceae > Erythroxylum > Erythroxylum shatona. The sequence goes on along the minus strand of JAOSBK010000006.1, from coordinate 31,085,478 downwards.
TCCATAACAAAATCCAAAGAGTCCTTTAGTCCTGTCTAAGAACTAGTCTCCTGTCTCGTACCTGAAAAACCACGTTGCAATTTTTATGAGTTTTGCGAACTCAATGAGTGAACCATCATTGATGATTTCACCGGATTACAAACACATACCACATATTTCACATATACTAGATTTCATTTATCGAACATAGCCTATGAACCATCTAATGGTCTAGTGGGGATATCGGAAGAGTTCATTAATGAGAGCTTGCACTAATAGACTTGTTATTTAGTTGAGTTTTTCCCTGGGTGCAGTACGCCCTTTCCTACCATGCAAACTTTAACTATGTGGGCTTGGCAGACTCTGGATGTAGACGATGTCCTCTCTATAGGCACAACGTTCTTTTTATTTTGATTCTAGTATGAGGTGGCTTTACAACCAATTCTCGAGCAGGGCCCGTGGATTTTTAGAGGAAAATCCATGGTTCTATAGTAGTGGCACCCTCAGTTTGTGTTTGATAAATTTAGAGTGTTTAGAGTGCCTATTTGGGTACGATTAAATGGATTACCATTCCCTTTATGGAATGAGCACAGTCTTGGTCTTCTAAGCCAATGGATTGGGCGACCACTTAATTGTGATCGACATACCTTCGCCCGAGCCCGTCTCTCTTTTGTTAGGATTTGCGTAGAGCTTTTTATTGATTCAGAGCCCATTCAGGGGCTTGATATTTACTGCGGATTGAGTGGTGAACTAATTTGCATCTGATTGGAGAATGAGTGGACTCCTAAGAGATGTTCCATATGTCATATATTCAAACATTCATGTACTCCCCAGCCCATAGCTGAGTCACCAGTTGCTCCTACACCTACAGTTATTAGTTCTACACCCATTCAGGTGGTGATTTCGAGAGACGCTCCCAAAGTTGAGGACCCAACCCTGATTACTCCTCCAGCATCAGGCCAATCTACTAGTCCTATGACTAGAGGCGTAGACCACGACCCCATATGTGGAGTATTAGTGGTTTTTGCTACAGTTGGCTAGGTTACTCCTTGTCGGATACCTCAACTTGATATTTCTCTGGATTTAAGGGCTTCACCCAATCAGATGCTCTATCTGCCGAGCTCAAAAGCATATATACCTGGTAGCAGTCATGGTCCCAGTATTATTGGCTATTTTGGCTAGTATTTTCCACCGAACACCACATTGCCTCATCGTCACATTTCCAGCAGAGTTAGGGAGGCTTAGGCCCAGTAGGCTATAGCTCAGACAACTTTAGATGATTCACCACTCTCGCCAGATTTAGGTATTGCTAAGAGCGACCTTGCTTGGTAACACTACTGATTGACGTAGGATGAGGAGTCATTCTATCCGCATAGATCCTCGGTTCAGTGTCTTGCTCTGGTTGACCAAAACACTAGAATTTTTCACAGATCCTTGATTCATAGAAAGGTCAAAGGTCGGGTGCATGGTTTACATGATGAGACATACACTTTTATCATAGATCAGTGACCACTGGGGAAGATGGTAGTGGATTATTTTAAGGGTATCCTCTATTCCCCCCTCGACACATTAAGCTGATGCTGCTAGATTCTTTCACTCAGTGTATCCCAAAGGATAAGGTTCAGTCATATATTCTACCTTATATGAGATTCCTTGAAAGATAAGATTGCATAAGGATAAAATCATATGATATGATTTAATTAGGATAAAATTAGTATATATTAATAAAAAACATGTGCAGAGTTTTTGGTAATTTTGGAGCTATCTTTGGATACCTATTTTGGTGATAATGATTATTTTAGGTAACTGAATTTGTACAACTATTAAGTCACCATATGTTAGTCATTTTTGCACACAAAACAGCACACTAATATAGAATGATGTTTTGTAAATAGTTTACAAATATCATAAAGTGAGTCAATAGTTAATGGTAGAGAAATAATATGATTGGACTCAAAATAAAGTAGACATTAATTTCATAATCTATGTCTAATCGGAACATCGTATGATGAAATGATTGAATTATACGAAAAAAATCATACATAGAAAGGTTAGTCAAAACTATATTGACATTCATAAATATTTGGGTGGTCATGACGCGTTGCTAGACTTTAATCTTGATTTATGATTATAAATTATTTAATTGGAGAATTAAATATAAATTAAAAGGAGTTTTAATTTATCTAATTCTAATTATGAATTATAATTAGAATTAGAATTTATAATCATTGTCAACATATTTGAGAACCTAATGAGTCTCACATATAGAATGAGTTGAATAGGGCAAAGTTAATTTAATCAAGTTAAACTTGAATGTAAAGTCAGAGAAATTTTATGATTAAATATGATATATTTAATAAATAAGAATCAATATTAAATATTGAATTTTATTTGGGCATGATTGGTATTTAATTTAAAATATTTGTAATTGCAATTAAAGTTTAATTGAAATTAGAATTTAATTTTAATTAAATGACTAAAACGTCCAAAACTTATTATAAATAGGCTTAAACTCTATGGAGCTAGTACTTCTTGCTCAACATTCTTTGTAAGAGTTACAGAATTCTCTCAACTCATTATGTAGATACCGTTAGAGGCTAGACATTTAACATTCTTTGTAAGAATTACAGAATTCACTCGTCGTATTCCTGAGGATATGGCTCAGTCATTGGTGGGTCCAGTTTCGGATGAGGAGATCTGTCATGCCTTATTCTCCATTCCGAAGGATAAGGCTACAGGACCTGATGGTTATACCTCTTTCTTCTTTCGGAGGTGTTGGGATATTATTGGAGCAGACTTCAGAGCAGCGGTGTGGTATTTCTTCTCTACCTCGGTGTTGCCTCGCTGGGTGAATTCTACTAGGATTACCTTGGTTCCCAAGGTGGAGAGTCCGCAAACTTTGAGTGACTTTAGGCCGATCTTTTGCTGCAATGTCCTTTACAAGTGTATCTCAAAGGTCACTGCAAATCGGTTTAAAGTTGTTTTACCAGAGTTGATTGGGTGAGCTCAGATGACGTTTGTCCCGGGAAGGCAGATTGCAGATGCGATTTTTCTTACCCAGGAGTTGATGCACGATTATTACCTCGATCGTTAACCACCACGGTGTGCTATCAAGTTTGATATTCGTAAGGCTTTTGATACAGTTAGCTGGGAGTTCATGTTACTGGGATTGAGGACCATCGGAGTTCCTGATAGCATGATCAGATGGATTGAGGCATGTCTCCGCTCTGTTCATTTCTCGGTAGCTCTTAACGGATCACTTCATGGTTTTTTTGCTGCCACATGGGGGGTGCGCCAAGGGGACCCCCATTCTCCCTATTTGTTTGTACTGGCGATGGAGGGGCTAGATGGGATACTGCGAGAGATGACAACATCTCCAGACTATGGCTATCATTGGAGGTGTCGACAGCTTTCTCTCACCCATCTCTGTTTTGCGGATGATTTGATGATTTTCAGTCGTACAGATTCAGATTCTCTTGAGATCATCCGTCAGGCTTTGACAGCTTTTGAGAGGGTTTCCGGGTTGGCCATGAACTCGGATAAGAGTTGGGTCTTTTTTTTACGGGATCCTCGAGGCGGAGTTTTCCTCTTTACAGAGTGTCCTCAGCATTCAGATTGGTTCCCTCCCGATCCGTTACTTGGATGTCCCGTTTATCACTACACGGTCGAGGCATGCTGATTGACTTCCTTTGGTGGAGAGGATACTCTTCCGGATTCGATTGTGGACTTCAGCCTCTCTTAGTTACGCGGGTCGGCTACAGCTTATTAGATCTGTACTCTTCTCTATACAGGTCTACTAGTCAGGTATGTTCCTACTGCCTGCTAGCATCACTCGCCGCATTGAGAGTATTTTGTCAGCTTTTCTCTGGAGGGGTACTTCATTGTCCCACGCTGAGGCTAAGGTGGCATGGGAGTCAGTCTGCCTCCCGAGACAGGAGGGTGGACTTGGAGTTAAGAGGATCAGGGATTGGAATAGGGCGACCACGCTTAAGTATGTGTGGCGACTATTCACAGACCGATCTTCCACATGGACCATGTGGGTACATGCAGTGTTGTTGTGAGGTAGATCCTTTTGGCATATTCGGGTCTCATCGAGCTCTTCCTGGGTTTGGCGAAAGATTTTGTTGAGCCGAGAGTGGTGCCGAGGCCTTATTGTAGTTTGTATTGGTGATGGGAGAGATACTTCTCTTTGGAAGGATTATTGGTTACCAGATCAGGGCCCCCTATGTGACCGATTCTCCTTCCGTGATCTATCTTCTAGTGGGCTCTCCTGGGATGCTTGGGTTTCGAAGATCATTTGTGACGGAGAGTGGGCTTTTCCGAAGGGGAGTCATGAGCTACAACAGATTTGGGACTCAGTTCGCTCTCGATCGCAGCTTCAGTCTAATAATTGGGTTTGGCGAGGTCATTCTTCAGGAGTCTTCTTTGTTGACTCTGCCTGGGACCTTCTCCGATCTCGACGTTCAGTGGACCCGATTCGCCGTTTATTGTGGTTCCTAGGGCATATTCCACGACACTCCTTCATCCTCTGGTTGACAGCACAGAAGTGACTTCGGACCATGGACAGGCTTCAGTTCTTTGGCGTCCTGACATCCTCGACTTGTGTGCTCTGTGGTACTTCTACGGAGACACATGATCACCTCTTCTTTCAGTGCCGATTCTCTGCTGTTGTTTGGGGTTCCCTCTCGATGAAGACCTACACTGCTTGGCCTTCGACCTCTTGGGTTCCTCTTCTTCAGTGGGCTTGCACTCCTCTCTGCCGATGCAAGGATTATCGACACCTTCTTTCACGGTTAGTCCTCTCTGCCACTGTCTACTTTCTTTGGTATGAGAGGAATAACTGCATCTTCAGCAGGCGACATCAGTCTACCCACGACATTATTGAGGACATCACTGAGCTGATTCGTTCCCGGCTTCTCGGCCTTGAGACCCGTCTTCAGATACCTGTTCTTCAAAGGCATATCTGGAAGCTTTTTACCTAGTTCCTTTACTTTATTTTATGAGTTGTGGCTTTTGTTTCATTTTTCTGATAGCCGCCTGTGGCTTATTTCACTATGAGAGCCACATGTGGCTAATTTGCTTTTCAGTTTGCGAGCCGCCTGTGGATTTTTGTTTTGTTTTGTACATAGCTTTCTCTCTTGTATGAACCCTCCTTTTTATTAATATACATGTTGCTTTCTTCAAAAAAAGTTGAGGGTTTAGGGTTTAGGGTTTAGGGTTTAGGGTTTTAGGGTTTAGGGTTTAGGGTTTAGGGTTTAGGGTTTTAGGGTTTAGGGTTTAGGGTTTAGGGTTTAGGGTTTAGGGTTTAGGGTTTAGGGGTTAGGGTTTAGGGTTTAGGG
>JAOSBK010000006.1:31052777-31080060 GCA_027568895.1 Erythroxylum shatona | reverse complement strand
TTGAACTTTTGGCTAGTACATGATCATACCCTCTAATTGTACAACTCATATCTTTCAGCTCAGACATCCAAAAATTTTAAACTTTATACCAATTTAAAGCTAAGAGAATAATCTATAACTTTGGTGAAGACAAAGTAGCCTAATTAGGCCCAAATCAATAAAGTTTATTCAATAATCTTAGGACATGATTTCTGTTCATTGGTAGTGCTACAGCTTAAGCTAAAACTCAGTTCCATGCCAATTTTGAAAATCAAAGAGATAGAATTAAGATTCTACCTCTTCACAAAAATTGTAGAAATATGTCTCTATTTTACTATGAATAAAAAATGAACTCATTCAGAAATCTATAGCTCAAGTTATAATTATAAAACCAAAGCATGAGCATGAAAATTTTCAGTTCATACCATTCCAGCAGACTTCCACACTTTCATCCTCTCAATCACTTTCAAATCAATTCAGATAATTCTAAATTTTTATGGAGAGAAAGAAAAATGTCTTAAAAATCCATTGATCTAAGTTTCAAGTTATGTGGAGCTCGGATGAAAAAGTTATAGGTAAAAGACTGAGGGTTGTTCAATGAAATACTCTGTTCAGAACCTTATACAAGCAACTATCACCATTTTACTGTAGCACAACGTTTTTTGCACGTAATATGCAGCAACTCTCTTCCATCTTCTTCCTCTCCTCTACTTAATTCATCATCACAAAGTTATATCCTTACGTTTACTCCTTCATTTGCAACTTATCTTATGCTAAATAACTCAAAGTGCAACATTTGCTACAATTGTCAAAACCAGAATTTTTTTTCATACTATTCATCATCTTCTTCACCAATCTAATTTTTTTTCTCTTCTTCCATTTTTCTTTTCAAACTCCTTCACTTTAAAACTCATCTAGACAACATTTCCATTCCCAAATACAATCAGAATCAACTTTACACTTCATCACTTACAAATCCAAAATGCCACATTTTCATTCTCTCTCTACTGTCATTTTTTTTCAAACATAAATTTTCCAGAAGTTTTCATTCTCCTTCTGTCTTTGTTATTCCCAACTTAAACACTTCTTACACTCATTATAACTTCAAGGCAATGGAACAAAAAAAAAAAATACAACTCTAGACATCAAACATCCAAAAACCAAAACTCCACATTTTTCACTTCTCACTTCTACAGATAAACAACGGCACAATGTATGCATGTACCATTTCGGCTTATTCAAAACTTGAACAGAGTATATACATATCTTCCAATCTAGAGTCCATGCAACACCATTTGAAACAATTCGTAACATCTAATCTATTTAACACCGAAACCAAACTTCTCAATCCCATGTATGCATGTATATTCCTACACTCATTAAGTTACTTACCTGTTTCAGCTTTTATCTCCAGCAAGACAAATAACTCACAAACAAACTATCAAGTGCAACTCAAAGATCGGTGAATGAACAAACCAAGCAGAAAGTCTTCAGATGCTCAAAACTACCGTAACTCTTCCTAGTATTTTCTTTTCAAAACATAAAAAATACGTAGGTTTTGCATGTCAAACATTTGTCACCACTAGCTGTCCACGTGTCACCATACATCCAAGCCATTTGTCCCAATTATAGGATGCCACATGTCACAATATAATTGGTCCAAAATATCTCAAATTTTTAGAAAAATTTTCTAAAATTCTCAAAAATTCCAAAATATTACTAATAGTCTCCAAATTAATTTTTTTACCACCAAATAAATTTTTAAGTTCAAATAATTCACCAAAAAAATTCAAAATATCCAAATTATACCAAATTTTTTCAAAAATTTCTAAAATTCATAAAAAATTCTGAAATAATAATATGACTCTCCAAATATTTCTTTTTTAGCTCAAAATAATTCACCAAAATTTTTAAAATATCCAAAATGTACAAAAATTGCCAAATCACATTTAATACATTCCAAATAAATCCACAATTTCCATTAAAAAACCAATTTAGTCGGAAATGCCAATGAATGCATGTACAATCATATGAATGTGCAAAATAAATGTGTATGCCACAATTAACTTAAGCATGACGTGCATTTTCCTAATTTCACATAAATTTTTCTTAATGTACTAATCTAGCCTTAACATGGGTAACGGGATGTTACAGCTTATCGATGATATTTTGGTGTATTCAAAGAATATAGAAGAACATACCAGATATTTGAGGATAGTACTGCAAATTATGAGAGAGAAACAATTGTATGCTAAATTCAGTAAGTATGAATTTTGGCTAAATCAAGTAGTATTTTTGGGACATATAGTGACTGCAGAAGGCATACGAGTGGATCAAGTAGTGTTTCTGGGACATATGTGTGTGTAGTGGATGATGAAAGCCTATGTAAATGTCTTGTTTTTGTATATGTATGATAAGTAATAATTCATATATTGTTATAGAGATGATGTTGAGGTAGAACGATCTTCATAAAGAGGTTAGAATGAGTGCAAAAAAATCAATGATGAATGGGTAAATGTATATACTCTATTTTTGGTTAATGGTTAAATATATATCGTGAATTGTCTGTGAATGATATTAAGTTGAAATGGAGTTGAGAATGAAAAGTAAATAAAGTAGAAAGGGTGATTTTTGTATAAGATGTGTTAGGTGTAAGAGGTTGGATGTTGTGAAACCTGAAAAATATAGCAGTAACTTGTTTACTGATTGTGTTTCTGTAAAAGTTCACAGTTGCCAACTTGTAGGATTTCCTCTTGGAAAAAGTTCGTCACGATCAATTTGTAGGATTTCATGAGGAATTTTCCTCTCAGGAAAAGTTTGTCGCGGCCAACTTTCTTACACAACTTAAACATACTTTAGTATTTTGACAATATCTTGTTCTGTAGTTATCCAAATGGAATGAGTTTTATTTCGGAGTCAACTAGAGACATAGGGCTACAAATTGTTTGAAGAAATTTAATTTTAATTCAGTCTCTAAGAATTTCAATTTCTGGATGGAAGTTGAGCATAGGGCACTGTTCTAGTATAAGAACAGTCTGAAAATGTTTGGAGTATAACTTTTAGATACTGAACCTAATTGAATGATCTTGGTATCATTAGAATCTTAAGATATAGGAGAGCAATTTTATCGAATAAAGTATTGCCAAATTACTTCATTTGCATTGTCTAAATTATCTAGAACAGTAAACTCGAAAATCAGTTTTTGGAAAAATCTGAAATGATTCATTGGGTTATGAAATTAGATTCAAAGTGTTTATTTGAGGTATAAACCCTATGTAGAAATGATACTTAAGTGAGTTTTGATATTGGATTGATTTTGTGACAACAATAATGGAAAAATACCTAGGATTGTCATGAACATACATTTTGCATATTTCATATACATACATGTGCATTAACAAACATTGATAATTATGCAAAAGTGTGATACGTGTATATTGCTTGATATAAAGTAGCAATTGGAAAGTCAACATCCAGACATTGCCAGAACTTCGAGAAATAGCTTTGGGACCAACCTGTAAGTAACATAGACGGTTTCACACAATTAATTGTTTGTTTTAGAATATGTTTTGAATGATGATATGAACGTGATTTGATTATGTTAATGCCGGACAATGAAGGTCCAAGACTTGATTCATGAATGTGATATTGAAGTGCTACTTGCATGTAAATATGATGAACTAAATGCTTCTTGACATGATTCATTGATTTTGAGAGATGCATTCCATACATGGATGTATGATCAGATAATGAGAGTTGTGACCTGGATAGCCACCGAAAACGAGCTTAAAGCTCCAAATGTGATTAAGAGATAAAGGCTCACTATGTAAAATGATCCCTGTATTTTCAATGAATAAAGGACAGTATAAATGAGATCAGTATCCACAAGAGATACGGGACAGTTTAGGCACTCAGTCACAATAACGTAATAATTATAAAAGAGTCACATGAGCATTTCATATACATTTTAATAACTATATTTGATTATTTGAAATGCAGAATTGTCTTACCCTTAAGTGAGAATGTGATATGTGATAATTTATGCAAATTGCAAAGATGTGGATTTTATATTATATGTGTGATGTGTTGTATGAATTGAGTAAACCACTAATGATGGTTACCTCAGTGAGTTCGCAAAACTCACCAAAATTGTAACGTTAATTTTTTGGGACTGAGAAAGGACATTAGCTACTGAGAGACACTACAAGAAGTATATTCTTGTACTTTTGGAAGAATGCATGGCTCAAAGGTTGGTCAGCTGGGACTGAAGGATTAGTTAGACATTTTGTGTATTTCCTCTTACATGTAGCATATTTTGTATTAGGATGTGATGATGTACATGTATGGATATTTGAAAGATACAATGTATTTTACGTTCGAATTTATAGAATGAAATGAGAAATTTTGGTTTTAAATTATTGTGTTTTCTTGGGAATGCCTTATAGGAGAATAAAGAATGATGATGCCATGCTTAAGTGAATGTTGGGATGGAATGTAACAGGCCATTATCATAGGTTATGTACTGAAATGTCATTAGGGTATTTCGGTGCGTACCTCGTGGTAGTGGTGCGTTATAGCTTGTCTCCGTCTTTTTTCCTTCATGGCCTCCCTAAAATATAAAGGTGACTATCTACAAGAAGACAAAAGAAATTACTTACATCAACATCATTGATTTCTTCTGTTTGTTCACAAATATCATAAATACTCCTTATTTTTCATGCTCCATCAGTTGAACTTTCTCTATGCATAAACGAAGAAGAATGAGGCATATTTGGAGAAGCAGGTGGAGTTGTCTCTTGAATATTTGTTGTGGATTCTTACTCTTCATCTTCAAAGTATGGGAAAAAATCATAAGTGATTTCTTGTGTCTCCCAATCCCATATTGCTTCTTCTTCAAATTTGACATCTCTGCTCATAACAATCCTTCCAGTGCTTGGATTGTACAATCAGTAGCCTTTGGAATTTTGATCATAGCCAATGAATACATGCTTAACACTTCGATCATCAAGCTTGGATCTTTCTTGTTACGGCACATGAGCATATGCTATGCTTCTAAAAACTGTTAGATAAGCAACACTAGGCTTCATTCCATTCCACGCTTGATGCGGAGTTTGGTCTTTAACATTTCTCATTGGAGATCGATTTGACAAATACATTGCACAAGAAACAACTTCGGCCCAAAATTCTTCAGGCATATTTTTGGCCTTCAACATACATCGAGCCATATTAAGAATTATTCTATTCTTCCTTTCGACTGCTCCATTTTGTTGGGGCAAACTTGGGACTGTTAACAAATCGTAGATTCCATGTATTTCATAGAAATTAAGAAGGTCTTTAGATGTAAACTCGCCTCCTCTATCAGACCTTAGGGCTTTAATTGTATAGTCACTTTAATTCTCCACAATTTCCTTGAACTTTTTAATTGTTTCTGATTTCTATTTTAAGAAATAAACCCATGTTTTTCTACTATAATCATCAACGAAAAGTAAGAAGTATCTACTTTTACCCATTGATAATGGCTTGATTGGTCCATACACACCAGGACGAATAAGTTAAAATGATGCAGGTGCTCTTGTCACCGCTTCTTTTGGAAAACTCCTTTTTTAATGCTTGCCAAGTAAACATACTTCACATAAATGATGTGGATTAATGGAGGGCATTTCTTTCACCATGTATTTATCTCCCAATGCATTAAGTGCGCCAAAATTCAAATGTCCAAATCTCATATGCCAACGCCATGCTTCATCTTTTACATCCACCTTTAAATATGTTGCTTCAATTGTCTTGATATTCAACATAAACATTCTATTCTTCGACATAAACACCTTAGCAATCAATTGAGCATGTTGATCTCTAAGCCAAAGAAAACAATCTTTCATGTGGATTTCATATCCTTTTTTAAGAAGTTGCCCCAAACTTAAAATATTACTTTTCAATTTAGGCACATAATAGACATCATTAATAAGTCTATGACTTCCATCTCTTGAAGAAATTAGAATGGTATCTTTTCCATAAATTTGAGTCTTTAACGAATCTCTAAAAGAAACATTGCTTTCTACCTTTTCATCAAGTTCCACAAATTTGCCTTTATCTCCACACATGTGATTGCTTGCTCCATTATATAAGAACTATTTACTTTCATCTTTACTTGTATTATCTTTGAGTGCTAGCAATAAAATGGGCTTTTCGTCTCCTTGCTTGTTAATAATAATATTGATTTGCTCCTTAACTTAATTGGGCATAGCATAACATTCCCAAGAAAAATGTCCAAATTTATGACAATTGTAGCATTCAACATCAGACTTATCATACCTCCTTTCATTTTGTCTAAAATTGTAACCTCCTTTTCCTCTTCCTCTTGATTTTCCTTAGCCTTTGTATGATTGATTGTTTCCATCATTGTTGGCGTTATTATAATCTCCTTTACTTCTTCCTCCATAACTTCGTCCTCAACCTTAACCATGACCACGACCACATCCTCATCCTCGTCCTCTTCCTCTTTGATTGCTTTCTCCATCATCATCTTTTAGCACAACCCTTGCTTTAAGTGCTTGTTCTAAAGGTTCTTCTTGCCTCTTCTTAATCTTGTCTTCGTGAGCTTGTAAAGAGCCCTCTAGTTGTTCAAGTGTCAAAGAGTTAGATCTTTAGACTCCTCAATGACGTAAACCACATAATCAAACTTTGGGTTCAAGGAACGAAGAATCTTCTCTACTACTCGAACATCTTCAACTTGGTCTCCATATCTCTTCATTTGATTCACTATGGCCTTCACTCGTAAACAATAATCTGAGATTAATTCGGATTCCTTCATACGCAAAGATTCAAAATCATCTACCAATGATTGGAGTCGAATCTTTTTTACTTTTCAATCCCTTGAAAGGAAATTTGCAAAATCTCCCATGCTTCCTTTGAAGTGGTTGAATCGGCTACCTTCTTAAACATTGAATCATCTAGACATTGATGGATGAGGGTGAGGGTGAGGGTTTGTTGATCCTTCTTTTTAATCTTTGCCAAAGCATCTTTCTCATTTTGAGACAAATCGGCTTCACTTTGAGGTTTTATAAAACCTTTCTCCACAATCTCCCAAGCATCTTATAAGCCAAGCATGACTTTCAAGCGAAGACGCCATGTTTTATATTTTTTTTGTGAGGCGAGGGAATTGAAATGAGTATACTCCACCGTTGTTTGCTTTTTTTTTAAGAACTTGGCTCTGATACCACTTTGTTAAGAAGAGAGGAGGTTTAGAGAGGAGAGAGTTGTTTAGAAGAAGAGGTTGTACTTCACTTGAATGATTTAGTTTAAGTACAAAAGGGTATTTATAGGTACAAAAATGACTCTTCATATCTAAGTACATGAACCCATTAATGAATCCAAATAAATAATCCAAACATGAACTCAAAACCATATATGGACCAATATTTAATTATGTAACTAATACATGAACATAAGTAAACTCCTAACAATGAACTTGAATATCTATGTATCTAGACTAACTTTCAAATTACTTTTCAACATGAAGAACATGGAAAATGATTTTAAGGTACAAGTTATTGACAATGATGGATAAACTGTATCAATTTTGGTTTTCACTTGCAACCGTATGCATGTATTTGCTTTCCACACTTATTAGCCTTCAAAGATGGGATTCTTAGAGAAACTGTAGCCAAGCGGATTATTGAGATAGATCCTGATAACTCTGGTGCTTAAGTATAGCTATTTAGCGAGTAAAGTTAGTAGCGTTAAGCTAGTAGGGTTATATTAATGAAGGTGGACTATAAATGACCAAAGTATCCTTATTTATTAGTGTAATGAATTAGAAAGCAGGGACATTTTGAAAATTTGAGTATAAGATGAACTTTAATCTAGAGGTCGCTAACGTGGTTGGAGAGAGAGAATTGTAAATAAATTAAATAAAGGTGAGTTCCACATTTATAAATAAATTAAACTAATAAAAATATTTTAAAAATGTTAGATCAGTATTTATCTGACACTTAATAGAGAGGTTTAAATTTTCTATTAGGATAGGGTCAAATTTTAATATTTTTTAAATGTTAGAATTATAATTGTTAACTCTGAAATGTTATGATTATAATTGTTGATTGATGTAAAGTTAATGTAAAAAGTGACCCTTTTGCTTACAAAAATTGGCACAAGCCATATTATCAGATATTCCGATTGTGTTTAAGCCTATGCATTCCCATTTTTTACCTTAATCCCGTCAATGCACACCTCATATTGATCACAATAACTTATATGATCTTGGGCGTTTATCATACATTCTGAGGCCCACATTTCGGGAACGCCTAGTTTTCACTCTTACTTCTCATATTGTTCAGGGTTTTAGACTCCACTTCAGCCTGTTTGTCTCTCAAACTGTATTGTCTCACTAAGAAAATGCCACCTCTAGTCTCCCTGCAACTCCGGCGACTACTCCACCGCGCTCTTCGCTCTTCTCCAGCGTCAAACCAGATCTTCTCTTCCCAGTTAGCCCTTACCCATCTTTCCAAATTCCAACTCCAGCAACTCTCTCTCATCAATTGCTTCTCTTCCTCCGCCAAAACCCCAAATCATGACATTTCTGACACAGATCCTCTAGCACAGTCCATTTCTGCGGAGCTCCTCAAAGCCCCTGATACAGATTCGCTTTCCATCTCAGCAAGACTCAATCTTAACTTTTCTCACGTCGCTAGCAAAGTAACCCCTTCACTTATCTTGCAAACGCTCAATCTATCTTTTGAAGCTGGCCGTACAATTATGGGGTTCAACCAGTGGCTAGTCTCGGCGGTAAATTTCAAGCATACTGATGAGACTATGTCGTTTTTCATTGACTACTTTGGTCGGAGGAAGGATTTCAAAGCAACCCATGAACTGCTTCTTGAGGGTAAGCCTGTTATTGGGATTAAAAGCTTTGAATCAACGATCGATAGGCTTGTCAAAGCTGGTAGGCCAGCTCAGGTTGTTGGGTTTTTCGAGAGGATGGAAAGTGATTATGGGTTTAAGAGAGATAGGGAGTCTCTTCGACTGGTAGTGCAAAAGTTGTGTGACAAAGGGTATGCGAGTTATGCAGAGAAAAAGGTAAAGAATTTGGCGAATGAGATATTTCCTGACGAGGGCATTTGTGATCTGCTGATAAAAGGCTGGTGTGTTGATGGGAAACTTGAGGAAGCTAAGAGATTGGCTGGTGAAATGTATAGGGGTGGGTTTGAGATTGGTACAGCGGCTTATAACGCTATTATTGATTGTGTTTGTAAGCTATGTAGAGAGAAAGATCCCTTCAGGATTGACTCTGAGGTTGAAAACGTGTTGGTTGAGATGGACATTCGTGGGGTTCCACGAAATGTGGATACTTTCAATGTGCTAATTAGTAACCTGTGCAAGATAAGAAGAACGCAGGATGCTATGAATTTGTTTTACAGGATGGGTGAATGGGGGTGTTACCCTGATAAAACTACATTTGTTGTTCTAATCAAGAGTTTGTATCAGGCAGGTAGAATAGGTGAAGGTGATGAGATGATTGATAGAATGAATAGTGCAGGATTTGGAGGTAAGCTAGACAAGAAGGTAAACTATGGATTCTTGAAGATTTTGTGTGGAATTGAGAGGATTGAGCATGCTATGACCGTGTTTAAGAAGATGAAGGCGGATGGGTGCAAACCTGGATTGAAGACTTATGAGCTGTTGATAGCAAAATGGTGTGCACATAATCGACTTGACATGGCGAATGCTCTATTTAATGAAGCCAAGAGTAATGGAGTACCTGTTACTCCCAAAGAGTATATGATAAACCCCAAGTTCGTGAAGAAGCCTACGGCTGAGAAGAAAGGGAAGAAAAGGGAAACATTGCCTGAAAAAATGGCAAGGAAGAAGAGGCGGCTTAAGCAGATTAGACTAAGTTTTGTAAAGAAACCAAAAAGAATGATGCGTCGAGTTGCTTGATCTCGAAGTAGTTTCCGCACAAAGTGATACTGCAGTGAGTACGACCATTGTTTGAATTACGTGGTTATTTTTGCTTCCAAATAATTAGCTTCAGGTGCAGATTTTTATTCTGGATGACAGAAAAGATGCTAGAACAGGAATGAGTATCTCAGAAAATGGCACGTTTGTGTTAAGACAGCTTTCGGTCTTTTGCTTGATTACACTGTCCGCTTGATTAATACAGATTGTAGGAGTGGTAATTTATGCAATTGAATATTCGGAGAGGTGACATCATAATGTTCCCCATGTTCGTGCTTTCTAGTTGAGATGCGGTTGGCTGAGGATAGATATGTTAATAGCTGTGATGGCCTCAACTTTGACTGTTAAAAAGACCTGTGTTGAGGATATATACGTTAACAGTTGTGGTTGGCATTAGCCATCATTCACCAAACTGTAATTGGCTTATCTATAGAAATCATCTAACAGACGGTAGGAAAATTGAAACATCTATACTTCCGCCTGGACATTTGGTTGAGCCACTTATCAAATATCAGATTTATTATTCTTTCTCACTCGTTATCCCAGAGGGCATCGAATGATTGGTAATAATTTTTAGTTATGTTTTTTTAGGAGTTTTCAACAACGGAAACAGAACTTGTTTTAGACATGTTTGTGGACTACTTTGAGAACATTTTCAAGAACTTCGATCCAAGTATATAAATCTGTTCACACATACACGAATATATTAAAAAGAAAGGATTGAATAACAACAGCAGAACTAAACCTTCATTTCCATTTTTAGCAAAAAGAGGAATAACCAAATGAACTCAAACGTATCCTTTAAACGTAAACTAAGTCCAAGCCGAACCCCTCATGCCCCAAAATGATTCTGAGAACACTTTAATTTATAAATCCATTATAATTGAGTTTCTTGTTCTATCAATAAAAATTTCAACCCTAAATTTCTAAATCCATTATAATTGAGTAAAACTTTCAACCCTAAACTCTCATTCATTAGTTGGAATATTATTGTGTCTTTAAATCGACAAGTAACTGGATGTCTCAGAGGCATATCCTTGAGTAGTCGTACGCTGGTAGGAAAGACAACTGTTTCCATTACACTAAGTTTAGCCCGCACCAACTCCAGGAAATTTCTCATAAAGGATATATTTTTACTATTCGCCACTGCCCATTCAATTTAGCATACACAGAACTAGTGCTTCTAAGCACTCATGGGTGCTCAAAGGTAGCTTGAACTCACTCTATGCAATAACCAAAGGAAACCCTTGACTACCATCTCTTTTATTCCAATCCTTTTTTGGCACTATCTTCATTCCTTCAAGGAAAAATGGGAACTGAACCGGGGATCTTCCTGGGATAGTAACTAGTAGCCGGTAAATTGACTTTTGAAAACACACAAGAAATTTAACTTGTTGGGAATGGCATGCCTCGAGCAAGATTAACAAGTGAATCCAACAATATTCGCAGTCCATGTCCTAACACTTTTATCAACAAACTGTAGCTAAGTAGGAAGAAACTTAATATGGACATGCAGAAGAACAAGGAAAATCCCATATCAATCGTTGATACCAGATGGTTTCCATATTAAGGATGTATTTGTCCATCCCCAAAGCTGGAAAGTAATGTACAGCAGTAATGGAAACAACCAAATTACAGGTTGAGGTTAACTGACGCGTGTAACTACTGGCAAAATCAGTGAAAATGTGCTCCCCTTCCGTGTGCTATATAACTAAGAGGGCGTATACTAAAATCTAAGTTACTAACCTGTTAAAAGCATTCCAGCCTTGTATTCTCAATAATAATAGTAAGAGGGAACACAAAAAACTTGCGCTCTTCCTGAAAACAGATGATGTGCAATTATCTAAATAGCAGAGCCATAACTTCTGATAATTCTAACTTAATGGAACTTGCAACAATAAAACATGTCTTAACTACAACAAACTGAAAAATACAAGTCATAAACCCTAGCCAAAGGCATATTGAAGGGAAGCTCTAGGCTGATGCTGCTCTAACTTGGGTTGTCTAAGCGATTGAACAAGGGTAGAGAACTAAGTCAATTCTGGTCTTCTACATATGAACTTGCGGTAATATCTTTCTCCCTACTGATCCTTGAGATGCAACATTCCATAAAGCAAGAAAATTAACCTGGCACCTTGATGGTAAAACTTAAGCACATATGTCTACCTTGCATAAGGATGGTATCGACTACTGCTACCGTACCCTGCCCTACTACCATAAAGACCTCCTGCACCTGTGTAACTAGGTCCTTGGCCTGAATTATAACCAGTACCAGAGCCTGACACACCATAGTTTCCATAAACCCCAACATCACGTACATATCCACCTAAACCATCTGGACCAAATCCCCCCGCATAGGAACCAAATCGGCTAGAATAGCCAAATGATGGTTCTCCACGATAACTGCCAAGGCCGCCTTCACCTAAAGCTCCATAATTTCTGCCAAAATCAGTAGCACCACCGTATCCGCCATAACCAAGCCTACCACTATAACCTCCTAGTGATCTATAGGAAGGAAGGCCAAAGCCACCACTTCCATAACCACCATAATCATCAAATCCACCAAATCCACCATCATATGAACGTGTCCTAGAGTCACTGCCAAATGCAGGACCTGAAGCTGGGTTTGAGGCTTTCTTTGGTTCAGCCTTCTTGATTTCAACCTACAACAAAGAAGGAAGTTAACCTAGATTTCCAGTACACAGATATCCTTTTGACAGCCTGCTGGAGTAAACAATTGGGCAGCCAAAAAGTCAAGAAACTTTGATAACATATAATCCATAAACATATCAAGCATATTGCTCTTCTCTCCTTCCTTTTCTGATAAACCATGACAGCCATTACAGTAACATACTTTAATGGTTTCAGTCATAAAACGTGTACATTTGCATACATCTGATTTTATATGTACCCATTCCACATAACTCACCTGAGTGCCTGCAATATCAATCATTTTGCCGTTAGCAAGCAAATCATCAACTACTTTTTCACTATCAAAAACAACAAAACCAAATCCCCGAGAGCGCTTGGTAGCATGATCACGTATTATCTCATGTTCCATCACTTTTCCAAACTTTGAGAAGAACTCCTTCAAGTCATCTAGTATTTCAGAGGAAGAAGGAAAAATCCCAGTTAATGGCGTGAAGTACAAGACAAAAAGTTCGACCATCCATATACATAAAACTAGACTTCATACCTTCTTTCATGGTTGTAGGAATCCCACCAACAAATATTTTCTTAGTTTTGAAGCCAGTGGTCTGTGCAGCCCCTTTTGGGATTGTTCTCTTGATCTCAACCTGATAAAAAGGCGAAGATACAAGCCAATATTACATTCATTCAGCCACCAACCAGTTAAAGTTAAATTAAACATGAAAGGGGTCTGTGCATACTTGTTTTCCACCTATAATATGATCATCCTGAATAACAGTATCAACAACTGAAGGATCTGCATAGGTAATGAACCCGAACCCCCGAGGTCGACCCGTGTGTCGATCTTTCATTATAACATAATCCGTAACTTCCCCATACTTTTCAAAGTGCTGACGGAATACATCTAACATCATATCCAACACAACACATCGGCAATCAAGCAATAGCAAGAGTACAACAACAAACAAGAACAGCAGTTTCGGGAAACACGCAAGTTGAGAAATTATAAAAATCTGACCTATAGTAGTGTCCCGAGCTAACCCTCCAACAAAGATCTTCCTGCACAAAATCACCAGACAATCAAAACCCATAAATAAACCAGACTATTAAGCACAAAGAATAAGAATCCAGATGAAGAGATACTAACCCAGGGCTGGCACCGTCACCGGAAAAGTCGTCTCCTTTCTTGGAACCCATTGGAACTTGGTTTTTTTGTGCAACAGTTAGCAGAACAATCTTCGCTTATGTGACCGTAAACGAATTAGTAAAGACAAAGGTCAAGACTTTGAAGAAGCAGTGGACAGGACCTGAGGCTGAAGAAGCTTCGGATGAAATCACGTCTCCCCTCCGAAACAGAAACTATACCGATACGTATGAAGTGTATGCATATATCGCCGATCAGTTGGGCTTTTGGCCTTTTTACTTCTCTAGTCACTTGTTATCGCAAGATGGATAATCATTATAATGGTAAGTTTACAGGGCCCATATGACAATGTCAATAAGAATTAGTTTTCCGTCTTTTACAAATTCTCTCTTGATATTGTTTCTAACAATATCAATAAGGAGGCTACACCATAAAATTTATATTTTTAAATTTACTAGTTTGAGATAAAATTGTGTACTATCTATTATTAAATAATTTAGATTGAAAATATTTAATTATCTAATGTTTGAGAGACATATCTTAGCCCACTTCATGTTAAAAAGTCTCGCAAAGATTAAGGAAGAGCTTGATTTACAGAGAATAATAGAATGATAATATGAATAAATATAGTAAGAAATGATAATAAAGTATAGCCAACAACGAATCCTAATACAGAGAAATATAATATTGTTGAAAATGGAGGAATGAAAGTATTATCTTTGTTGATACTAAATATGAATTTTTATTCTATACTTATATTTTTTCCCATTATCCTCAAATAAGCACCCCTTAACAGAAATAACGGATTGAGAAAGCATTACATGTGTCCAAATTTCGAATACTCATTGGATAAATATATGTGTTATTTGGCAAATAAACGTGAAAAGATACTTTGATAGTAATAGGTTTAAGAAAATAAATTAGACATCTTAATGAGATATTTTGAAAAGAGATAATAAATTTTAATTTAATATTACAAATTTTAATTAAATGACTAATTTTTAAAAAATTTTATAACTAAAGTCAGAACATTAGATTTATTAATTTCTTTTGCTATTAGAACCATTTTTATTAGGTTATTTAGTAAAAATTTTGTGGACTAGAAGAAAATTACATGAACTTAGCTATGTTTTGTGAAATTAACCCATAATCTGTGACATGTCAATGATGCACTCATATTTTTTGAAGATTGAATATAAAATGTTACCGTTGCAAAATCACAGTAGTTTTTTGATTTATGAATCTTTAGGAGACCCGAAAGTCAAGGTAAAAACATCTAAATCTAAAGACTCAAAAATAATCTAACATTTGTTTCCAGAAAATATAGAGGGCTTTACCATTGGTAGTTGATTTTTGTACAATTTCTCGACACATTTTGTCCTAGACTAAATTTACCAACTTCGATTCTACTAATAATATAATTTATAGGTTATAAGGGCAACAATTTCAATGAGAAATAATATTAGTAGTTCATTATCATAAATTAAATGGCATATTCAAGCAATTCATGTAAGATTAACTTGCACTTTGTGATTATTGATTTTGTTCATATGGCAAGCAGTGATTCCTCATTTTTTAAAGGAAAACTTTTATTAAAAATGCAAAATATTATAGAAAATAAGTATAAACAAATAAAAACCATCAAAGATGGATCATAATTACATCTCATTACAATTTTGGGATAAAAATAGAGAGCAAACAAACTTAGAATAGATAGATAAAAAAATATTATTAGAGTTGCTGCTATGAGATATAATTTAAAAGATCAAGAAGAATAAAAAAAAACTTCTTAAACTAAAAAATCTAAATATAATTAGGCCTAGTAAATCCCCTCGCTTTTATGGTTAGAAACCATGCAAAATTACTTCGAAATAAAGCTAGATAGGTAGTAAATAATAAAAAATAATATAGTATTTGATGGATACTTCTTTCTCTAAATAATAAAAAATAATATAGTATTTGATGGATACTTCTTTCTCTAAATTTTATTATAAAAGTAAAATTTGGCAGGTAAAAATAAATAAAAATAGCATTCTATATATTGCTTTCTCTACTCTACAAGGTCATTATGAATAATTAGATATGCCTTTTGGTTTAAAAAACTCCCCACCAATATTTCAAAAAAAAAGGGTAACATCTTCAAGTATCATAATTTCATACATTATTATGTTCATGATATTTTAATAGCTAATAATGATATTGCTTAACATAGTATACGTCTCAATAAATTTGTAGATTTATGTGAACAACATGGTTTAACTCTTTTTGAGATAAAAAAGCTAAGATATGTCAAACTGAAATAGAATTTTTTGACATAGAAATAAATGATAGGGGAGTTAAACTTCAACCTTATATCCTCAAAAAAATTCATAATTTCCTAATAAGTTACTAGATGAAAAAAATCAAGTCCAAATTTTTTAAAGATTATTAAACTATCCTTTTGATTTTATTCAAAACCTAGTCAAAATACGAAAATCTTTTCAGATGCTTCTAAAGAAAAATAAAAAATTTGAATTTTCACCTTGCCTGATTAAACAAGTAAAGAAAATTAAGATTTTATATGCTACCCTGTCAAAACTTTCTATACCATTTGATGATGATAATTTAATTTTTGAAATTGATTATGGAGTGGAGTATTAAAAAAGATAGATTATGACAAATTTAATATTAAGATGAATAAGTCTCTTTATATGTATACTTCAATTAAAAAAGATAGATTATGACAAATTTAATATTAAGATGAATAAGTCTCTTTATATGTATACTTTAGAACCTTTACATACACTCAACAATGATATCATATAAATGGAAAAGAATTATTGGCGGTAGTAAAAAGTTGTCAAAATTTTTATTATTTTTATTAACTAAAAGATTTTTTTTATTAAGAACTGAATACTCAAGTCAAAGCTGTTATTCAAAATAATTTACCTCCTAAACTTGAATATAAAATATATATAAAATAAACTTTATTAGTAGAATATACATTTGATATTAAGATTATCAAATCTAATAATAATGTTCTTTAAGATTTTTTAACTAAAGATGGTCAACCTCAAAAAAGAGATATTTGATTTATTGGAATAGTTGTTTGAAGATATCGATTCTTGATAGATTTCCTGATAAGTTATAAGATAAAAAACAATTTCAAAGTTTTTTAGGATATTAAACTATCCTTTTGATTTTATTCAAAACTAGCCGAAATAAGAAAACCTTTTCACATGCTTCTAAAGAACAAATATTTGAAATTTCACCTTACCTGATTAAACAGGTAATGAAATTAAGATTTATTTACTACCCTGCCAAAACTTTCTTTACCGTCTGATGATAATAATTTATTTCTTAAAACAAATGCTTCTGATCATTTATGGAGTGGAGTATTAAAAAAGATAGATTATGATGATTTTAATATTAAGATGAATGAGTCCCTTTATAGGTATACTTCGGGAACCTTTATAGACACTCAACAATGATATCATATAAATGAAAATATTGGCCGTAGTAAAAAGTTGTAAAAAATTTTATCTTTTTATTACCTGAGAGGTTTTTATTAAGAAATTTTAATACTCAAGTCAAGACTTTTATTCAAAATAATTTACCTTTTAAACCTGAATATAAAAGATATATAAAATAGGAAATTTTATTAGCATCATATACCTTGGATGTTAAGATTATCAGATCTAATAATAACGTTCTTGCATATTTTTTAACTAAAGGTGGTCAACCTCAAAAAAGTTATTTTGATTTATTAGAATAAATGTCCAAAGATATCAATAGTTGCAGGTGCAAATCACAGATTTATTAGATATCACGAATTTCAACTTGATGTTAAAAGAAGTAACTCTCAAAGTTCTTCTTTCATTTTGCCATATATGGCAAGACAAGACAAGACAAACCATTACAATTATTCAGAGGAAAAAAAAAACTTCATAGCCTAGTCAATAAGGCTAAGATAATTGAAGATGCATCTTCCAAGGGTTCTTCCCTTATCAAAGAATCTATTAGTTAGTAGAATAAGTCAAAAGAGGTTACTCTTGATAATATCTCTCTAAGACCTGATGCTATGTGAAAATTGAGGATATAGAAAAATATTATGATTGATAGCCTTCCAAAAGGCCATCTTGCTATTCAAGTGCATTATGAGGTAATGAGAGATTTATACTCTCTAAAAAAATAATGATATATGCTATATTGATTTTTCTGGGATATACCTTATATTGAACTTTTTGCATGGTTCTCTTCCTTAAATTGTTTTAGATTGGTATGATTTTGGACTATATACTTAATTAGCCCAAAGTTTCCAGATAGCATTACGTCCCAGTTGGATTAAAAAAGGGGTTAAGTATTTTTATCTGAATAATCCTATAATAACTCTGAAAGATACCTTGGTATTAAAGATATTATCTGCTGCTCTACATTTTTATAAAGGTGAACAATATGATGTTTATCATTTCATTACTTTGGGAAAGGTAGAACAATTTCCCATTGCTGTGGATACTAAGTTAAGAAAAGAATTTACTACGTACACTGAAATTGATATCCCTTACAGAAGAGGAATCGAGATGAGGACTGTTATTTTTGACATGGAGGTAGCATTTAAAAAGGAATTTCGAACTTATACTAGAAAAGGTAATTTTCACAAGGAGTTTTGAGATGTATTTGTTGTTTAATGGTAATGACCAATATTTTATGAAATAATTGGAGTAAGTTATTTCCTAAAAGGATATTAGTTCCGATATCCTAAAAATAAAAGGGTGGGCATTTCATTAAAAATGATCCTACTAAGATTTGGGGTTAATGAATATCTTAGGATAAATGTATCTTATTGCTAGAAATATCTAATCCTATTATATTTTTTAAGGTTTCATGATATTGTAAAGGAAAACAACTTGTTTACATAAACAAGAACCATCTCCACTGATAAGGTAACACAACAAAAAGGAACATAAGAAAAGGTATGAGGATGTAAAGAGGTGCGTTCGAAAGTGTCTCTCCTTAAGTGTTTCTCCACCGAGGCTCGCACCCTACTTGGCTTGATTCTGCGTTGTTTCTAGTAGTGCTCACGACCCGTCCTGTTCCTTTGCTCTTTTAGCAGCATCATTTTTGACGATTTATTGAGGAATATCGTGCGGCTCTCTTGATTTCGTTCCTATAGTTTGGTGGAACAATCTGTCACTTCTTTCGATTTGCACTTGGAGTGGATTTGGGAAGATTTTACATGGTTTCTTGGCCCTCAGTACTGGTCCTTCCTATGCCTTAAGCTGACACGATGGGGAAGAAAAAGAAAGAGGGGGTATCGTCGAATGATAAACCTACAGGGGAAGGGAAATCACGTAATACTGGAGTACAATCAACTGCGAAATCTTCTTCATCTCCAATTGCACAATTGGGGATAAGCCACTTTACAGGTAAGTCTGAGAAATCCTTGAGTGATTCTTTTGCTGGGTTGTTGAATACGAAGACATGAGGGATGATGTAGCATCATCAGAAGATGATGAATCTGATGAGGACAGTGAGGAGAGTGAGGGGTCAACTTCTTCGAATAGTTCAGGTAGTCCAGAATTAGTCCCAGCATGATAGGTGTTTGATAAAATGCTAAGCCCCCTGCTACTGAAATGAAGAAGCCTACCTTCTCTAGCTTCTTTAGCAACAACCAGGAACTGCAGTGAGGTCTCCAACTGCAGTATAAACAAGTTGAGGGTGTAGTCTTTATGACCACCGATGATATTAGGCCAATTGAGAAGGAATGGGGTTTTTGTTTAGTTGGTTGTTTTACTAGGTGATTCCCGGGTATGAAGGCAGTGGAGGAGATGATGGCAAAGTAGGGAGTTAAATGTAAAGTGTTGCCATATGACCAAGGATGGCTAGTGTTCTAATTTAATACTGAGGAAGACCGAACTAGTGTCTTGGTTGGAGGCCCATACCTCTTGTTTGGAAATACATTACTGCTGAAAACCTTGACCAAAGGATTTGCTTTCAATTACCAAGAGTTCACGGAAGTCCCTATTTGGATTCAATTCCCGAATGTCCCCTTTGATTTATGGAATGAAAATGGCTTATCCAAACTAGGATCCTAAGTAAGAACATCAATTTGTACTGACCAAATTACTGGCAACAAATCCAAAATTGGACATGCAAGGCTCCTGATTGAGATAGATGTGTTGCGAATGCCCACCATTAGTTTTGCTATCAAGTTACCGGGGGACCTCAGTTACACTCAACAGGTGGTCTATGAATCTTTCCCTAATTATTACTGTGATGTAAACAATTTGGACATAATCCGTATGTTTGCACAAACTCGGCCACAAGAACTCATCTAATTTGAAAAGGGAGTCTCCTTGCTCAGGGAAGAAAAACTAGCATTCCACAGATGAAAGGAGGGGTTAGTAAGGAGACTGATATGAGTGACCAAGTCACGACTAGAGCAGGAGTAAATCAGAAAGAAAAAAAGGACCGCGACCTTCCTAATTTTGTGGGAAAAGGAAGGAACCAGAATGATAGTAGTCCTAACTTTGATGTTACTGTAGTCAGCAGGGGCGATAGAGGTGATCAACCAGTAAATCAGACCCGGAGGGAAACCAATCAGAAAGGGAATGAAAGGTTAACCTTACAGACTGATAAATCTAACAACAAGGGCAAGGCTGTGGTTGTTAGTAAAATTGTGGAAGGAAATCACTAGAAAATGGCAACAATGAGAAGGCTAAACGAAGTGTGGGGGACTCATGAAATGAAGGAGGGGTTGGACCCTTTTCTTCGAAGAAATGACAATTTTGTGCTAGAATGTCCGGGGCTTAAATACATCCTTGCGACAACTCAGTGTTAGCCTCCTAGTGAGGCAGCACCT
This sequence comes from Erythroxylum shatona, assembly GCA_027568895.1. Lineage (NCBI taxonomy): Eukaryota > Viridiplantae > Streptophyta > Magnoliopsida > Malpighiales > Erythroxylaceae > Erythroxylum > Erythroxylum shatona. The sequence continues at coordinate 31,059,493 of JAOSBK010000006.1, read as the reverse complement.
ATGTAGAATTGTATGCTTACTGGAAACTAAGTTGGATGGGCACGGTTTGGAGAATTTTATGCGTAATAAAGTTTTTAGCTAGGAGTTTCGGCATAACGTTGAGGATATTGTAGGGGTCGTATAGTTATCGCATGGGATCCATTATACTATGATTGTAATGTTCTAAACAAAGGGGATCAGTTTATTCATAGCACTTTCCAGTGTTGCACTACACATAAGGGGTTTTTGGTGACTTTTGTTTACAGTTTATACAGTGTTCCTTAGAGGCGGAACTTGTGACACAGACTTCAGGGTATAAATATAGCTCTGGTGATTCCATAGATAGTAACGGGTGATTTTAACTCTGTGTGTGTGGCTAGCAAAAGGTTGGGCTATCGTCCTCAATCCATATACCTTTTGAAGGACCTACATGAGTTTAAGGTGACACTTTGGCTGGAGGATGCCCCATATAGAAGAGGTTCTTATACGTGGAAAAAAAATCATCGGTGGGACAAACTTGATCGGGTTCTTCTCAATCCAACTTAGGGAGTAAGCGATTTACCATGCCTAGTCACCTTCCTCCCTATGATGGTTGACTCTGACCACTATCCAGCAATCATAGACTTTAGCGATTGGGAATTAAAAGGGACCACCCCTTTAAAATTTTTAACATGTGGATTAACCATCCCCGCTTGCAGGTAATTGTTGCTAACACATGGCAAAAGGAATGGGTAGGCACAACTCAATATCGATTATGTGCTAAACTAAAAGCTCTTAAATCACCTTTGAAAGAACTAAATAGGCAGGCCTATGGACACATCTCGAAGAAGGTTAAGGAAGCATAGAATGAGTTCTATAGTGCGCATACAGCCTCTCTCAATAGTCTCAAGGATGAAAATTTGATAAACTTGGTTAACTCCAAAAGGAAGCATGCCAAATTCTTACAGTATGTCGAACAACTGTTTTATCAACAAAAGGCGAAATGTACTCACTTAATGGAAGCCGATAGGAGTACTAGGTATTCCCATGTAGTCGCTCAAAAGTTAATTCGACAAAATGCCATCACTCATCTTGTTAAAGAAAATGGGACTGAAACCTCCTCTATGCAAGAAGTCATTGACAACATTATGAATTATTATAATGACCTCTTGGGCACTCCACTCCCTCAGAGGCCTGCAGACCCGCAGGTGATAAGTTGTGGAGCAATACTAGATCACAAGATGTAAGCAAACCTGATTACTCCGGTTACGGTGGATGAGATAAAATGGAAAATGTTTGATATTGGGAATGAAAAAGTGCCAAGTCCTGATGGGTATACTGCAGCATTTTTAAAAAACAATGGCATAGAGTTGGGCCGAATGTAGAGACAGCTATCTAAGAGTTCTTTGATAGGGGCAGATTATTTAAACAGATCAACCATACTATCATCGCCCTTATTCCCAAAAAATGTTCAGCATCGAAAGTCAGTGACTTCCAACCCATTGCATGCCTAAATGTGGTGTATAAGGTGATTACAAAGATTTTGATGGAGTGAATGATGAGAGTTGTAGGGACACTTATTGATTCTATAGAAGCAGCCTTTATCCCGAGAAGATGTATGCTGGGCAATATCTTCTTAGCACAGGAGTTAGTTAGAGGCTACAGTCGAAAACGAATTTTCCCCTGGTGTATACTCAAAATCGATCTTACTAAGGCCTATGACATAGTTTCTTGGGAGTTTTTGGCAGAAATGATGAATGGACTGGGCTTCCCTAAGCAGTTTACTCATTGGGTAATGGAATGTGTCACCACTTCTTCTTTCTCGATCATGATAAATAGTACACCCCATGGAATGTTCAGGGGTAGATGAGGGCTAAGACAAGGAGATCCTATGTCACCAACCCTATTTCTACTTTGCCTGGAATATTTCTCCAGAGTTTTGAAGCAGAAAATAGCTGTCTCGCAATTCCATTTCCACCCTAAATGTAAGCAACTAGGCATGACCCATTTTGCTTTTGCTGACGATCTTACGCTATTTTCCATAGGTGACGCTTCTTTAGTTTGAATTTTATTGGATGGTTTGAGAGAGCTCAGGGAGCTAGCAGGGTTATAGGTTAACTTGTCCAAATCTAAGATATATCTAGGTGCTGTGTGGGGGTGGGAGAGAATCGAAATTCTGCAACTAGTTACTTTGCCATCAGGCGATTTCTCCGTTCGATATTTGGGCATACCATTAGCACCCATAAGAGTGTCAGTTGCTCAATTTTTGATGCCACTATAAGATGTGGAAAAATATATAAATGCATGGAGTGGTAAGAGTTTGTCATATGCAGGGCGTATTGAGTTGGTAAATTCGGTTATTCAAGGTTTGCTATCATTTTGGTTCCAAGCCTTCCTAATTCTAGCAGTGATATTCGAAAAGTTAACCTTTATGTCTCGGCTTTTCTTATGGGGAGGAAAACATTTCCAAGTGGCATGGGATAACATTTGTACCCCGCGTGGGAGGGAGGGCTCGGCCTAAAAAATTGTAAGGTGTGGAATACGATGTTGTTGGCAAAGGTGCTGTGGAATATACATACAGAAGCCAACTCTCCATGGGTCATATGGGTCCATACTGTTTACTTGAGGGGGATCTCTATTTGGTTTTGGTAGCCTCATAGTCAAGACTCCCCCTTAATCAAAAAGCTGGCCTCAATTTTGAATGCTTTAACTGTTAAGCTGGGTGGGCAAAGTGAAGTGGTGCAAGGAATGCAACGGTTATGCATCAATGGAGTACTATTCTCCCACAAGGTCTGTGTTGAGACATAAACAACCTCAACGGCCTTGGATGTCCTTCATATGGAAGCAGTATATCTCGCCTAAATATTCCTTTATAGCTTGGCTTAGCTTGAGGAATCGTCTACCCACTAAGGATAGCTTGCAATTTCTGGATTTGGACTGGACTTGTACCCTCTGTGTTACGGAGTGTGAATCTGTGGAACATCTTTTTTTAGGTGCTCTTTCATAGATAATGTATGGAATGCCATTCGAGACTAGTTGGGTATGTCCCAAAATATGTCTTCCCTCACGAGAGCTATTAAATGGATCAGAGCCGACTACAAAGGAGCCCTCATCCATTGCAAAGCTGCACGACTTGGCCTCATGAGCACCTTGTATATTATCTGGAGAACTAGGAATGAAAGACAAATAGAAGTAATATCCTATACAGTTTCTGATATGGTGGCTAAGATTAAAATTGTTGTGTATAAAATCCTTCATCGACTTTACCCAACAGAATTAATACATTTTTGAAGTCCATACTAGACATCAATCAGTTGTTTTGGGGTGGGCGTATCCAGATTGGTGGAATGCACTGGTTTGAATATTATGAAAGGGTGGAAGACAACATCCGGGACTCCTTGGGAAAATGGTTGTGAACAGATGTTGTCATGTATTGTAGTGTCTCAGATGTGCTTCTTGAACTTAATATTTGTAGATGTACTGGGTTTGGGGATGTGGATATATCACACCCCCTTGTTGCGTGCTCTTGTGGAATTTGGTATTAGTACCAACATGGATCAGCCCTAATATTTTTGTTTATCACGTTAGGCTTGTTTGACTTTAGTAGTTTGCTCTCTCTATATTTTTGGTTGGGTGTAAAGGGACACAGGGAATTACTTGTAGCTCTTTGAACTTTGAAGGTTTTTTATGATACTTTTCATGCTTTGTTTCCTGTACTTGGGGTATGCCCCAATGACTGATGTATATACCTTTTGACAAAATGTACCTTTTACATTTTGTCAAAAAAAAAGAACCATCTCCACTGTCTATCTAGGCAACAAAGTATTATACTTTATAATCTTTATAAGGAATAGTCATTTTCTAGGAATATATATTATGTTAATGTTATGGAATAGTTGTATTCAATATTGAGTTATCTTATAAGGTTGAACTTGTTTAAGAAAACTAGTTCCTAACATTATTTCTAAAATTGATCCTTCATTTTCAACTAATAATCTTATAGTTATTTTACTATCTCCTATCTTAATAGTGATTTCAATGGTGGTATCTATTTGATGTATTTCACCATTGAAATTTATATATTGATAAAGTTCATTTAATTAGAAACTTATCAAACTATGTATTAAATTATAATTAATATAGCTTCCACTAGCTCCAGTATCAATTAAGATGGAATATAATTTATACTATAAAAATATTCTCCTTTAATTTTATAATCAGAACTTATCGTTCTATATACTTTTATCAAAATATTATGATATCGTGTACCACTTGAAGCACCAATTTTTCAGTATGACAATCTAGGTAATAGTTTATTGTGAGAAGTTAGTAAGGGTTTTTATTGTCGACCTAATGAAAAATCATCTTCAGTGTCTTCTATATTTGCTACATAAGGAGGATATATTCTTTCAACTTCAGAAAATAATTTTGGAAAGTCAATAATATCTTTGTCGCTAAAACATTTTGTGTGATGAGTATTTAGGAAGGCATAAGATATCATGTATGTAACAGAACATAGTTTATTTCCATCATTAATTAAATCTTTTCTTTTAAAGTCTTGGATAAAGAGATAGTTTTATCAAAATCTTTATCTTGAATATTATAAGATATCTTATGATATATATTAAACAATAGTTTTTTGATATTGAAGGTTACCTCTCAAAATTTCCATACAGTCTTCTTTTCTATTATCAGTTCAATCATATAATATTGCTAAATTTATAGGACTATCAATTCCTTCTCTAAAAGTTGATCTAATTATCATTTGTATGGATTCGATATACACCCATCCTATTTTATCCCTAATTTCTTTGGGAATGTAATCAAGTTTTCGAGAAATATCTCTTCTAAAAAGTTGAGGAATCATTACTTTATTAGAAGTTAAACTAATATCAATGGTTTTTTCTTTGAGGTTAATATCGTAGAGCATATGGTATTTTCTGGATTTTAACCATCTTTTTTTCTAGTAATGTCATATTAAGCCTGTTATAATTGATAGAAAACATAATATTATGAATCTTTTTAAGCATTTTTTAATGATTAAGCTCTTTTTAACTGTAATCTCCATGCTTTTCAAATGTTTTTACTATATTATCTATTGTTTGCTTTTCAACTTGAGCATTAGAAGATTATCCTATGTCACTCATTTATTTTAGAATTTGAGGCTTCTTTTTCAGTATTAGTTCTAATAAAATCTTCATTTTCCATCATTTTATTGATTTCATTGTCTATTTCAATTTTCTTTTTATTAAATCTTTTAGGAAACTTATTAGCATAGCGTCCTTTTTCTTTATAATAATAGCACTAACATTCAGTTATCTTTTTATTTCTTATGTTATTTCTTCTAAACATATGTTTTCTAAGTGTATATCCCTCTTTTGTCTTGTAATATTTTGCTTTATGTTTCTTAAAATATCTTTTCTTAAAATATTTCTTCTTTTTTATATTTCTTTTTATCTTGTTATCATAATAAGGACTATCACATCCTATCATGATAGGCATTTAAAATCATAACAACATAAGGAAGAGTTTTTCTTTATTCCTTACCTTTTCTTTAGTAATGTAACATCATCACACCATTCATTTAATTTATCTTTTAAAAAAGATATTCTTTTTCCTACGTTATCTACAAGTCCAAGACTGTAAGTTTCCTTTAATTTACTTCCCCAAGCATCATGGATCTTTGAAGAAAACATCTTTAAATAAAGTTATGTATTATCGACTTGATTATAAATATGGAATAAAGTCTAAAAAGTACAAATATATCTATTGATTTCACACATATCACTTAATTGCAATCTTTGTAATGCTATAGCATATTTTGCTATAATAGTCATATCTTTTAAAATATTTCCTTGTCTAATAAATTCTAGTTGAAAAGTTTCAGCTACTCGAGTTATTAATCCTGCTATATCATTATTTGGATTAAATATAAAGTTTTTTTAACTTTCATCTAAATTTTTCCAAGACCTGAAGAAGTTGTTGACTAAAGTTTTTTCTAAAAATTGTTTGGTTGTTTCATAATCCATTTTATTAGTAGCGACGACCACTCATAAAGTAGTTTCCTGTTTATTTATTGCTTCTTCTATATTTTTGTAACATCCCACCCTCAAAGAAGGGTAAAATGGTAAATTGGCATAGGATGGGCTAGATTGAGAGTACATAAGACTGCTCATGCATAATAGGATTGTTACATAGGCACATTTGTGCACATGAAATTTCTGTTCATGCATTCATGATCATTCCCGGTAATTGGGCCTAAGACAATTCTATTGGGATTAACGTGGTTAGGAGGTTTGAAAAATTATTCTGAGTGCACCATAAATTATTTTCTATTTTAAGGGATTTTTAGGAATTTTTTTCTGAATTTTTCCGGAGAAAATTCCCGGACCGGAAAAATCGCCAATTGGCGAAACGGTCGATTTTCGGTAGCGAAAATTGCTACCCAATGGTACTGTATTATTGGGTATATTATTTTGGGATTGAAATTAGGGTCATTTGAGTTTATTGGGTTAGTTTTTGAGCTGGATTAAAGAATGAATAAGTTGACTTTTCTTTAAAAAGCTTTGACCAATGATATTTGGCCAACAAATGCTTCCATTAAATGCCCCTTCTTCATCCTACGGTTTTGCCTATTGAAATAAGAAACATTGCTTCCTTTCTTTTGTAATAGCCGAAAGGGTGGGTGGAGAAGTGGATAATTATTGATTAAGTGGATTACTTTACTTATTTTGACTTTTCTTCATTGTTTTACCAAA
>JAOSBK010000006.1:31039033-31049981 GCA_027568895.1 Erythroxylum shatona | reverse complement strand
ATGATGATGATGATGATGATGATGATGATGATGATGATGATGATAATAAGTTTATTAGAAATCTCAACTAGACAGGTTTTTATTTTCAGTTTTTATATTACAAATCTCAACCAAACAGATTTTCATTTAAAAAAAAAAAACAAAAACAAAAAACAGGAAACAGAAATCAAAAACAACAACAGAAAAACAAAAATGAAACCAAACAGCCCCTAAATAGTCATGTCTCTGATACCAATTTTTGTAATACCTCAAAATAAAAAATTATCACAAAATATTTATCACAGATATCGTAATCACGAGAAGAAATAAAAGATTTTATCATATCTAAGCTACTTATAATATCAAAGACTATGAGATTCGAAACAAATCTTTTATCCTTTAATTTATCACTATTGTTATAATATTAATAAATTCTTCAAAAAGGGATATAACTATTTCATTTATCATTTCCACAGAATCTAAAAGCATTCCAAATAATCCATATATGATTTTTTTCTAGAAGACAAGAAGTCATGAAAAATCAAATGCATAACAATTTCAAATTTCCAAATTAAGGGTTCATTACGCTTCTACAACTGTATCTTTTAGTGCTTTGACTGTAGCTTTATCGATTTTTCGTCCAGTCTTTTATTAAGTGTTTTAACTCTAACCTTAGAGTAAGGTTACCTTTAACGCTCCTTTAGTAAAGTTTACCATAGCCTTAATTTGTTTCCTACCTTAAGGCGTGTACTATATTAGCTCAAGACTTATATTTAACGATTTTGATGATAACTATATAATATTTCAAAATTCAAATTAGATTTATTTCCTTATATAGGCAACAATATAATTCTTAAAAGGAACTAAAATCATAGGATAATTGCTTTCTTTCTTACAGGAACCATCTTTATGAACTTACCTAATTAGAAATGGTTCCATAACATCCAGAAAGATCTTACTAATTCAAATAATTAGCTCCTGAAGTTTTGACAGAACTTTTATCTTAGTATCTAAATATCGAAAATTTTAGCAGAAATGATATCAAAGATTTTTTAGGTACAAAATCAACTCAGAATAGAAATGAAGCAATGACTAGTTGGAGAAAATGTCTGCTTAAGGAAGAGTCACTGCAATTGCAAAAGACACAAATTTTCGAAATACTTCTGTAGCATCAATATTCTTAAAAGTTATGTCAAGCTCCTTGTTCTTTAGAAAGTAAAAACACTCTATTGAGAGAGAGAGAGAGTTATTCTTTGCTTACCTTATATTTATTTTTGAAAGCTTGTAGAGTTTTGTTAAACACTTCAAGTGTGGAAGGTTGGAGAACCTCGAAAAATATAAACTTATGAGCATAGAGAGGCTCGTCAAATTTAATACTTGGATTCTTGTAGTGAAATACTCAAGTTGGATACTTGGAGATTAGACATAGGTTTTAAATTTTTAAATTTTGGCATTATAAGTTTATGTTTTCAAGAGGCTCCTTTGGTTTTACAATAGGCTCCTTATGTTTTTATATCGCTTGAAACAATTAATAGGCTCCTTTCTTTTTGAATGCTAACAGGCTCTTATCGATTAACAATCTCCTTTCTTTTTAAGTGCTAGCAGACTCCTATCGATTAACATAGTCGTTACTTTTGAGATCTAGCAGGTTCCTTTCGATTAAAAGGATCCTTTCATTTTCAATGTTAACATGATATCTTTGAAAGTTAATAGGACCCTTCTTTCTATAGACCTATTCCGTTTAGCAGGAAATTATGAATTTGAAAGTACTTTGTAATTTTCTTTTACATATAATTCACACCCTTTTGCACATGTTTGCTTTATTATTTGGTATCAATGCAAGGTTTTGCACTTGTTGTGTTTTACAACACGAGATAGATCATGGAAAACAATTTAAGAAGCCTTAAAGGACAATCCATCTCAAAGCCTCCTTATTTCAATGGAAACAACTATTCTTATTGGAAAGAGAGAATAACCATTTATCTTTAATCTATAAATATCAAAATCTGGCAAGCTATCAAAGTTAGAGCCACATCTCTTACTATTGATAACATAGAAGTGAGGATTGATGCTGATAGAAGAAATGCCCAGCTAAATGCCAAAGTAAGACATTTGATATGTGCATTATCTCCAGAAGAGTATGAAAAGATATTATACTATTCTACAACAAAGGAAATGTGGGACAAACTCCAAGTTACTTTTAGATGAACGAAGGAGGTAAAGAAACATATAATAAGTCTTTTAGTGCATCAATATGAAACTATTTGCATAAAACAGGGAGAAACTATAGATGAATTCTTTGGACATTTCAACAATGTCATTGCAACCTTAAAGAACTTGGGAATAGTATATCCCAATGATGAGCATGCAACAAAGATTCTGAGGTCACTGCTAAAGAATGCTTATATAAAAAGATGCTAATGAAGAAAAGAGAAGGAAATAAGAAAACTGGAAATAATAGGTTCCTATCAAAAGGCAGCAACAACATTAATAATAAACAAAACAATCAAATCATATGCTATCACTGCAAGAAGCCTAGGCACACAAGACCAGAATTTCCTCTTCTTCAAAAAGATAAAACAAAAAGTAGAAAACCCAAAAAGTAGGCTATGATTGCACCTTGGTCATATGAGGATTTTGAAAACTTTGAAGAAGAAGAGCTTGAAGAAGTTAACAATGTTTGCTTTATGGCTGAATCATGATACGATGAGGTATATTATTCTGGCTCTGATATTGAAATTTATGAATTAAGAGATGCATATCATGAACTGTATAATCAGTATAAAAATTAATAATGTAGTATTTCAAAAAGGTAGAGAAGTCTTAAAATAATGATGCATCCTTGACAAATAAGATTAAATCACTAGAATCTAACAGTAAGAATGTTTTGTTTAAAATTATGTCCCTTGAAAATAACAAGTAAAAGTCTCTGAAAAGGAATTCTTGGAACAAAAGGTAAGTCAGTTAGAGAATGCGTTGCTTGAAAATGATTATGTTAAGGTAAAAAAGTTATAAGAAAAAGTTGCTTCTTGAAAAAAAGATCTTGCCAATTTTATTGATGGAAGAGGAACAATCTTGATGTAATACTTGGGAATGGTAAAAGTGATTTTGATAAGGCTAGAATAGGATAAAATGAAAATAATAATATTAGGCTATACAAGAATTTCGTTGTCAAACCAGCAGTAGTCATAGCCAAAATAGCATGAACTTCATAAATAACAAAAGTTACAATAATTCTCATTCATATATTTTGTGCAATTATTATGGTAGACATGGACATATTAGTCATTCTTGTAACTTTTAGAAAATGAAGAAATGATTTCAGATGTATGTTTGGAGACTGAATGGTCACACTACTAACTTGAAAGGACCCAAAAAAATTTGGGTACCTAAAATGAGATAATATATTTTGCAAACATGCTTCAGAACAGAGATAAGAGAAAATCACTGGATAGTTGATAGGAGTTATTCGAGACATATGGTAGGTGAAATATCACATTTCAACTATATTGAATGGAAAGATGAAGGTAATATAAAAACAAGGCAAAAGTCACTGGAATTAGCAAAATTGCTAACTCTAACTCTGCTTATATTGATAATGTTCTTTTTGTTGATCGATTGAAACATAACTTATTAAGTGTAAGTCAATTATGTGATAAGGGTCATAAGTTACTTTCTATGCTTCATATTGTGAAATTATTGATAATCGTAATGACAACATTGTATTTGTTGGCCTTAGAAATCAGAATATATATTGTGTTCAATTAAAAGACACGTCTTCACAAAATGTTAAATGTTTTGTTTCTCTAGAAAAGTATTTATTTATCTGGCATAGAAGATTTGAACATGTTAGCATGAGCATTCTATTAAAATTATCCAAAAATGAGTTACTAAGAGGATTACTAAACTTGAAGTTTGAGAGTAATCTAGTTTGCGAAGTTAGTTTTAAAAAAACAAATCAAAAGTAGATTTCCTCCTAAAAATATTTTTCTACTAGCCAACCGCTTGAACTTGTACATGTGAATTTATTTTGTCCTACTAGGACTCAAAGCTTCGGAGGTAAATACTACGGTTTTGTTATAGTAGATGTTTATTATAGATTTACATATGTTTATTTCCTATCAAATAAGGATAATACTTTTAAAGTGTTTGAGAAGTTTTGAAGAAAAATTTAGATTGAAAAATGGTATTGTATTACATCTATTTGAAGCAATCGTAGAGGAGAATTGAATAAAGAAAATTTGAAGATTTTCATAATGAAAATGAGATATCTCGTAATTTTTCACGCCCAAGGACTCCTCAACAAAATGGAGTTATTGAGAGAAAAATAGGACTCTCGTTGATATGGCCAGGATAACGCTATATTAAAATGGCCTACCTCATAGTTACTGGGCAAAAGATGTATTTACTACTTGTTACATACGTAACATATGTCTTATAAGATCTATTCTTAAAAAGACCCCTATGAGTTGTGGAAAGGAAAAAGGCCTAATGTTGCTTACTTTCGAGCATTTAGCTACAATTATTTCGTATTAAATAATGGAAAGTACAATCTTGGAAAATTTGATTCGAGATCAGATGAAGCTATTTTTTTGGGTTACAATACTGCCAACAAAGGATTCAGAGTTTATAATAAGACAACAAAGAGGATAAAAGAATTAATACACGTAGTATTTGACGAAGCACTACCCTCAACAATAACAATTGATTCAGATAATGAAGAATGTTCTTCGACTCCTAAAAATACATCACAAACTTAAAAAACTTCTATAGTATCTTTGGAATTACAAGATCAACAAGGTCCTTCTAAAGCCAAGATGGAGCAACTCCTTTATCTCAATAGGAGCCTATATAACGAAGAACACTAAAAGAATGGAGAGGTCAAGATACACATCAGTGCATTTTGGGAGACCCTTCTGAAAGTCTAAGAACCAAAATTTCTTTCAAAAACAATTTTATTGCCCTCATCTAACAATTAAAACCAAAGACTGCTGAAGAGACTCTTACTAACAAAAATTGAGTTTTAGCTATAAAAGACGAACTGAATCAATTTGACAAAAACAAAGTTTGGAAACTAGTACCTTGTCTGCAAAACAAGTTAGTCATTTGAACTCGTTAGATATTTTGAAATAAACTTGATGAAAATGGTAAGGTGGTAAGAAACAAAGCTAGACTTGTAGATCAAGGTTATAATCAACAGGAATATATTGATTTTGATGAGACTTATGCACCCGTTGCTAACCTGGAATCGATTAGAATTTTACTTTCCTTTGTATTCTTTAGAAACTTCAAATTATTCCAAATGGATGCTAAAAGTGCCTTCTTAAATGGATATATTAATGAAGAAGTGTTTGTTAAGCAACCTCTAGGTTTTAAAGATGAAAACCAACCTGATTATATGATGAAGGTGACTAAAGCCCTGTATGATCTAAAGCAGGCTCCTTGACCATGGTACTAGAGGTTAAGTAAGTTTCTACTGGAGAGCAAATTTAAAAGAGGAAAGATAGATAAAAGCTTATTTATTAAGAAAAATAGAATGTTTTAATCATTGTGTAAATATATATTGATGACAATATTTGGTGTGACTAATCAATCTTTATATGAAGAATTATCAGTGTTAATGCTGGAGGAGTTTGAAATGAATATTGTAGTGCTCCCTTACCTGAAAGAACACATCGGGACTCTTGGAGGTCATTTCGGTACATATCCTACGATAAGGGCGAGTTATGTTCGATCATTGCATTCACTTCACTTAGCATCATATCATTATTCACTTATAAAGCATCATAAGAAAATTACAATATTTTAAAACCAAAATTTTCCTCATTTCATTGCATAAAAACCAAAGGTCTACATTGTCTTTCAACCTTTACTACATGTACATCATCAAAACCTAGTACAAAAGTACTATGTGAAAGAGGAAAATATACAAAGTCTATCTAATCTGTCCAAAAATCCTAACAGACCGACCTTTGAGCCATGACTTCTCTTGCCAAATCATAATCTACACTGTTGGTAGGGCCTCTCAATAGCTAGAGTCATCTCTCAGTCCTGAAAAGACAAAGTTGCAATTTTGGTGAGTTTTGCAAACTTAAAGAGGTAACCATCATTGATGGTTCACTTAATTCATGCAACACACCATTTCACATAACATGTAATCCACAATTTTGCATAATAGGTCATCTAACACATTTTCACTCAAGCATAGTCAATTACTCATTTCAATCAATCAAACATACTTATCAAAATGCATATGGAATGCTTATGAGATACTTTTCTAATTGTTACGTTGTTGTGACCAAGTGCCTGAGCTGTTCCGTATCTATTTGGATACTGGACTCATTACTAACTGTCCCTTATCTGAGGAGGATATAGGGCTCATTATACATAGTGAGCCTTAGGCTCTTAATCACTGTCTGAGCTCGAGGCTCTTTCACTCGTTGAGCTTTAAGCTCTGATCGGTGGCTTCTCCGGTTACAACTGCCATTATTTGATTGTGCATTCATGAATGGAATGAATGTACCACAATCACTCACGTTATAAAACACTTAGGCCTTTACATTCACATTCAAGTAGCACTTCAATATACATTTCACATTCACAATCATCGGACCTTCTGTCCGGAATCAACAATCAAACACATTCATTTCACAATCATTTATCATTCAAAGCATAATCTAAGCAAACAATAATTGAGAAAAACCATCTTGGTTACTCACTAGCTGTTTCCAAAGCTAATGCCTGGAAGTTCCAGCAACGTCTAGAGGTTGACGTTCTAGTTGCTCCTCTATATCAAACAACATACACATATATCACAATATGCATAATTATAATTGTTCAATAATGCGTATGTATGAAACAAATTATGTACAATGCATGTTCAAGACAATCCCTGGTATCTTTCCTTTAATTTCATTACAAAAATCATTCCCATATCAAAACTCATCTAAGTATAATTTATACTTATATTTATGCCTCACTTAAACCATTAAAATCACATTTCATTCTCATAAAATCACTTCAGATTTTTCCAAGTCACACTTTCAAGTCCACTGTTCACATTTAATTAGAAAACAAAACTGATGTAATTCAGTCATACTCTCTTCTATAAAAGTGTTCCTCTATGTCTTATCTTTCCATTGACACCAAAATCACTCAATTTGGTTCAGTAATTTGGAAGATATGCCTAAAACATTATCGGGTTATCCATATTCAAAAATAGTGTACTATGCATAACTTCCATCCAGAAATTCAACATCTTAGAGAAAGAATCAAAATTCTACTTCTTGAGACAATTTGTAGACCTATATCTATAGTTTACTCCAAATTAAAAATTATCTCATTTGGAATCCTATAGACCTAGATATAATCAAAATACTGAAGGGTGTTCAGGAAAAAAATCCTATTTCACTATTCCAACAGATTCCACATTTTGATTTAATCAATCTTTCTTAATTCAATTCATAATGCTACTAAAATTTATGGAGGGATAGAAAAACATGTTAGGAAGCCATTGATTTAAGAATAAGATCATTTGGAGGTCTAGAGAAGAAGTTATGGTCAAAAGAAAGAAGGTTGTTTAGGGTGAGTCAACCCTTTGGTCAAATCAGCAAAGTCACTATCGTGCTTAAGCACGACGATGCAAATTTCCTAACTTTAAGCACGACGGTGCAACTCTACTTCATCTTCTCCACCGATATCTCAACTTCAAACCTCCGTAACTTTTGATCTAGAACTCCAAAATTTGCAAACTTTATATCAATGGAAAGATTAAAGAAATATCTACAATTTTCATGAAGACGACTTTATCAAAATCTCTTTATATCAGTGCATAAAACTCATGGAAGCTTTAGATCAAAAATTCAACTCTCTAACCATCTATTCTCAAAAAATTTCCAGATGACTTCCATTTTCCAAAATCTAACACTTCAAATTTTTATTTCAAGTCTTTCCACTCCATTTCTTTAAACTCATTCACCATAAATTCATACCACTCCAAAATACACAAGTTTAATCAAAAACCATCAAAAGCCAAAAATTCATATTCATCCTATTCGTACTCTGTTACTTTTCTGCATTTTCAACTTTTATTCTCAATCACTATTCTTCCTCTCAACTTCCATTTAAATACTCACTCCCATCTCAAACCATCATTTTACAATTGCTCTTCAACTCAAAAACTATTTCCTTGATCATCTCTAAGTTTTCATCAACTTATGTACAACACACACACATACACACACACACACACAAACACACACACATATTTATATATAAACTTGCACAGTGAAGAACAGAGCACATATCACCTTTCCATATCTAATTTTCTACACTAAACCTATACACCATTCCATTGCTATTTCAACTCCAAAAACCCATTTCCACAACATTAGATCACTAAAAATCCATCAAATCTAAATAACACTATAACCAAAATTTTCATCTCATATATATATATATATATATATTCACTACTTGTTTAAAACTCCAAAAGCAAGCCCTAACTCCATGCAAAACTCACGTATTTATTGTGCAAAATGACTAGCTTCTAGTTTTTCTTAGGGTGGAAGAATAAATAGCAGTGGTAGTAGAGATGTGGGATAAGGAAAAACAAAGAAATCCCTCTGAAGGATTTTGATGAAAAACTTTGTATGTGGAAAGGAAATTCGAAGAAAGTGGCTGGAAAAAGTCACGTAGACTTAGCACTTGTCTTATTAACTCTCACATTCATATACTTACTCTTACAAGGTTATAAAAGAAACTTTCTCAATTAGTGACACTTGTCACTTCCCTTACGCCTAAGCCTAAACTAAATTTCTTCTCGACTAATTCCTTTAGTCTCATCTGTACAATCTAACTATCTCTAATCATCATTAATTCCTATTCTCTTTTTTTCTCTCTATAATTTTCAAAAATAAATCCTAAAATCACCAAAATTTAAAAATATTACAATTTTACTAACCCGTAAAATTTCCAATGTAAAAACACTCATAATTCTAAAAAATACACAAATCAATCCAATTATACCTGGAATTATTCATGAATGCATGTACAATTATTTTCAAGTGCAGAAAAATTTACTATTCTTGTATATGTGTATGACATATTATGCATGAGCATGAAAATACATTTCTAAGCCTCTCATAAATTACTCACATTTACCATTTTAACCTCCTCACAAAAAATAGGATGTTACAAATATGATGGGAGAATTATCTTTCTTTCTTAGATTGAAAATTAGGTAAAAAAAGGAATCTTTATTAGTCAAGACAAATAAACAAAGGAACTCATCAAGAAGTACCATTTTGAGATTGTCAAACCGATGGATACTCCTATATATACTAGAACTAAACTTGATAAGGATGAAGGCAAACCTACAAATGAGACAAAGTATAGAGGAATAATTGGGTCACTACTATATCTTACAAGCTCAAGATAAGATATTATGCTTGGTGTGTGCCATAATGCACACTTTCAATCAAATCCAAAAGAAAGCCACCTTTAAGCAGTTAAGAGGATCTTCTGATGTCTTTACGAAACTATGGATTTTAGATTATAGTATCCAAAAATTGATTCATTTAACATAGTTGGCTATTTTGATGCAAATTATATAAGTGATAAAGTCGATAAAAAAAGAACAAGTGGTCACTATCAATTTCTTGAAGGATGTCTAGTTTCTTAGTCTTGCAAGAAACACAATTGCATCGTGCTTTCAATAACTAAACTGGAATATATAGCAACTGCCAGCTGTTATGCTCAAATTTTATGGATGAAGCATCAACTCCAGAATTTTATCTTATGGATGAAGCATCAACTCCAAAATTTTTCTCTGAACTTTAATCATATTCCTATATTATGTGATAATACTAGTGCAATAAATCTTTCTAAAAAATCCCGTGCATCATTCATTTTTTAGCGATCATATTTTAGAAGGAACTATTGATCTTCTGCATGTTAATACTGAAAATTAAGTAGTTGATATCTTTACTAAGCCACTCTCTAAAGATAGATTTTGTGTATTAAGAAAAGAGCTTGGTATGTGAGAAAATCATTCGAGGAAGGAAGTCGATTGGAAAATTGAAAATAACATGAACAATAAGAAATTAGTTATTTAAGGAAATTCTGTATTAGGAATTAAGTAATGCAAGAAAAATGAATGAAATTGGTGGATCAACACCAAATATAGTGAGATAGGCATAAGAGTTAAGTGTACTGATACTATAGAGATGTGAACTATGAAACAAACGATAAATTGTAACTAAGAGTATCATGTTCCCAAGGTATGGTTAGATAGATTTCAAGATGTTCTCAGGTTAGGATAAAGAAACAACTAAGCTTAGATTGTATTGGCCCATATAAAGTTATTAAGAACCGGACCATTGACTTATGAGTTAGTATTACTAACAAGGATGTCTCTTATTCATAATGTGTTATATGCAAGTATGCTAAGAAATATCGATATGATCTAATATCGGTGTTAGTGACGCAGAAAGTGGAAAATTTATGAGTAATCTGAAATATATTGAGGAAACAGTTAAGATGGTGTGATATCTGAATAAGTCATGGAAGGATTGATCGAATCCATTTAGTAGAGCCATTTGAAAGAAATTATTCGAGTGAAGAAATCACTTAGAAGACTGAGGAAAACATAAGACAACATTACCTTCATTTGTTTGATCAGTCAAGTAAGAATTTCGAGGACGAAATTCTTTTAAGAGGGGTAAAAATGTTGGCCCCCATATTTTTTTCTCTAGTTAAGCATAATTTAAATGAATTTTGAGGTTCTAATGGATTTAATTTTTTTGGAGTTATTATTATATTAATGTTAGTAAGATTATATGACATGGGTTAATAGAATTAAAGTACTAAGGTAATAAGGATGTTCAAGGGCTTTTTTGGAAGACCACTTAAGGATAAAAGATACAAGGCATATAAGGAAGGGCAAAATGGACAATTTAGAATCATTAAT
>JAOSBK010000006.1:31018009-31031605 GCA_027568895.1 Erythroxylum shatona | reverse complement strand
TATATACTCACAGGAATTTTTGTTATACGTATATGACTAATTAGGATAAAATATCATATTATATTTCTTGATTTACTCACAGGAAAAAAGAAAAGGAATATAATTTGATAGTTTTATCAAATGGATTTAAAATTTACATTGGATTCCTGAATTCATGCATGATTTACATTGGTACAACATAGCAACTTTTGGTCTCATAATTTTATGTATTTTAAATAATTTGCAGTTATTTTACTTGCGAATATCTCTAAAGTTAAGTGTGACATTCTTGAATTAAAGGGTGATAATTATAAGGTATGGAAGGACAGAGTGCTTCTTCATTTGGAGGGGATGGATATAGATTATGCTATAAGGAAAGATGAACCACCTGTTATCACTAAAACCAGCACTCCATATGCAGTCAGTCTTTATGACAAATGGGAGCGATCCAATTGTCTCTTTGTGATGTTCATAAAGATTAAGATATCTGCTGATATGTGTAGTTATGTTGAACATCATAATAAGATGAAAATTTTTTTAAAAGCCATCAATAAGCAATTTGCTACATCTGACAAGGATCTTGCCAGCACCTTAATAATGCAATTATCATCTATAAGGCTTTCTGGGATAAAAGACGTGCTTGATCATATCATGCGTATGAGGGACATAGTAGCTCAGCTAGAAGCTTCAAAAGTGAAAATGTCAGAATCTTTCCTGATTCATTTTGTTTTGAACACTCTGCCCTAACAATATGGTCCTTTTAAAATTTCTTACAACATATATAAAGATAAATGGTTAATTAATGAGATGCTGATCATATGTGTTTAAGAAGAAGGAAGATTGGCTATGGAAGAGGGAGAAAATGTGAACTTGACTACATAAGGAAAGAAAAAGAAGGATTAGGGAAAAAAAGGGAAAAGGCAAAATTCCTCCTCAACCCGAGATAAAGAAAGCATCAAAGTGTTTCTGTTACAAAATAAGGGGACAGATGAAGAAAGAATGTTTAAAATTTGTGAATTGGCTCGAAATGAAAGGTACTCACCTTTCATTTGTTATTATGAGTCTAATATGGATAGTGTTAATCATAACATATGGTGGATTGATTCTAGTTTAACAATCCATGTTTCAATTACCTTGTAGGGTATGCACAACCTAAGGAAACCAGTGGGAAGTGAATACTACATCTATTCAGGAGATAAGATGAGTTCACATGTAGAAGCCATTGACACTTGCAGTTTGACAGTAAGTAGTGGTTTTATTTTACATATGGAAAATACCTTTTATGTACCAAGTTTTTTCTCAAAATTTAATTTCTAGTTCAAGACTTGTACCATTGGCTTTTACCTTTAAATTTACAGATTTCAATTTTGAATTATCCAATAAATCCAAAGTTTTTAGACGTGGTGTTTTGATTAATGGTCTTTATTCTCTTAAATTATGAAATGAAATTGCTTATATTTCTATGCATGTTACTGCTGGGCTAAAGTGATGTATTATGAATGAGGATTCCTCTATGTTGTGGCATAAGAGATTAGGACACATCTCCATTGAAAGCCAGCTAACAAGTCCAAAAGAGGTGCAAAGAGGGGCTCAAATCTATTAGAAATCATATATATAGATATTTGTTGCCCAGACATGGATGCAAATTGTCCGAAATACTTTATTACCTTTATAGATGATTATTCACGATATATGTATCTTTACTTACTTCGTTCTAAGGGCGAAGGTTTGGATGCCTTTAAAGTTTTTAAGGCTGAAGAAGAAAATCAATGTGGAAAACAAATTAAGATCATAAGATCAGATAGAGGTGGAGAGTACTATGGTAGATACACAAAAAATGGATAAGCACCTGGTCCATTTGCTAAGTTTCTTCAAGAACATAGGATTGTTGCCCAATACACTATGCCTAATCCTTCAGATCAGATTGGTGTGGCAGAAAGAAGAAACCAAACAGTAATAGACATGGTGAGAAGTATGCAGAGTAATGTAAAACTCCCTAATTTCTTGTGGACCGAAGCATTAGAGACAGTTATGTATATATTAAACTAAGTTCCAACTAAGGTTGTTTTAAAGACATCTTTTGAGTTGTTTAAGGGTTGGAAACCAAGTTTGGGACATATACACATTTGAGGATGCATGTTTGAATTAAGAATTTATAATCCACAAGAAAAGAAGCTAGACTCGAGAACCATGAGTGGTCACTTCATTAGATATGCTAAAAAATCCATAGGGTATATATTCTATTATCCATCTCACAGCACTAGGATTATGGAATCAAGAAATGCAAAATTTCTTGAGAATGTCTTGATCAGTGGGAGTGATTAATTTCGAGATGTTATTTAAGAAAAGGAACATTAAGAAGTTCATCCCTCTGGCTCAAATGATAGATTGATTGCCATTTACACCCCTCAAGCATCAATGGGTGTTAGACAACCAATTGCTAAAATTTCAACAGTAATTGATATCGATTCAATAAATCAAGTTGTTGATATGGAACAAAAAGAAATTGTTGATCAACTAGTGAAAAACATGCTCCTGAGGAGAATGTTGAAACAACATTAAGGAGATATACTATAGTAAAGTGATCAGGTATCTCTAATGATTATATTGTGTATCTACAGGAATCAGACTTTAACATTAGAGTCAAACATGATCCTGAAACATTTTCGCAAGCATAAGTTCTAAAGAATCAGACTTATGGTATAATGCCATGAAAGATGAGATGAATTTTATGACATGTAATCGAATTTGGGATCTCATTGCATTGCTTAGTGGTGTAAAACCCGTTGGGTGTAAATGCGTCTTTAAAATAAAGAAAGACTCACAAGGGAATATTGAGCAACATAAAGCAAGACTCGTTGCTAAATGATTTACTCAAAAAAAAGGAATCGATTACACAGAGACGTTTTCTCCTGTATCAAAGAAAGATTCTCTTCGAGTAATTATGGCATTAATAGCCCATTTTGACTTTGTGTTACATCAAATAGATGTAAAAATGACATTCCTCAATGGTGAATTAGAGGAAGAGGTTTACATGAAACAACCAGAAGGATTCTCCTCTAGTGGTGGTGAGCATTTAGTCTGCAAGCTCAGTAAATCCATATATGTCTTAAAATAAGCATCTTGTCAATAGTATTTAAAATTTCATGATGTCTTCACTTTATTTAGTTTTGAAGAGAACCCCATGGATCAATGTATATACCAAAAGGTTAGTAGGAGAAAGATTTGTTATCTTGTGCTATATGTGGATGATATTTTACTTGTAACCAATAATAAGGGTTTACTATGTGAGGTGAAATAATTTATCTCAAAAAATTTTGATATGAAAGATATGGGCGAGACATCTTATGTTATTAGCATTAAGATTTATAGAGAAAGTTCTCGAGGCATTTTTGGGATTGTTTTAAGAGACCTATATCAACAAAATTTTAGAGAGATTTAAGATGAAAGATTATGCACCGAGTGTAGCACCTATAGTGAAGGGTGATAGATTCAATTTGAGTGAATGCCTGAAAAATGAGTTCGAACGGGAACATATGAAGAATATTCCATATGCTTCAGCTATTGGAAGTTTAATATATGCTCAAGTCTGTACAAGACCAGACATTGCATTCATGGTTGGAATGTTAAGAATATATCAGAGTAATCTAGGTATTGATCACTAGCAGGCTGCAAAAAAAGTGATGAGATATCTTCAAGGAATGAAGGGTTACATGTTTATGGAACTGAAAATTTGGAAGTAGTTGGGTACTCTAATTCAGACTTTACTGGCTGCATTGATTTAAGAAAATCAATTGCAAGTTATATTTTTATGTTAGCTGGTGGAGCTATATCTAGGAGAAGTGTCAAGTAGACCTTGACTGCTACTTCTACTATGGAAGCTGAGTGTATCGTGCTTTGAGGCCACCTCGCATGACTTATAGTTGAAGAGTTTTATATCTGGGCTTAAAGTTGTGGACTCTATTTCTAAGCCATCAAAGTTATTCCGTGACATCTCAGCTGTGGTTTTTATGACTAAAAACAACAAGAGTGGAAGTCGAAGTAAGCATATCGACATTAAGTGTTTAGCCATAAGAGAACGTATTCAGGAAAAAAAGTAGTCATTGAGCACATTAGCACTGAGTTAATGATTGCGGATCCTTTGGCTAAAGACATGCCATTTAAGCAGTTTAAGGATCATGTGGTACAAATGAGACTAGGTTTTGTAATATAATGTCATTGAATATACATTATTTTCAAAAAAATTCTTATTCAATGTGATGTTTCTCATATGGTTTGTGCACCTATAGATATTCATTTTGTTATATTGAGAATCTTCATTAAATTTGGACCTGAAATAAACATATGGTTTATTCATTAAATTGAAGGACTGTATGTAAAGACGTAATATAATATATGGAAGATATTACTCGTTATAAAAAGACTTATTACTATGATTCATATATTTTGTTTCTCCATAAAGTCAATGTTGAATTATATGGACCAAGTGGGAGAATGCTGGAATATTCTCGTGGTTCATATGATTCACAACCATCACAACGTTTCTGAAATGATGTGATGGTCTGTTGCTGTTCGTTGTCTCTGTAATGGGTAGAGCAATATATAGATAGTTATGGGTTATTTCTGGGTCCTTAACCTTTTGCTTTTCATTTTTAAGAAAAGTTTACACTATTAACTTCAGAGTTTTGAAGAGGTTAGAAGTTTCAGAAACACTTCATTTTTGGCAGTGAGATTTAATCAATGGATAAAGCTTTTTTTGAGTAGCATACATATATATATATATATATATATATATATATATATGTTAATTTAAATCAATCACCTCATATTGTATGCCTCTGCCTTGCGACTATTAAACTTGTCGTCTGTTGTGCCCTGTTTTAGTTTCTGGGGTTGATTTTTTGCCAATATATCTTTGTTTGATTGCCCGCATGATGGCGTTGGATGGACATTGAGTTGGGTCTTGTCTTCTCTTCTGGTTATAAAACATATGACAATACTATTTAAATAAATGAGGATTCACTTATTAATAACAAATTTTATAATATGACTAAAACTCTAAAAAATTTGAAGCAATTTATTCATTTTTTCGTCATCTTTTGAACCATAAGAAATAAGAAGAAAATTACAGCTCTCATCGTTCATTGATCATCATTCTAGTGTGAAGAGTATTGTTTATCATGCAAAACTCTACATGACACAAACTTTAGTTCACCCAGTTGTTTTAAAGCACACGT
This sequence comes from Erythroxylum shatona, assembly GCA_027568895.1. Taxonomy (NCBI): domain Eukaryota; kingdom Viridiplantae; phylum Streptophyta; class Magnoliopsida; order Malpighiales; family Erythroxylaceae; genus Erythroxylum; species Erythroxylum shatona. Next base: position 31,026,389 of record JAOSBK010000006.1, on the reverse strand, counting down.
AACTTGTTAAATAAAATTCGTAAAGAAGAGTATGATTTTCAAACGTAAATCATTCTCGTTCACGAAAAGTGAACCAACATCGCCGGTCTGATCTAGCAAATCGAAAAACTGAGTAATACCTAAACAATACTAAACTTTTTAGGGCCTTGAAGGTTAGTCATCAAAGGCGACACTTTGGATTCTCTAATAAAATTATCCCCAAAAACACACAAAAAATATTTAGACCTTGTAAAACACAATCAGTTTCTTGATTGAGTGCATCGAAACTTGAAATAGTTCTTAACAATTGAGATTATTTGAATTAGTTTTAGAACAAGAAAACTTTTATGAACTTTCTTTTTGGTGTCTGGGTTTTTATGGAGACTTGCTTCATTGTCAATCTTTTGTATTAGTTAAATGCGAGTTTTATAATTTTAGCCTACCAAAGCACAAAAAGTGAGGCAAAATAAGTTGAAAAAAAATATATTGTTATAAAACCGAAACTAAAATTTAAGAATATTTGGGAGAGGAGAATTCTTCTTATAAATTGGTATACCTTACATCAAGTTAACCCTTCTATTTATAGTACAAAATTTCTAATAAAATACTATTATGATAATAGGAGTGGTACACTAACTATTAAGTGGTGCATTTGGTGTACTAACAATTAAGTGGTGCATTTGGTGTACTAACAATTAAGTGGTGCATTTAGTGACACACCATATTATTTCTATCTTTTATAACAATTTTCTTTTTAATTTTTTTCTATTCTCCATTTAAAAAAACCATCAATCAAATACAAGAAAAAAGCCATATTATCCTATATCATTAACTGAACCGACAAAATAGTTAATAATGAAGAAATAGAAGATATATCCCAACCTCAGTGCCCCACTCCTCGATGTCTTCTCTATCTTCACAATATTCACTCAGAGCATCAGGAGAAAACCCTACATATTGCAAGGAAGGGGTAAATGCGTCATCTCTTACCATGAACCGCTGATATTAACTCTTCATAGTTCTCATTGTCGCCGCCGTAGGAGGAGAAGGAGATTAGGCCGTGGTTAACGGAGATGTACAGCGAACGAGGGATTGTTGGGTCGAAGACGGAGGTTGCTTCCTTGGATCGTAAGCGGATCAATGACACTCTTGACAAGCACCTCGTCCGATCCTCTCCTTCTACGTCACGAACTGTCAACGGTAAGGATTTGTCGGCGCTCGTTGGGAAGCAACCGCTCGATCACAAGGACCAGGCCAACCATAACGCCTCTAACGGTACCAAACTTGTTGTTTAAGCAAATCTTGCCCGTTTAAAACTGTTCTTTGTATGTTTTCCTTTAAAAGGTTGTCCTCTCTTTATATGTAGATTTGAGTAATTTTTTTTATTGAAATTAAAGTAGCATTTAGCTTTCTGGATGTTCTAAAATTAAGAATGCGTCATTTTGGTTTAATTTTTGGTGCACTTTTCTTGCATATTTGGGTTTTATTTTCAGAGTTTTGTTTTTCCTTATGCAAGGGTGATGTTAAAGCATGAGATTCGGCATTACTGAGTACACAAAGTTTTACGTTAATTTATAATCTTATAGCTCTGCGTTGTATGAATAATGACCTTGGTCATGTTGTTGTCTGCTTACCCATCACTGCATTAGGTCCAGAAACGTACTAAATTTACACAGCATTCTCTGTGGCTCTGGCTGGTATACGGAAGAGTATAAACACTACTTATAATATTAGCATTGATTCCAGTTTCTAGATATCTTTTTCTGTTTTTTCTTTGATGTTGTTCTTGTTTTTCTGTAGTTCTTATATGATCAAGCATATCTGTCTCTATTTATCTTCGTGAAGTGACATGAACTTTGACCGTATTGATTGCAGAGGAATCTGAAACAGATAGTGAGGAGTCGGATGTTAGTGGTTCTGACGGGGATGACACATCTTGGATATCATGGTTTTGCAATTTAAGAGGAAATGAATTCTTTTGCGAAGTTGAAGATGATTACATTCAAGATGATTTTAACCTTTGCGGGTTAAGCGGTCAAGTCCCGTATTACGATTATGCACTTGACTTGATTTTGGACGTCGAATCCTCTCATGGTAATCTTGTTGTATTTTAATTAATATCCTTCTACCCAGCCTTTAACACACAAGAATGAAATCTAATATCCTGTTTTGGGGTACCTACTACTTATGGGACGTGGCATATGTGAATGTGATATAATCATAAGGATCTAAACTTTTTCTTGGCAACAAATGAAACTTTAGTGCCTAATTTTGTTGTGTTTTACATTTTAAGCCCATAATGTGATACTTCTTTTTGGTCTTTTTTACTGTGCCAAGGACCTTCACATTTAATGTACGTCGGTCTTTATGCCTTGGTCACTTATTTGATTGTTTGTTCCAACTGATTGAAATTGATAGGCGATATGTTTACAGAGGAACAGAATGAATTAATTGAATCAGCTGCTGAGATGCTTTATGGTTTGATTCATGCTCGATACGTATTGACTAGCAAAGGAATGGCTGCTATGGTGAGATTTCACTTTGTGATGTTATGTTCCCGGTGGCTACTGTCCACAGTGATCTGATCTTGGTTTTTACAGCTTGAAAAGTACAAAAACTATGACTTTGGGAGATGCCCGAGGGTTTACTGCTGTGGACAGCCATGTCTTCCCGTAGGTCAGTCAGATATCCCACGTTCAAGCACTGTCAAGATTTACTGCCCAAGATGTGACGATATATACTACCCTCGATCAAAATATCAAAGCAGTATCCTTTGCTCTACTTCTTTCATGAAAGTCTCTTAAAATAGCCATTATTATGTAATTCTGTTATTTCAAATCTGAGTTCTGTGTTAAATAAGGTCATCGGACTGAAATGTAGTATTAAATATCTAAAAATAGTAATTACTTTTAGGACTTCTAAAAAGAATTAGGAATCATTCCGAGGCTTTAAATTTATCAAAATAATTAGTATAATACTCATAGGTTTTAGTAGTATCTTTTATGGTTTAGGAGTCATTTTTAAGAATCACTTTGAGAAAGAAAGCATCACATTTTCCAAGCTGAAATTCAAAGTTTTTAAGAAGAAAGCTCACCTCCTTCATAAATTCAAGTACAATATACAATATAAATGCCTAGATTGGCCTAACTATTCCCCTTAAGATTAAGGAATCAATCTTCTGTTGGTTTATTATTCATCTGAATGTAAAATCAGGAGTCCATGTTTGTTATGTTTATATTGATTCTTTACTTCCTGGAGTTCCTTTTGGAAGATTTTTCCAAGTTTCCTTAAATTAATTTAGACATTGATGGAGCGTACTTTGGCACAACGTTGCCTCACCTATTTTTGATGACGTATGGTCATCTCAAACCACAGAAAGCATCACAGAGCTACGTTCCAAGAGTATTTGGGTTTAAAGTACACAAGCCTTGATAATTGACTGTGAAGCTTCTTCGGAAGAATCCACAAAAGTGTATTCTCAATTGAGGTATGTGTTTAGAGATTCACTGAAGCTGTAATATTCCCCCAAATTATGACAAGCTAAATCTCTAACACAGAACTATATCCCAGGTGTTTCTCCACTCAGAGACAATACCTTAGTCATGGTTAGTGCAGATTGAGATTTCTTTGGGCCAAAACTGCTCCCGGCACTTCTTAATTTACATGGAGAAAAGTGCATTAAACATAGATGTAAGAAAAAGGAGAGGAAATCACTTTTTGCTACCATGTTGGGGTGATTGTAGTTTTCAGTTTTAGCTGCGTTTGTAGTTTGGCCTTTCTCTATCTCTATCTCATAATTTCATACAATGCAAATTCATCAGTGTCTTTTTTCTTGGAGTAAGTTATATACACCTCTTTGTAATGGATGCTACTTGTTAATAACCAGAGTGAGAAGTTGACGGTGTGCTTCATAGCTTGTTACTTTGTTACCTGTCCTATGGAGCAAATGATTTTAATGTTCACCTTGGGAATGTTTGGTATTTGGCTCTATAAATGTTCAACCATTTTCGTCTTTTCTTTTTAGGGGTAAAAGGTGATGTTCTAAATTTGCTTATCTGTTTTTGCTTCTCTGGACATAGTAATATTACTTATCTACTCTAGACATAGTAATGCTACTTACTTTCCTTCCTATGTAAATGGAGTTTGACTTTATGAAATTGACATGGTTAGGGTTAGCAACTTTGGATTCTGCTCATGTTTGAAATTGTATTCTAGTAAGTAATAGGTTGTCAAGTCCTGGCTTATGAAGTCATTAGTCCATGGTATGATTACTGCTCTACCGACCATGTCTTGTGTCAAGGACATTATGGTTTCTTGGAGTTGTGTTAAAGGTACTTTAGGCTTTGGGTTATCTTTTTATTTCGAGTTGTGAAGTATGAACTGTAATTCTAGTTTTTCGTCGACCCTGCTAATTTGGTTTCTTAATCGTATAACATTACAATCCATATGTTTGTATGTAAGTTAACCCCTTCACTAATAAGCGTTGAAAATAGCTTTTGGAACAATAAGTATTTGCTTAAAATGAACCGTTTGCTAGGTCCTTATGCAATCTTTCAAATGAAATTGCATTGATGATGCTCCATCACTTTAATTGAATGAGAGCTTGCTTATTAAGGATTAGTATGAGGTATCCAATGTGATTAAGATTCTCCAAATGATTGACCAAACAAAGATCTAAAACTCAGATGGTCATTTCCCCAAGGATAAAGAAGCCTCGACCGGTAGTCTAGTGAATAACACTGGTTTGATCAAGAAAGAAAAAGAAAATTAAGATAAGATTATAATTGTGGGATTTATATTTTATTTATTTATTACCTTTAAATTATTACTAGTTAATTGAAAGTAAATATTAATAAAGCGTCACAAAATTAGTGTATGATATGTTTTTCTTGGTGAAGAAAATAATTGTTTTCATTAAATAAATATAGAGATGTATAAACAAATCTATGTATATTTGTTAAAATGTAAGTTCACTTAATTAATCTAATATAATAATTCTATTTGAAACATTGCCTGTATTTATGTCATATGTTGAGTTGAAATTTTCTTCATATAAAAATTGTTATATTTTGAGACTATTTATTATATATGCTTTAGAAGAATAATTGAATTCGTAATTACATGATATAACATAAACTATATGAAATTTGTTGAGTTGTTGATATAAGATTTATCATTTTAAAGTGATTAGTGATAATTTTATATTATTTTTTATTAGTATTAATTCAGAAATCCTTAATCAAGTTATAAATTACTTACAAAAAGTTTTCAAATGTCATTATTTAAATTAGTTACTAACAGTATATAACTAATATTATTAGATTCAAATAAAGAAGACAATAATTTCATGCTCTACTATATGATATAATGATTAAATTGTATAAAAAATGAAAATATTAGTCAAAATTCTTTTGACATTTTAAGTTGCCATGATGCAATCTTTGACATCAATCTTTATCTAATATCGAATATGATTTAAAATTATAATTTATACCTATTACCTTAGGTCACACATAAAGAATAAAGAAAAAGATAATCAAGTTTATAAATCACAATAAAGTATGAGCTTGACCCAACTAAACTCGAAGTCAATCGATCTTACCTCAAACTCAAAAATTATAGGTAAAATGACATTATTTTGAGTAAAATAGTCATACCCAATTTTTATTTAAAAATTAAAATTTTGGGTTCAATCGGGCTTCGAACTACCCAAGCCCGATTGGGTTTAGGTGCATCAAGCTTGATAAAACTCCAGGCTAAGTCTAAGTCTAGACAAAAGTTTTTGGCCTGTTAGCATCTATGTTAAGTTAGACTTAGTTGTAAAGTTTACAAAATTTTTAATATTAAATATAAGACATTTAACCAATAAGAAGAAACAATATGTGATATCATATCTTCTTTGAAGCTAATTTTGTATTTAGTTATAATTATAATTAATTCTAACTAAAATTTAATTAAAATTAAAAGTATATTTCAATTAATTACTAAAAAGTTTTTAGAATTATTACGAATAGATTTAGACTCTTAAAAATGTGGTATTTCTTGAGACCCCTTTTTATGCCACTTATAAAATTTTCTTAACTCATTCATGTGAATATTGTTAACTTTTGAACATATGTATAGCTAAAATAACATTGAACCATTATAAAAGCAATTAAGTAAAAAAAAATAGTTAAAGTTTAATTAAAACTATTAAATAAATATTTTAATTTTTAAAAATAGAAAGTATTAAACTCAATTAAAAAATAATCAAACTAAGAAATTAATCTACTTTTACAATTTTATTGTTAAACCGATCTATCTAGAACATTGATTTTAAGGAGGCAGGCAGACTATTTAGATATTTGACCTTAAATCGTCTCAGACAGTCAGACTCAAATTTGACCTAAAACCACATTAAAATGGACATAACCTGACAAATTTGGGCCATATGAGGCCAGGCCCCATTAATCTGAAATTTGTCTATTAACTTCGGCGGCCAGTCTGCCAAAAATAGAACAACCTGAAGTCCTGATAGCACAAACGAGTTACAATAAAAGATTAGGCAAACACAATGTGAGTGCAAGGCCATAACATCGACAGAATATTTCCAGAAAGAACATTGATGCAGATTATAAAGCCAAAACCTTTTCTAAATCAGGGAAGATCACAATGCCAAAGCGCCAAACTTAAATTACTTCATGCAGAAGTGCAATTAATTTATCAACATCCTCAAATCAACTTCAAGCCGACGAGACAACAAAACATATACCCCAAAGACTAATAAGCTGACGATGGCAGTTTAACTCTCAGTCTGATCCCTCAACCTTCGGATGGTACTTCTCACCGTCACGGCGCTGGCAGTGCTGTCACATAATAAAATCAACAAAGTCTTAGAGATCTAGATAAGGTAAACGGGAAGAAAACAGACAAAGATATCAAATGTGTAAGGTTTCAGAAAAACATCGGTGAGAATATTTACTTTAAAGTGTAGGCACCACCAGCCTTAACTTTCCCACAGTCCTTGCAGCCCCAAATTCCAACAGCCTTCCTTTTCACAGCATACTACAACAATACAGAAGGTTACTAAGAAATTGAAAACCACAACTTTTAATATCTAAGACTTGCTCAGCAAGAGCACTCAAAAAAGTGAAATGGATGTGCTTACCTTCCCACAAAATTCACAGAAGTATTTGCTATGCTGACTAACCTCCATCTTTTTGATCTGTTTGCGCAGACTAGCACCATATCGGGTGCCTATGTCATTAAAATCATACATCAGATACAGTTAAGACAATAACCTTTTGGTTAAAAAATGAGCTAGCTATTAATCATAACCTTATAATGCAAAGCGAATCCCAACAAATTTTCAATTCCTATTCAACTATTGGTAAAAATTTATTAAAAGTTGAAGCTGCGAACAATATTCAAATCATAATATACAGTTTTTAACATCATGCATATTACTTCAAGGCCTCATATAGTTTCTTAACAATATACGAGATGTAAGAATTAACTAAGAAGTGCACTATGGGGTTTGTCAATGAAAATCTTCATCAAAACTAAATAGCAGTGGTTATCCAGCATAAATCTTCAATAACCAAATGGGGACGATGAGCGAATACAAAGAAATCGGAAAAACCACTAAAATTGATCAATACCCACCATACTTTCCAACAATGCCCGCCTTCCTTGTCCGCTTACTCTGCATTGAGAAAACAATTTGGAAATAAATAATAAAGTACCAACCATTTGGAAATAAATAATAAAGTAAACTCATGTTTACACCTTCAAAATGCAAAAAGTATCACTGCAATTACGCGATTAGCGACAAGGATTGGAACTCTATGATCACCACAATCCAATCAGTAAGCAGACCACATAATTGTCTAACCAAATAATTAGCAAACCAATATAAAAAAGTTTAAACCCTAAATTCCAAAATCAAAAATCCAGAAGAGCAAAATTAACACGAGAAAATAGCAGAACCACAAATATATAGAATGAACAAGCACCATGTAAAGAGAAATGGGAGTACCATTACGATGGCAGAGTGGACACAGAATTAGCGTCTAACACGGAAAGAGAAGATGGTAAAGAAACCCTAGTACTTCTCTGCTTACATTTTATAGAGCCCTCAGTATGGTGGGCAAACGGGTGGGTTTTTATAAACCCGGGTATAGATTTCGGATCCATATGAATTATATTTCTTCTTTTCAGATGAAATTTAAAAAATAATATTTTAATCTCTACTTTTACAGGGTGTTTGGAAACCTTCGAATTGAATTCATTAACGAATTGAATTCAATTACATTAATAAAGTTGGGATTGAATTCAATTTACACTGTTTGGAACAAATCCAGTAATGAATGAATTGAATTCAATTACACTGTTTGGAACAAATCCAGTAATATTAGAATTG
>JAOSBK010000006.1:31001981-31017909 GCA_027568895.1 Erythroxylum shatona | reverse complement strand
ATTAAGTGGTGCATTTGGTGTACTAACAATTAAGTGGTGCATTTGGCACACCATATTATTTCTATCTTTTATAACATAGATAGAGTTTTTGAATCAGATCATAAATTTTTTATTTTATTAATAAAATGAATCTCTTTATATTTATTTGATATTAACATTTATGTCATAAATACTAATTTATCAAAATTTAATGGAGAAAAAGGTAATATGAAAATTTATTTTACTTTTTATAAAACAAAAGGAACTACAGTAATTTTCCCTTGGCTCTACTTGGTACAACAACAACAATCACAATTTGACATGCAAAATTTAGCGAGATCTAATAATTCACATCTTTACCCTAAGTAACTCAAAGGGAAATTATAAGTACCTGAGCGGCCTTTATTGGCTCCACCGACAGCCAAGGAATATGTCATTTTATGTGTTTAGTCAGCAATCTAACACCTTTTATTTTGTTTAATTTATTGCAACTTTTCTGAAACAGTGGTCGCAATTACCACTATAACCTTGTATACGTCTTTTCACCGGACTTGCATGCAATAAACAATATTTGGACCTGTTTACTTGTTGTAAGGACTTACCAATCATTGCCTTTCACGAAGGATATAGTGGTAATTGACCATTGACATGTTTCGCACTCTCTCCCTCCTGCGCACACCCTCACAATCACAAGACACAAGTTGAAGTTACAACTGTCTCAAAAACGGTTGATGACAACTTTTAATTACAATCTTCGCTTCTAGTTGAACAAGAGGCCAGTACTTCCCCTGCCTTACTCTATCTCTCTCTCTCATCCTGATCTCGAGATAGACCAGGACAGCAGAATACTTCACATTCACGACGCAAGTCTGCATCAAGAAATGGAGTCTGTCTCATCTTCAGCTATTGGATTCATTGTCAAGCTTGGTTCTTTAACCATTTTGCTAGTCCTCTTCCTTTCATGCTTCACATTGACATCTACAGGTTAGTCTTCCTTTTTCTCACATTAGGCGTAAAGATGTAATCTAGAGCTTTGAGTGTTATTTTCTTTCTGTTCTTTGAACTGGGATCTGCTAGCTCAGTTTGTTAACTGCTTGAGGCAGGATAGTCTTCCATGGCATGTGATTTATAGCATCTAAGAGACGCTAGAGGGCAGTTATACTTCCCCTTTCACTGACATGGAAAACTGGGTTTCTATCAGCATGAGGGTTTTTAAGTTAGGATCTTCAAGTTTTGGATTGGTATATCAGATGTTGCTGTTCGCTATATCTGTAAGAAAGTATATGACTCACCATCCCACTAAAAAACACTTAGAAAGTGAAAATTGGGAATCGGGAACTTGGTTGGCATGCTACTTGCGTTTCTGAACTTGCATCACTTTTTCCATCTTTCGGTCTGGGTGTTTCCACTGCTACATGGAGTAAGAATTATATGAATTTTGGAACTGAAATTCTCATTACGGTGTTGGTTTATTTGCAGAAGCCTATGATGCTCTCGATCCAAATGGAAATATTACAATCAAATGGGACATAATGAGCTGGACACCAGATGGTTATGTTGTAAGTATAATGAAATTTTAGAGCTTATGTTTGCTTCTAGCCTTACCATGACTGGTATTTCTGGTCAAGATCGTTAGGGTGGGATATGACCCCGGCCTGGTTACCTTTTTAGAGTTTCTGCAGACTTCCAGTTATATATAATTGATTTAATGACTTCTATCCATCTTTTTGAGCTCATCATCTGCAAATAAAATAAAAAAGTAACGATTTTGCTCTCATCAGTTGAATTAACAAGTTTTTCTAGTTGAAAAGATTTATAGAACTCAATCTAGCCTTCATAGATCCTTGTTAAAAATTTCCTGTTTCTTCTCCTTTTTGTTTGTCCTTTACAGGCGGTTGTTACAATGTATAACTTCCAGCAATATCGCCACATTCAAGCACCAGGCTGGACATTGGATTGGACATGGGCGAAAAAGGAAGTAATCTGGAGTATGATGGGAAGCCAAACCACTGAACAAGGGGATTGCTCTAAATTCAAGGGAAACATCCCACATTGCTGTAAGAAAAGTCCGACTGTTGTGGATCTATTGCCAGGGACTCCTTACAACCAGCAGATTGCAAATTGCTGCAAAGGAGGAGTGATTAATGCATGGGGTCAGGACCCCTCTACTGCTTTGGCCTCTTTCCAAGTTAGTGTGGGTGCTGCTGGAACCACAAACAGAACTGTCAGGGTTCCCAAGAACTTCACTTTGAAAGCACCCGGACCTGGATATACTTGTGGTCCTGCAAAGATTGTGAAATCGACTAAATTCATTTCAGCAGATAAAAGGAGAATTACTCAAGCTTTAAGTAAGTCATCTACTTACAGATTCAGAAAGAGTTTTATGGAAGTAGAAATATAATGTAACCAGCTCACCACGCTCTAATCACATTTCCCTGCTATTGTGGCAGTGACCTGGAACGTTACTTGCACATATTCGCAATTTCTGGCTCAGAAGACACCTACTTGCTGCGTTTCTCTCTCGTCCTTTTACAATAACACAATAGTGGGATGCCCAAGTTGTGCTTGCGGATGTAGCAATAAAACAGTATCTGGAAGCTGTGTGGAGTAAGTTTTGTGTATGTATTTAATTTTGTCAACCGTTTTGTGGAACTCTCATTCATCATGTTCTCGGCCTTAATGCATGTCACAGCCCAGACACTCCACACTTGGCCTCGATTGTCTCAAGTCCAAGCAAATCAGACAATGCACCTCTACTCCAGTGTACCAGCCATATGTGCCCAATACGTGTTCATTGGCATGTCAAGATAAATTATAAGGAGTACTGGCGTGTGAAGGTCTCAATTACGAACTTCAACTACCGCATGAACTATACACAGTGGAATCTAGTTGTTCAACACCCCAACTTTGATAACCTTACCCAGATTTTCAGCTTTAATTACAAGTCATTAACTCCTTATGATGGTCTAAGTAAGTTAAACCCTGCCAAATTTACATCTTTACTTCTCTCTGAGTAAATGTACAATGTTAAAAAAGTTATTGTTTTACAGATGATACAGCTTTGTTATGGGGAGTTAAGTTCTACAATGATTTTCTATCACAAGCGGGCCCTCTTGGCAATGTACAGTCGGAGCTACTTTTCCGGAAGGATACATCAACTTTCACATTTGAAAAGGGATGGGCATTCCCGAGAAGGATTTATTTTAATGGTGAAAACTGTGTAATGCCCCCTCCAGATGCCTACCCATGGTTACCGAATGGCGTTTCTCGACAATTTGTGTCCCTCCTTTCTCCTCTCATCACATTAATGGTGTACATGATTGTCTGTTTGGCTTAAATGTAATTAGCCAAAATCCTATAAGGGTATTCGTTCTTCCAGCATGGATATCCCATCTGCTTTGGTACTAGACTTGGAAGTCTGGGTTGGAATGAGCAACAAGGAGGTTGGCACCGTATAATGTTACCCGATACGTCAGCTCTACTTTTCGTATTGATAAAGCAATTAATATTCTGTTCTTATCAATCTTGTTTCATAAATATTTTACACTTATTCATCCCTAGACATTTATGTGAAAGTTCACAATTTGACATGTTGCTTTCTTGCTAGTAATGTTCTTACGACTTTTAGGTTTAAATTTCCTTGCAAACAGGGGTAAATAGACATGCCATCAAAAAGCAAACAATCAAATTTGCATTTGCAGCCATGTATTATAAAATTTCCTAAGAAATTTGAGAATAAACTGAAGATTTAGTTGACTGGTCACGCACACAACATGGGTGAAGCTGGACGCGGAATGAATTAATCATGCAGATTTCTGGCTTTATGTGTAAAATTGATTTTATCTGATTGACAGCAATATCAAGACCAGTGAAACTAACATTGTAAAAAATGCAACTGGAATCGTATTGGCAGAATTTGGCAGATGTGGGTAGGCATCTGGTGCCGGTAGCATGCATTCATCACCGTTGAAATAAACTTTCCTAGGAAATGCCCATCCCTGTTTCAGTGTAAAGGTATTCTTGTCTTTCTGAAGAAGCACCTCAGACTGGACATTTCCCAAAGGCCCAGCTTCCATCAAAAGGTCATTGTAAAACTTCATTCCATAGAACATCCCAGTATCATCTGCAGATCAATGATATGTCTGTTGGTAGTGTTCTTAAGAAACGGAGAAGCATTTTGAGTTTTAAGGAGGGACTTACTGACGGATGCATATGCTATAAGAGGCTTGTAATCAAAACTGAAGATCTGGGTGACATTATTGAGATTGGGATGTTGAATAACAAGTGTCCACTGAGTGTAGTTCATCCTGTAGTTAAAATTAGTGACAGCAATCTTAGCACGCCAATAATCTTTGTAGTTGACCTTCACATGCCAGTGAACTCGGACAGGACACATATGATGAGTGCACTGGAGCAGTGGTGTGTTGTCCTTCTTAGGCGTGTTTATTCCTTTCTTGTGGGCTTCTTTTGAGTCACTCCTGCATTTTCATTAACCAAAAAATCCAGGATAACAGTTAAAATCGTTAAGTGAATGTGATTGGGTTACTATATAATAAAAATGAATTCGATTACTTAATGCAGCTATTCTTGTTCTTGCAACCGCATGCACAAGTTGGACAAGGAGTAATCGTCTCGTTGTAGAAAGATGAGAATGAAACACAACAACTAGGATGTTTGGAGACAAGGAACTGTGAGTAAGTGCAGGTCACATTCCACGTCACTGCATGAAAAAGGAGTTTACATTATATTTTGTCCTACTTGGCCAATCTGACAGATGAAATGCTTGGACCAATGGAGCTATTTTATGACTAGAGGAGGTTAAAATCATGTATAACAAAAGCCAATGTTTATGGAAACTTGGAGCAATCGAAGACTTACTAAGTGCTTGTGTTTTTCGCCTACGATCGGGTGTGAAGAATACTGTAGATGGCACGATCTTTGCAGGGCCACAGGTGTAGCCTGGTCCTGGTCCAAGCAAAGTAAAGTTCTTGGGAAGTTTTACTGTTTTGTTTGAGGTGCCAGCAACTCCAACACTGACCTGAAATGCTGAGATAGCACCTGTAGGATCCTGCCCCCAAGCTGCCACTACACCTCCTTTGCAGCAATTGGTGAATTGCTGGTTATAAGGAACTCCAGGAAGCAAGTCCAGAACTGTGGGGGTCTTCTTGCAGCAATGTGGTACGTTTCCCTTGAACTTGGAACAGTCACCTTGTTCTGTTGTTTGAGCCCCCACCATCGACCATATCACTTCTTTCTTTGCCCATGACCACCCTAGAGTCCACCCAGGACTTATGATGTGCCGGTACATTTGGAAGTTGCTCATTGTTACCGTAGCCTAGAAGAATTAGATATTGATTGTTATTATCTTCACATCTTGTTTCTTACGGACTTGCTTCTCTTGTAAACTCATATTTTTAACCAGGTCTGGATCTATGGGAAACCGAAGAAGAGAAGGAACAATTCTAACAAATGGTCCACAAACTCTTTTTCTTGTAGTCTTCTGATATGGATTGAAACGTAGGTACAAGCAACAATCTGAAAGCTAAACAGAGTGGTCTGGAATGGCTTTACATCTTATTGTTTTTCTTTCCTTTTTGTAGCCCCATCTTTTATTTGTACGAGTTTTTTATATTATGTTACGTGACTATCCGTACCCGTGTACCAGCAAGGGATAAATTGGGGTAGTGTGAGAAAGGCTCCATTGAATTTGTGATACAAAAGAAGAATGACAGATAAGGATGGCAAGTAGTACTGCTTACATTTAGTTGAGATAAACGTACTTGCAAATCTCCTGTTAAAGAGTTCTGTGCTTCAAATGAAAACAGAAAGAAGACCAACCAAATGAAAACGATACTCACCACGTACCCGTCTGGCGTCCAGGACAATACGTCCCATTTGATAGTTATATTCCCATTAGGATCGAGCGGATCATATGCAGCTACAATCATGAAAAAGAAACAACAATGAATGAAGAGACGGGAGTACATATTCAAGAATAAGATGTACATCGTGATTTTCATGTTTGTACGCTAAGAAAAAAGTTTACCAGCACATGGAAGCATAATGAGAGATAGACCAATCAAGAAGATGACCTTCATTTCAGTGAACAAAAAGAACTACCGGCTTTCTGCTTCCAAGGAGATTTTCTGAAGTCCGGCTTGTTGCGAACTCCCTAGCAAGGACTTGTGGTTGCAGCACCCACACCTTTGAAGTAGCAAAAAATGAAAGTGATTTCCTGAAGATGTCTCACCTACTGGTAGCTAGATGATTCATGAGATATTTTCATCTCTTATCATCTTTTCTCTTACTGCATTTTGAAGCAGAAACCTTTGTGAGAGATGATGGGGAAGCAGAGGATTGAAAGCAACAGCTCAACAGTCCATCACTGTCAGATTGGTGCTATATCCTCACTTCTACAGGACTGACAAGCCTTAGACTTCTTTGTTATCAAGTCTTCTCCTAGGGTCTCCTGAGACCGCAAAGTTTACAGTCGCATTTGTCTAGTTTCATACGTTGACATTTTATCTCTTTCAGGTTGGACGAGTAGAACATACTCTTTCACACTCGTCATCTTTGGCAAACTTGTCTCCTTCTTAGTCAAATGACAAATTGATCACTGATGAATCAAGAACTGCACAATAACTGCAAATATGCCAAGCAATGGTGGACAAAAACTTGGTTCATCGGGAACTTGATTAATTGATATATTATTCAACTTTCGGGCATCCTTAAATAAATTCGATATTAGACAAAAAAATTAACATCCTAAAAAGAGCTTGACTAAGAGAACTTTTTTTTTTTTCACGGGAATCCTAAAATGTAATAAATTATTTAATTCAATAGAAAATCAACAATAATACTTATAATAGAAATCTACATGAGGTTTATAGGGATTTAGTAGAATAGCTTTATTCTAAATAGTAGAGGGATTGTTTCCAAATAACCAACATAAATAATCTTTTGATTTATTTAGTTCAATATAATTCAAAATCCAAATTAGATAACCTTTTGAAAATTAGAAAACTTTTAACCATTATTAATTTAAATAACATATTTGCCAATCTGAAATCAACTTGCCCTATTTTTTAATGATATTTGTTAGTCATAAAAATTATATCTAATCACACACAAGTTACTTTTGAAATTAACCATTCTCAAAACTCAAATACTTTTAAATTTTAAATTTATTCTAGTAAAAATAAGAATATTTTCTCTGTTTTTTAGGACTATAATCTTAAAAATCTATGGTTGTTTCCTTTTGTATATATTTATGTTATTAACAAAAGAAAAATGAATGCAGCTTTCACTAAAATAAGCATCTGTCAATGCAAAGTGGGTGCGATCTCTTAATCCAAGCCTCCTAACCTCAAGTATTTTCCTTCTAAAACATTTGTCTTAAGATTTCATCAAATTGAAAACAAGCCTGTTAGGTCTACCCTAAGAAGCTAACCAAAACACCGACTATTCTAAAATGTCCTGGAGTGAAAATTTCCAACCTAAGTAATAATGTCAACAGCCTAAAACCTTATCCCCCAGCCATTAGTGGATCTCCACCTTCTTGAATGCAAATATTTGAATAGTGCTTTGCCTTGTTCAATGTTTTCGTTTTGGTCATAGAAGGATCCCTCTCTACAATGTTTTATGCATAATACTTTTTCTATCAATCTTTGTTTGAACATGATTGACAATATTTCAGATCATACCTAGATCGTTTATGGATGAATCCTAATCTGAATCTTTTAAACTCGACTTCAGCATGACCTTTATATAAAAGTATTATATTATTACTTCCTTTATTGATTACTCTTCGCTTCTTTCATAATAGAAGATAACAACAAAAGAATTCTTTTAAGAAATATGCAAAAAGATTCAAAACATATTAATTCTTGCCTTCTGAAATAAAGAAACTCGAGGATACATTTTCAAATTGCGTTTCCCATTACAAACTCATATAGCATCTTTGTCTAAACAAAATCTAAATCACAACAATAGGTTTAATTATAATAAAGAAGACAACTCCAAATCTTATTGTTATGAAAAACAGTAGTCCTTGGATGAGATTGAAAAGTTAGGGCACATAACACATTATTAGAACCTAGACAAACAAAGAGCAATAAAAGAAAATAGTGAGTGGTGGACTTGTGAGATAACAAGGCAACACACGGAGGCAAGAAAACAAGATGAGGCAAGAAAACAAGATGGCAGTGATAAAGTAAATACATGTAAAAGGGGATGAATTGTGTGTATAAAATTTTTTCACAAGTTCTTTCAGTTCGTATAATAAACAGATCTTAGTTAAATAAAGATAATAGAAGCTTGTCAAATGATAAAGTCTTTTTAAAAGATAAAAGCTTGTTAGGCAATAGAAGCCTTTTGTAGGATAGGACCTTGCTTAAACGAAATGAGCCTACTGAATGATAAATCTTGTTAAAATAATTTAAAAATAGAAGGCACTTGTTAAAATTGAAAGGAACCTCTTGCAAGTTCAAAACAGAAGGAGTCTTTTATAAAATTGAAGAAGCTTCTTGTTAAAAACAACACATACACAATATAATGCGGAAATTTAAAAATTAAAGAGAGAGAGAAGAAAGATCAGTCAATTTATACTGGTTCAGTTTACAACTCAAGCTTACGTTCAGTCTCCAAACATCCAACTTGAGTGTTTCACTACAAAAACTGAGTGTTAAATTTTGATGAGCCTCTTTAAGCTCATAAGCACATAATTTTTAAAGTTTTTCAGCCTTCTACACTCGAAATGTATAACAAGCTTATAAAAGTTTTATAGAAAAATAAAATAACAATTTCTCTTTTGATAGAGTAATTTCATTTCCTAAAGTATAATAGTAATGATATAATTCTCAAAAATATAGATGTTGTTCAAAATGTTTCGACAGTCTGAAGATGTTTGTTCTACTTCATAACTGTTGTCGCTCTTCCTTAAGTAGTCAATTTCTTCAACTAGTTGTTGCTTCACCTATATCTTTAGTCAACTAGAGGGATTTAACTTTGATGCATCTTTGTTAAAAATCTTCAAGTAATCATGGAGCTAATATATGACCTTTATAATTAGTAGGATCTTTTCAGATAAACGATTTCT
Organism: Erythroxylum shatona; assembly: GCA_027568895.1. Lineage (NCBI taxonomy): Eukaryota > Viridiplantae > Streptophyta > Magnoliopsida > Malpighiales > Erythroxylaceae > Erythroxylum > Erythroxylum shatona. The sequence goes on along the minus strand of JAOSBK010000006.1, from coordinate 31,008,833 downwards.
AATAAGGTAAGTTCATAAATAAGGTTCCTGCAAGAGAAAATGTATTTATTATGATTTTATTTTCTTTTGAGAATAAGATCGTTAATTGTACAAGGAAATACATCCAATTTAAATTTTGAAATATTATATAGTTATCATCAAAATCGTTAAATATAAATCTTGTGCTAACAATCTCCCCCCTCTTTTATGATGACAACCAATAATAGATATATTTTTCAAAATTCAAAGAGATAGATGATTTCGAAATATACCTGTTACTTTTATATGTTCAGTCATAATTAGCATGAGCCTTTCTTTTAAGAAAAGAACCTATCGTTTATATATAACAAATTTTCACAATTTCAATAGCATAATCAATCGCATATATATTTGAGAAACATTGAGAAATATGCATTTAGAAATATATCATCATATATGAAAAAATAGGCAAATATATTCATATTAATATATGACCTTCATAATTAGTAGGATCTTTTCAGATAAACCATTTATAGTAAGGTAAGTTCATAAAGAAGGTTCCTGCTAGAGAAAACATATTTATTATGATTTTATTTCCTTTTGAGAATAAGACTGTTAATTTTACAAGGAAATAAATCCAATTTGAATTTGGAAATATTATACAATTATCTTCAAAATCATTATCTCACCCTTTTTTGATGATGACAAAAATAATAGATATATTTTTCAGAATTCAAAGAGATAATAGATGATTTTGAAAGATACCTGTGACTTTTATATGTTCAGTCATAATTAGCAGGAGCCTGTCTTTTAGGAAAAGAACCTATCATTTATATATCATAAATTTTCACAATTTCAACAACATAATCAATCACGTATATATATATTTAACCAGCATTGAGAAATATGCATTTAGAAATATACCATCATATATGCAATATGCAAATATAGGGAGGAAATAAAATAGAATGAAATGGAGGAAAAGAGTAAATGGTGCATCAAACAAAACCATTAGTATAAGTAAGCTAACCAGAAAGCAAGTATCAACATAGTTATTAAAGAGAATTAAGGATTCTTCTAAGCAGACTTTGCATGTCAAGAAGTAGATTTTGTATGCTATCTATTTGTTCTTGACAATGTTTAAAAAACTAGAATGGACATCGAACTGATAGAAGAAAAGGTTTAAGGTTTAAAGGTTCAACCGGTATTAAACCGCTATAAAACCGGTATACAATAAATAAGAAGTAAAATTTATTAAAGTTAGTAAAATAAAATATTTTATTAAAATAAGAATACACAATTTCTATTATTATATAATGAACTAATAATAAATAAATATGAGTCTAGTAAAAAATTTAAAATAACAATAAAAATCAAAATTGTATTTTTAAATGAAGTTGTGTCTCACCATCTTCAAAAGCTCTAAATCCTCTAACGTTATCTAAAGACTCGTAAACTACACTTTCATCCAAAGTATTTGCATTAACTTCTTCAACTACATTCAAATAAATTACAAATTAGTAATGTTGAAATTATTCTCAATTGTAAATTTATAATATATTGTACTTTTAACTTAAATATGATCAAAATAAGATATGAACAGTAGATGTTCTTAATTCATTCGTTGTGATAAATATATTTTCTTCATAAATTGCCTTTTATAGTTCATTATAATCAAGATCGGGTGATGATTCTTCTTCTTTAATCCAAAAATTAGTATATTCAATACAATTAATATCAACTTGATCATACGTTCTCTTCTTACTACAAGCCCTAAATACATAATAGAGAAATTAAAAAGTCAATAATAAAAATAAAATTAATGAAATAAAAACAAAACTATGAAATATTTTTTCTTCATCCTCAAATTATAAGCAACGTAAACAAGGTCATTAAGTCTTTGATGATCCAAACGATTTTGTTTCTTTGTATAAATACGTTCAAAAACACTCTAATTATGCTCACAACCTGATGCAGAAGTTGTTTGACTGAGTAATCTAATAACTAGTTTTCTTAATATTGGTGCACTATCACCAAATAATCTCCACCACTCATCTGTATTTTAAATTAATAGTTATGATTAATAAAAATATATATTATTAATAAGTAAAGAATGAATTAGAAGCATAAAACTTACTAGGCTCCATTTTTTTCATCATAACTTCTCTCTTTACTAATGATCTAGCAATACTTTCTAAACCTTCATGATATAATTTAATTTCATTTAACGCTCGCGATTGCTCTTTAATAGAGAAAATATCTTTACATTCAATCATATCAAACAAATTGCCTATAATATTATTTGTATATGTGTCTCCACTATATAAGCAATAGAGTTTGAGAAAATAAACTGCTAAATAGATCATTTGAGTAAGATGCTTATCCTATCGTCGATCAATAATATCTATATAAGGCTTATACAATTTCTCCTTTCCTTAAAAAATTTATAATTTTTTGTGAGCTCTATACATACTATTATATAATTACCAAGTATTTGTATGAGATACACTAGTTTTGTAACTATTAGAAGCTCTGATTGTACTAGTAGTCAATAGGAAGCACAAATCTAATTTTGTTTTTTTGGCACAGACCTTGGTGTGAAGTAAGAATCAACTTCTTTTTTTCCTTTTATTAATACTATTACTTTCCTAAGAAAAAAAATATTTTCTTCAATAACAACATAAAGGTGATCTATATAGATTAATTAGGAAGTAAGAAAATAATCTGAAGGATGAATTTAATGCAATACATTGTAAACTTATTATTATTTTAAATATATTAATTACTTCTTTATAATGTAGTAAATTCTATTTATAAAATTTATTTTGGTTAATCATCCATATAATCAAGCTTAAAGTATGAGCCTGGGTGATAATTAATTACCAACTGAGAGAAGGAGTTTAAACTTCTTTTTATTATGACAATTGGTCATACTACATTGCTATCAATACTATAATTGAAGATGTTCTATTATCAAACTACTTCAAATTCATACACTCCTTAAATTCAAGTTATCAACTCACATATGATATTTGTGAACATATAAGGAATAATGGATCAAATCCAAGAATAACAAGAAACAAGAATCAATTTGAAAAAAAGAAAAAAGTCAAGCTGAAACCATCATAAGCCATACATATACACAGAAACCAATAGTAGAATGGTGACCATAACAAAAACAAACTTAGAGCATAAACAAACCAAGAGTCAACTGGTGACCATAACAGAAACAAACTGTGAGTAGAAACAAACCAATAGTCTAATGGTGACCATAACAGAAACAAATCAAGAGTAGAGACACAACAGAATGGTACTCACTTATAGAAAAGCTCTTGCTAATTCAAGTCTTGGAGGAAGGGCAACAAATTACTATAAGAGAGGCCTGACAAAGCAGCTTGAAATAGTGTTTTAGATCAATAAATTCAATACTTCAACAGGTATATATAACATAAGTTTCAAAATATAAAATGAAATAGAGTTCCAAGTGTTACAGAAAACTAATTAATCAAGAAGTATAAATGAAAAAGAAAGCTCATGGTCTGACTGCCTTATCCTTATCTCTTTATCTACATAACAAATTGGAATTTTATACAAACTTGACAAAACTCATTCATCAAAATGACTCGTAAGCCTGTTATCAAAGTCCTCACCATCAAGATGTGTGTCACCAGCTGCGACTCCAAACTAAAAAATCCCCTTAATCGTCAACAGAGAATCATCAAAAGTTCCTCCACCTAAATCAGAGATGAGAACATTTTTCTCTCATTTCCTCGACACTTTTTTGTCCAAGCCATATGCAATAGCAGCAGCTGTGGGCTTCTTAATTCTTATCACATTAAGCCCTCCAATAATGCCAATGTCCTTCGTAGCCTACCTCTATAATTCGAAATAAGCAGGCAAAAGGGGTTTAAAATGAGATCTAAGAAGAGAGAAGATGGTGGAGGCAAGGTGTAGCACCCCACTCCAGCAAGACCTAAACCTGACATCGATGGGTGATGTTCGAGTCCGTGTCCCACGAGGGTGACATGCTAGAGCATTCAATCATTCAATAATCAGTATAATTTTTTTTGAAAACTAACGAACATAATATGCGAAAGTCAATCAACACATAGGGCCCATTTTCAATCATAAATATTTTCAGTTAACACAATACAATCAACAAAATTCTCAATAGCCGTTAGGGCCCTTTCACAAACGCAAAGCACTTTAGTCATAATGTCTTTACATTACAATATAAATCATTTGTACGATAATTTCAAAATATACAATTTTATACAAAATAAAGGAATGCAATGCAGATGCGAACCGATCCCAACCTCTAACCTTCATTTGTATGCTGTAGGTATACTCCTGTTGGCCTAACGGGGTATTCTTCTGATCCTAAAAAATATTTGCAAATTTTAGGTGAGTTTTGCGAACTCAATGAGTGACCATCATCAATGGCTCACCCAGTCACATAACACATAATTCACATCATTTCACAATTTCATAATTCACTTCATTTTACAATTTCATATTCAATACAATTTAATCACTCATATAATGCATATTCAATGCACATGAGACCCACTTTTCATTTGTTACTTTGTTGTGATTGAATGCCTAAACTATCCCATATAGGGCTCATTGATAACTGTCCCTTATCCGCTTGGGAGATACAGGGCTCATTAAACATTGAGCTTAAGGCTCTGATTCACTTTTGAGCTGGATGATCATTTTCACTCGTTGAGTTTTAAGCTCTAATTGGTGACTACTCAGATCACAACTACCATTATATTTCTTGCATTCATGAGATGGAATGCATCACTTATTCACTTTCACATGTCATCGGACTTAGTCTGGTATTTAACATTAAGTTGAGAAAGTACACTTTCACTTACATGAAAATGCGCATTCAAAACACATTTAACAATCACATTAAGCACACTTAGCTCATCTCATTCACATACAAACAACACTTCAATATCTCATCAATCATTGCAATCAATAGACCTTCTGTCCGGAATCAACAATCAAGTCGCATTCATATCAACATTCAATAGTCAATTAATACAAAAATCAAACAAAACAAACAATGAAATGGGACCATCTAGATCTACTCACAGTACGCTCTAGATTAGCATTTGCTTCCAAATTTTGGGAGAGCATGAAGGCCGACATTCTATCCTGTATCACCATTATGCAAAACACATATTGCGCTCACATCAATAATTGCACACGTATAAGCATTTATTTATGCACGAATGTATAAATGAACTATGTACAATGCATGCTCAATGACAGTCCCAAGTACTTTACCAATTTTATGACTTAATCACTCATCATTTCTTTGGCTCACAAACTCAATTTCTTGGTAATTTGATGTCACTAACTCATCCACTAATTTTTCTTCCAATAAAATTCTCGTATGTGATTAGTGGAGAGGAGCCAGAGTCTCTACATATATATATAATATATATGTTTCACTATCGACTTTTTGTTAACTCATAATATCTCCTCTTCATTCCTATTTCATTTCAGCTCAACTTATTACAACCCAATCAAAATCTATCATTTTTCATAATCATCAAAAGTAGAAACATTCACTACGTATATTCATCACATTTTCTGCATTTTCAACCTTTGCATTCTCTTCACCTTTTTCTTCTAGCTATCACTTTAATCTTTCTTTCTCAGCTCTAAACATCATCATACACTCTTTCATTGATCTTTCAATTTCAAAACTGGTTTAACACTATCCCATAATATTTCAGTCATTAATCCAAAGAAAATCACCATGTACGGCATACTAAATCTTCTCACTCATTTTCCAGCAAATTAGAGTATCACTATTCTTAACAATTTAACAGTGAGCTAACATGATGCATGCTTCATTTCATGCCAAAACTACATAATCATACAAGCTTACTTATTTGAAGCTCCAAAATCTTCAACCATCACAAAGCCCTAACTTTCATGCAACTCACGTACCTTTTCTTGAAGGTTGATAGGGACGCTCGACTTTTTCTTGGAATTGAAGAAAGAAATATCAGAGTGGAAATGGAGACAAACAGAGACAACTAAGATTTAACTTTGGTGAATATTTGATGAAAAGATTTGGGTTGGAGGAGCTCTAGAGAAAGAAATTTCGAGAGAAGATCAAGACAAGGACAACAACTTGTCTTTTAAGGCAAATAAAAATCTTAACTTTAGCTAGGACACCTGTCCAATTCTTATCCACTTATCCACTTCCCTTTATTAAAAACTCATTTAAGTATAATTTACACTTAAGTTTATAACTTAATAAAACCACTGTAATCACAATTTATAACCCCTTACTCACTTTCAGATTTTTCCCATAACACATCATTTCGGGTCAACTTTATATGTTCATTTTGACCCCGACACTGAAGTCATTTTGCAACACTTTCTTCTAAAAACATATTCCCGTATGTCTTATGTCTCCATTGGCACCAAAATCATTCAATTTGGTTATGTCCTCAATCATATTGATCCTTTTTCTTTTGGAGCCACTAGCTTAACTTTTCACTATAGGTATCGGATCAAGATCATTGTTGGATGATTCGAAAGAGGACTTATATGTCTATAACTTTCCTGAAGACCTAGAAGGAAAATTCTATCACCTAAAGAGTCAAATTTGGGCCAGACAATACAAAATGAACAGTACACAATGTTGGATCGCGTACGGTCCGAGTATTCACAATACACTGCGGAAAAGACCATACCAGAACATGACGTATAATCGAAAATACCAAGGATGTACAAAAATACCTTATTGTCGTGGATAGGTTGCTTCTTTTTCAGATTCCAAGACACTGCAAACGCGAATGCCCTCTACCGGTATCCACACGAGTATGCACGATCCGGGCTGCGGCTGTGGTGTGCTAGCACGTC
>JAOSBK010000006.1:30989200-31001881 GCA_027568895.1 Erythroxylum shatona | reverse complement strand
GGAGGTCGGATGACAAAGTTATGGCTGAAGGAAATCAAACAAGATTCTGTCCTCAACCATATTGAACCTATTTCGGGTCAAAGGGTATAACTTGCTCTAGGGATATCAGATCAAGGTCATTCTTAAAGGATTCGAAACAGGACTTCAATATCTACATCTTTCATGAAGACTTTGAAGTGAGATTTTGTCACCTAAAGGGTCAGAATTGGACCAGACATAGGGTCAGATGAATTGGGAAAATTGTCATAACTTTCCCTAGAGATATCGGATTAAGGTGTTTTTTAGTTAGTTTAAAAGAGGACTTCAAGATCTACAACTTTCATGAAGACCTTGAAGACAAATTCTATCATGTCTAGGGTCAAAAATGGGACTAGACGAAAGGATTAGATGAACAATGCACTACACGATATGATGTTATTAGACAATACGTCCTCACCAGACAAAGTGTCATCACCAGACGATATGTCTTCACCAGATGAAGCATGCTCACCAGACATACCTCACCAGATGATACGTCCTCACCAGATGATACGTCATATACTCCTGAGTATCTCTACTTATAAGGACCATAGATTTTGACTCTGATATCCAAAAATTCCATACTATATACCGTTGGAAAATTAGAAAGCTAAACTACAACTTTCTAGAAGACAACTTTGTCCAAATCTACCTAAATTAATACATTAAACTCATGGAAGTTTAGATCGAAGATTCAACTCTCAACTGTTCATTCCCAAAAAATTTCCAGACTTCTATTTTCTAAAATCCAACACTTCAAAATTTTTATTTCCAGTCTTTCTACTCCATTTCATTCAACTCATTTACCACTATTTCACACTACCCCTAAATATACAAATTTAGTCAAAAATTATCGAAAGCCAAAAGTTGATGGTTTATCCTATCCATCTATTGCCACCATTATCTACATTTTTAACTATTGTCCATTTGTCTATCTTCTTTTCAACTTTTATTTATACATTCATTCCTATCTCAGACCATCATTTTATAACTACTCTTCAACTCAAAAGTCATTTTCTTGATTATCTCTAAAGCTTTCATCTACACACGTATACACATACATATATATATAAGCACAGTGAAGAAACAGAGCATATCTCGTTTTCATATATAATCTTCTACGCTAACCTCATACACCATTTTATTTCTCTATCCAACTCCAAAAATCATTTCTACATCACCTGATCACTAACAATCCATGAAATACTAAATAACACTATATCTATATTTTTCATCCCATTAGCACTGTGTTCATGAATATATACACGTAAATGTCATGATTATGCAGCTAACAGTAATTCATCAAATTTATTTCATAATTCCTCAACTTTAAAGGATTTATTCACTACTTGTTGAAAACTCCAAAATCTTCAATTATCTTTAAGCCCTAAACTCCATGCAAATTCATGTATTCAACTGTGTAAAATGACCAGCTTATGGTTTTTCTTAGGCAGAAAAGACAAATAGCAGTGTGGTAGAGGTGTGGGACAAGGAAAAATAAGAAATCTCTCAAAATGATTTTGGTGAGCAACTTGGCTACAAAGAAGATATTTGGAGATAACCTTAAGGCCCTTTTCAACTCTCAGATAACTATAACTTACATTTAACAATTTACCAAAGCCACTTAAATAAGTTAGTGACACTTGTCACTTTCCTATAATGTCTATGCTCTAACCAAGTTTCTTTTGAACTAATTTCTTCAACTCTCATCTTTACAATCCAATTATCTCCAATATTATTTTGATTCCTTTTTCCTATTTTCCCTAAAATTTATAATTTCTAAAAATTATTCCTAAATTTACCAAAATTCAAAAATTTACCAATTCCACAAGCTAATAAAATTTCCAATAAGAATAAATTTTAAAATTCTCAAAAGTAGCACAACTTGATCCAATTATACCTGAAATTATCCATGAATGCTTATACAATTATTTTCATGTGTAAAATTTCACTATTTATGTGTACGTGTATGACATTTTATGCATAAGCATGAAAAATGCATTTCCAATCTCTCATTAGTCACTCATATTTACTATTTTAACCTCCCTACAGGTAATGGGATGTTACAATCTCCACACTCTTTTTTGATTTCAAACTCTTAAAAATCCTTTTTGATCTTAACTTAAATCTTTTTGCTAGATTCACAAGTTATAATCATGGAAAAATTTACCTATAAAAATAGCACATATTTGGAAATCAAAGCTTTATACCTCTTTACTTTCTCATAACCATAATTTTTAATTGATTCATTATTAGATTGCTTAGAAGTGAAGGTGGAGTAGCTTCTATCATAACTGCATCTCATAAATCAAAAGATCTTAAATAAGCCTTCATCTTGACTGTCCAAATAATATAGTTATCTCCAATATGGTATTGATGCAAAAAAATTTTAAATCCATTCTAGGAATACTTGGTTTTGACAGGCTAGCTAATTTAGAGGCCAAATACTTCACTTTGTATTATAAATTTAGTCCCACTAAAGCCCATAGACATCGTATTTTTTAAAAAGAGACCCTAGGTAATGTGACATAAAGATTCCTAAGAAAGCTTATAAGGAAGTTAGATATCTAATGGCATATTTGGACAACAAAACACTAATATGAAAGTATTGTATTTTCCTTAAGGAAGTAAGATTATTCTCAAATTTTTTTTCTCTCGAATAGTCCCTTAAAATCTTAATGGTTATGAAACAATATCAAAGTTTGAATTTTAACAATGTTTATCTCTCTGTCACTCACTATATATGCAAGAATAATGATGAAGAAGAGTAAAATACTATAAGATTTTTCATTACTCATATGGGTAAACAAAAGAGATGAAGTATAATATAAGACATGCCAAGATTTAAAAAAGGCTTAAAAATCTTGAATATAATAAAAGAAGATCTAACAAAAATTATAAGAGTATTAGCTTTTATAGCAGTACAAAAACTATAACTAACTTTACTAAAAAATATTTAAGCATGAATCATATCGTTCATATTGAACTAGCCTAGTTATATGATTTCTTATATATATAATAAAAGAAGATCTAACAATAATTATAAGAAGATTAACTTGTTATAAGAGTACAAAAATTATAACTAGCCTTACTAAAAAATATTTAAGCATAAATCATATCATTCACATTGAACTAATCTAGTTATATAATTTCTTAACCATAAAGATTATATATATATATATAAACTTAGGATTCTACTGCGTGATAAGATAAGTTAACTTCTCTACACACTTAAAGTAAATAATACTATCTTAAACAAGAGAAGTATATTGATAAAGTTTTGTTTTGAAATAGAAATAATGTGTTACATGACCTAAAAGATGAGTGTTTTAAGACCATATTCTTCACTTGAAAATATAAATTTAAACACATAGTTTAATACACGATAGTTTAGAGATTGTATTATGTGATGAAGTGGTTTCAAAAGGATACACAACTTAGAATACAAACATATGTATACCCATATTCTTTATTAGAAACAAATATACAATTTATAACTTGAAATGTGAGCATTTCTATGTCCTTTATGTGTCATATGCATAAAAACTAACAAGTTGTCTATAATCAGATTTTGTTATTTATGTGGTCTGCATTGCTATTTCAAGAGCTTCAAAATTGGAAATTGGTTTTGAAGATGGTGCTAATGATATTATGGAGGTTGTATATAAAAGGTAAGAATGAAGTAGTACTTGTTGATTGCAAATGCAATAAGATGCACAAGAAATTATGTCAAATTAGTAGATTATCTTCAACTAAATATTAGTAGAAATAAATGGAAAGAAAATTGAAACATTGTATATAAAAAATTTTATTTAGTTTCTAATCATGATTAGGTTTTTAAGATTAGAATTCAACTATGTTTCGTATTAAAGTCATTTTTTAACATTATCATTTGTAAGATATTTGGCCTTATCTAAAGTTGCCCTTCCTATAATGCCATTTTATTTTATAAGTGCTTTTGATGAGAAATTAGAGTGATTTTTTTTAGAATTATATCCATTTGCTAAGTAATAGAGCATTTATCCCTTGTGCACCTTTGCATTTTGTTTCCATTATAATATCATTTACACCAAAACATTCTTCTTTCTCTTATATACAAACTTATGGTTTTTAATGTATAAATTAAGGTGCTCCATCTTTTTACATATTTTATGCTTTGCTTCTTTGATGGAAATTAAACCATGTTTTGAATTAGAGTGGCCAATGACTTTTCAAGTTTTGATATTTTTCTAGATGAGAATTTTAGAACTCCTAAGTAATTAAATGTCATTCATATATTTATCTTTTAAGTTTTCTAGAAGTTATCAATTGTGAATTATTTAAAGAGTTACTATAATTGTCTTTTAAGTTCTATAAGTACTTATGTACTCAAGAATTCTGATGTAAGAGAAAGGGAAATTTTAAATTTTGTAAATCCTTTTCCCGTATTCCACCTCCTACATTTGGTATTAGAGCTTGTATTTAAAAAATTGAGAGGAAAGTCTACAATGGATTGATGGCACCAAATATTGTTTGGTTCGGTCACAAACTATATGCAACGTTTGATCCCATTTATTGGCAGATTCTCATGTCTACTCATCTAAAGGCTCACAATTTAGGGAGTCATATTGAACAAGGTGTAGTAGAAAATGCAAAAGAAGCTGATAAAATAAAAGATCATCTAACATTGTCACAAATTCATCAAGGAGTAAGTTACTTTGTGTTTGGAAATATTTATAATGCAAAAACAGAAAAGAAGGCTTGGGATATTTTAAAACTTACATATAAAGGAGTAGATAAAGCTCAAAAATCAAAATTGTAGTCCTTGAAGCGAGAGTATGAAAAATGTGAGATGAGCATCTCAAATTTAATGAATCAATATTTTTCTTATGCCAATAGATCTTGTCAATAAGATGAGAATGTAGGGTGATGAGATTACAAATAGTCAAACCGTTTAAAAAATCCTACAAACTTTTTTAGTAAAGTACAACCATATTATGACAATAATGACGGAGTCTTGTGATCTTGAAGAAATGTTAATAGATAAGTTATAAGGGAATCTAGAAATTCATATAAGCAGAATCTTGGATAAGATAGGGAAACCATGGAAGAAGTATTGATGAGCCAAATAAATTTGATAAATGTTATAAAATCATACCAAAAAGGAGGAGGAAGCAATAGAGGTTGTGACTATAACAACAGAGGACAAGGTAATTTTGGAGGAGGAAATTTTGAATGCAAAGGAAGAGGACATAAATTTGACACTTCAATGAACATAACCAGTCAAGGTAAAGGTTAAGGTCATGGTGAAAGCAGAGGTAGATGTATCTGGGGACCAAATTTTCAATATTATAATTGTGGCAAGTATGGGCATAAATAAACTAATTGGAACATCAAAAAGCTAGAATCATTTAAATCTCATAAAAATTTAGAAAAAAAATGGAGAATATTCCAACACAGTAAGCTTGTTCATTGCTAGCAGTTCATAGTGCAAAGATGAAGATATATAGTATTTAGACTAAGTACAATAATCACATATGTGGTAAGAAAGAATTATTTTCTTATTTAAATGAATCTTTCAATTGAGAAGTTGAATTTGGAATGATGGTAAGTTAATAATTAAAGGCAAGGGAAGAATTATCATCAGAATGAAGGATGGTTCTTTAAATTATATTTTTTATGTTCATTATATTCCTAGGAAGCACAAAAAAATTAGTACTTAACAGTTGCAAAAGAAAGGATATGATATATGAAATCATGGTGACATGAGAAACATCCTCAATTCCAAAAGGAAATTATTTGCTAATACAAAAGGGCTCAAAATTGCCTATTTCCTTTAAGGATTCAACAAATGAAACTTACATGTTTGAATTTAGAAATAATTCATAATAACTAAAAGTGGCGTATGCATTTTAGACGTTTTCATTTTTTAGGATTGAATTGTTTATCAAGAAAATATTAGATCTTTGGTTTGCCTCACATTGATGTTCTTAACCATGTATGTGAGACTTCTATTATAGGAAAGAAGCATAGAAATGCATTCCTGTTTGGAAAAGCAAGGAGAGCTCAAAGGGCAATGGAGATTGTTCACTAAGATTTGTGCACTATGGAGGTTCCATCTAATGGAATTCCATTTATCATTATAGTAGAAAAGCTTAGATTTATAAAACAAAAATCTAAAGCATGTGAATCATTCAAAAATTTTAAAGCTCTTGTAAAAAATGAAAGTGATTAGAAAATCAAAGTTCTTGAAAAAAATAGAGGCCAATAATATCTTGTAGGTGGTCTTCTTTGAAAAGCATTGCATCTAACATCAAATGACAAACAGGTGCACTCCACAACAAAGTAATGTAGCCGAAAGGAAGAACAAAACAATCATAGACATGGTAAGGTGCATGTTGAGGTTTTAAAAAGTGCCAAAAGAATTTTTGGTTGAAGTAACTTTAAATGTTGTTCATATTTTAAATAAATGTTCAACTAAAGGTGCTAATGACAAAACTCCTGAAAAAGCTTAGAGTCACAAGATGAAAGGACCCATCCCGAAGTTCCCCTTTCGGAACCTGAGTAGAGCTCTCTCGACGACTCTACAGTATCCCTCCAATCGATATCTAATTCAACTGAAGGGTTCCTGTAAAGCCAAGCCATTCAACTATTAAAAGCCTTTTATATTTTAACTTTTACAAGTGTAGAAAATAGTGGAAAAAATTTAAATCATTTTTATTAAAAATTTCTGTAGCATAACAGTTGTATTTTAACCTTCCCAAAATTTTCCAAAAACCTGCATAACACATTTTAAAACACTTCTATATTCACACCAATTTCTCAACTACAAATTATGGACTTCAAATCCACTCACAAGCAACCCAAACAATTAATTCTCAGCAATTACTACAATAAACTTTAAAAAGCTAAAACATATGCAAGCATTTCATTTAAAAGCCTTTATAAACATCCATTGTTTACACAAATGTACATAGAAAAATGAAACGAGAATAGCAGTACCCGACAATACAACTAATCTTAAGGCGGAGTCCCAATTACCACAACACCAATAACCATACCTAAGGTGGTTTATTTAAAAACATAAAAATAAGGGTGAGCTAAACAAGCTTAATGAGTGTAATCAGTTTACAAGAAAATTGAACTTTTCATAATAATATAACTGCAATATTCCATACAATCATAAAACTCATGGTAAAACATTTCCCATAATAATTTATCCGTGCATCATCAAATCTAGTAATAACATAACATTCAATTTTTTTGAAAACTATTTCAAAATACTTTTCGAAATGAAACCTACCATATAAAAGTTTCATATCCCATTTTCCTTAATTAATAAACAGTGGAGTAAATAAGTTTTCTAAAAACTTTAATATTGAAAAATAAGCAACCACTAGCATTGCTACCATACGGTACCTCTCAAATCACTTTTAAAATAAATAGTTGTGGCATTATTACTGTCATATATTTTCTTACTCAATATAGCCCACCACTAGTTCCTTTACCATACAGTACACTAGGCATAGAGTTATGAAGCTAGTTCTGCATCGCTTACCCTTAACTGTTTAACAACTATTTATGGAGTCGATTCTACATTGCTTACCCGTAATAGGTTAACCATGATAAACATACCAATATAACAACATGTATAATGGTGTACCATAAGCAAAAGCAACTACCAATCATATAAACATTAACTTTCAAGTTAAAACTCATTTATTGCTAAAGCAAAATCTTATGTTAGCAATATTCACTTGTAAAATATCATTTGTACAAAACTCAGTATAAATATTCATTTTATGATCAAATGAAAACCATTTGCATAAACTCAATTTAAAGAATAGTCATATGTCATCAATTCTTTTACAAAGAATTTAGTCATATAAAACAATTAAAATACACTCACATGTCATTAATTCTTTTGGAAAGAAGTTATTGAAATGAAACAATTAAAATATACTCACATGTCATCAATTCTTTTGTAAAGAATTTAGTCATATAAAACTGTTAAAATACACTCATAGTTTTGCAAACTTATCTCTAAGCATACTCATGCGTTCGGTGCCTCTCCATTACCTACACAGCATTTTGTTTAGGCATTGAATTCAAAATTAGGAAATAAGGCATTAAAACTATAAATTTTGTTTAATCAAAGTTGAGCTTAGTATTTAATAACGTAACATGTACACTAATCGTATTTTCATTTACTATTGAAAGCTAACCTATTGTTCCCAATCTCTAAATCTAATTTCAAAAGTCACTCAAATATCATATTTTATCCATTCTAACTTACCAATTCCTTCAAAACACAATCTCATCCAATTTAATCTACCGCATCAGAATCATGCATGATGAGTCACAATGATGACCCAAGTCTAGAATCGTACCTCCACTTGTTCCTTAATTTTCACATAGTAAACATTTAAATTAGGTTTTGAGATCTTCTAGACATTTGTTCCCCTATATCTCTAGTATCTATGTCATAAAAAACAATGCCATTTTAACTTCTAAATGATGAAAAATGTGCCAAATATCACAAATTGTTTCAACACAGGGGCAGTATCAGGTTAACACTTACGATCTCAAATTTCAATATCATTCATTCCAAATTAGGTCTAGATCTCTTCTAGATATTTTAGTGCTATGTCTTAGGTTTCAGCTCCAGTTGAAATCACTCAATTTGAGGTCTATAGCTAGAGTTACGGCTAAAACATTAGGACTAGTTCTAGTTAACCTAAGACAAATCCCACTACACATTCCTCTCTTATCATATTCAACTAATTCCATACAAAGAAAGATCAAAGTAAAATGATCTTAAACACATCCATTCACTCAAGAAAACCCATAAAAATTAGAAATTTAAGCTAGGAAACTTATCCTCCATTCTTTTAGGAAATTGGTGAACACAAATCCTAGGTCAAGATTTCTTCAATTTCTACTCCAAATCCACCAAAAATGGCACCTCTCTTATTCCTCTTCTCCTTGGTCGAATTCTCCCTCTTTCTCTCTTCTTTTCTTCCTTTCTTTTTGGTTCTCACAAATTCTCCTTTCAAATGAACCAAATTTTATCTTCTTTTTCCTTTTTATACTACTTTAATACTTTACACATGTCGTGTTCTTATTAAACATATTAAATGACTTATCATCATCTAATTTAATGTTTCTTAAATCATATGGAGTCTTGTAATTTTTCAATAAATGTGAGTCATTTAAAATTTATTAATTAACTCCGTTTATGTAAAAAGACCAATTTGCTCTTTCATAGATTTTTACACCTATAAACCAAATTAAATCCAAAAATATTCCATAGTCATCTCACCATCAAATTGACCATAGGATACTTTAATTAGGGTCAAGACTTATTGATTGGATGCTTTTAAAAATTTTGAATGGGTTTAAAATCATCAATACCCCTTATTTTCCAAGAAGAGCTTTTTAGTCCAATAATTTCGAATTCCCATAATTTTATACAAACAACTTCCGTTTTGACCCATTTCAGTTCTTATAGACTCCAATCCTAATTATGGAGCTTTTCATCATTTTTTGAAATTATTTGGTAACTTTTTGATTGCTAGAAAAAATGTTCATATTGAATTCAAAAATCACTAAATGTCACTGAAATCATCCGGATTTCATTCAAAAGTGTCACGTAAATCTCCAAAGTATATTTTGGGGCTTTTAAAGCTCATTCGAACTCATTTCATAGCTTTTCGAAGATTTTGAAATTTTTTTGAGAAATTTTCGTTTGAGTCCAGAACCATCTCTAGTCTATCCGTGATCTCCATTATAACCTCAATATTACATTTGAATGCTTAAATTACTCTAGTATACTATAAATAAAGCATACTCTATAAAATGCATAAATATCACATTTCACAGTGCAATAATTGAACTAGGATATTACGCAGGAAGCCATCCAATAGGAATTTTAGAGTATTTGGCAGTATCATAAGTGCATACATTTTAAATTAATTGAGGAAGAAGTTTGATGATAAAGGAGAAAATTACACTTTTGATGACTGTAATGAAAATTCTAAAACCTACATGTTGTACAACCCCAAAAAATGAGGTCATAATCAACAAATATGTAACATTTGATGAGAAAGGAATATGCAACTATAGTTCACAAAAGCAAAAAAAACAAATTATGATTCCAGTAGCAGATGACGATGAAGAAGAAGAAGAAGAGGAACAACAAGCATAGAATAATTCTCAACCATATGTAGTTAGAAGATCTAAAAGATAATTTTAATTGCCAGTAAGAGTGTAAGAATATATGCTGAACAATGCTAGAAATCCATCTAATGAGAAGCTACTCAGTTATGCTCTCTTCTCATATTGTGATCCATTGACATCTAAAGAAGAAACAAATGATGCTAACTGGATTAAAACCATGAATGAAGAAATTCATTCCTTTAAGAAAAAAGATAAATGGGAGTTGATAATCCTATCAGCTGGAAGAAGCCCATTGGTGTGAAGTGGGTGTATAAAATAAAATACAAGTCAAGTGGAGAAATTAATAGTTACAAAGCAAGGTTGGTTGTCAAAGGCTACAAGCAAAAACTAGGTATCAATTATTCTAAAATTTTTGCACTTATTGCTAGGCTTGATAGTATAAAAATGGTCATTTCTTTGGCTGCTTAAAATAAATGAACTTGCATCAAATAGATATCAAGACTGCTTTCTTAAATGATGTGTTAGAAGAAGAGGTGTATGTAGAATAAAATGCAGGATACATGAAGAAAGGAAAGGAGAATCATGTATATAAATTAAAGAAAGATTTATATGGGCTAAAGTGGGCACCAAAAGCCTGGTGTACTCATATTGATACTTATTTTATTTAGTATAGTTTTCAAAAATGCCCATATGATTATATGTTAAACTTGCTAAAATTGGAGATTATTTGATTGCTCTCTTATATGTGGATTACTTGGTGTTTACTAGAAATAATGAAAAGATGATGACATAATTTAGGGAGGTTATAACTAGACAATTTGAGATGACAGATATAAGATTAATGTCTTATTTTCTTGCTATAGATTTGTTCGAAAGAAATATGGGATTTTTACTTCTTAAAAGAAGTGTACAGTTGACATTTTAAAGAAATTCAAGATGAAGAATTCCAAACCAATCTCCACACTAGTTGAAGAAAGAATGTAAATACATAAAAGTGAATCTGTCTCATTTCAAGAGTTTAATTGGTAGTTTAAGATACTTTAGAGTTACAAGACTTGACATTTTTTGTAAATACATAAAGGGAATCCATCTCATTTCAAGAGTTTAATTGGTAGCTTAAGATACTTGAGAGCTATAAGACTTGACATTGTTTATGCAATTGGTTTATTAAGCAGATTTATGGAAGCTCCAAGGAAATACATCTCCAAGCTGCCAAGAGAGTTTTGAAATATGTGAAAGGTATGTTGAATGATGGTATCTTGTAATTAGCCACTAATATTTCAAGTTTGATTGGCTACATAAATAGTGATTGGATTGGGGACATTAAAACAACAAAAAGCAATTCTGGTTATGTATTTTATTTTGGATCAACAGTATTTTCATGCTTATCAAAGAATCAACCATTTATGGCATTATCTACGATTGAAGTAGAATATATTATAGCAGCTAATTATGCTACTCAAGCAATTTGGCTAAGGAAGATATTGGAATTTTTATCTAAGAAGCAAAAGAAGCCCAAATCCATTTTTGTGGCAATAAAATAGCAATTGCATTGTCAAAGAAAATTGTTTTTCATGATCATTCTAAGCATACTAACATTAAGGTGCATAAGATTCATGAATTAATTGCAAAAAAGGAGGTTGTCATTGAATATTGTCATGTTAGAGAACAAGTGGATATTCTCACAACCAAGCCTTCGAAGGATGAAGTGTTACTGAAGTTGAAGTACATGTTTGGAATGGTGAATTATGAAAACTTAGTTTAAGGGAGGCAATGTTAAAAATTAAAATAGGTTTTGAATTGGAGTGGTTGATAACTTTTCAACTTCTAATATTTTTTTAGAACAGTCTTTTACAAGTCTTAAGTCATTAACTGTGATTCATGTATTTATCTTTTGAGTATTTCTAGAGAGTTACTAGAATTGTCTGTTGGATTCTATAAATACCTATATCCTAAGAAATTTGATGTAACAGAAAGGGAAATTTTAGATTTCCCATATTCGTCCTCCTACATCGATCCTTGCATTCCAAGTAGATAACCATAAATAGATGATCCATTTCTTCAATATTAATGAGATAGTGAACACCAACAACCCACCGACGTTAGGAATGCAACAAGCACTGGAGTTGTAATGATTGTAGAATCAGCAAAGTTGGGCAATGTTGGGTAGGAATCATGAAGAGGAATCATATATTCATCGCCATTGAAGTTAATTTTCTAAGGGAAAGCCCAGCCCTGCCCAAATGAGAATTTATTCATGTCCTTCGTCAAGAATCATTTCTGACTGAACATTTCCACTGGCCCAGCTTCCAGAAGTAGGTTATTGTAGTATTTTATGCCATAAAACATGCCAGTCTCATCTACATATTAGATTGTTGGAAGTTAGACATGATTAATAAATGGTTCATAAGTTAGGAATACAAATGGGTCATGGAGTTACGAATATGAAGAGTTCATGGAATTTGAAGATGAATGGTTGTTGCAATTTATGAGTATTTTAATTAG
>JAOSBK010000006.1:30956115-30975646 GCA_027568895.1 Erythroxylum shatona | reverse complement strand
CTATATGAATCTCACACTGGATGAGTACATCAAATTACAGCAAATACTCAAAATTTTAGCACTGTCAAGTGAGGCTAATGATGATGAAGACAGATCAAGAGTTTTTAAACTGTTATTCTTCCTATATGAATCTCACACTGGATGAGTACATCAAATTACAGCAAATACTCAAAATTTTAGCACTGTCAAGTGAGGCTAGACAGATCAAGAGTTTTTAATTTTTCCACCATACGTAAAAGGGCTTTTATATTCTCTCCTACCATCCAGTGACCTGCATACTTTTAAGGAGAAGATGTCGTCTAAAGATTGCATTGTATGGTGAATGCCCAAAATGGATAATGAACAGGGTGAATCTACAAAGGCTCAAGAATGGCAAATTTTCAGTACCTTGCTTGAACAAAGAATAGCAAGTCAAAGTACCCACATACACCAATAAAGCACTAGACATTAGCCAGATAGAAAAACATGTTCAAAGGGACTTGACTATATCTTTTGAATCCTTTATCTAGATCAAGGTTTGAGTATCTTCTGTAATTCCCACTGGAACCAATACTCACTTACCTGCAAAGGGGTTTTAGTACATCTCTTTTACCTAAAACATAATTCTTATATTAGCTTCCAGATAAATGGAGGAGGTCAAACAGGATTAAATGTTGCATTTGTGCAGAAGTAGCACCTTAAATAATAAGCAATGATCTCTCATCCTAAGTTTTAGCTTGACATAAATCATGTTCAAATAATCTTAAGGAGTCTTTCAGAACAAGATTCAATTTTCCAACCAAATTAAACCTTCTTAAAAGTCGGGAAGCTCATTTAGCAAAGACTTGCCATACAAGAAACCAGATGGACTATGTTAATCCATATGTTCTACCGTTGAATGAATGAAGTGGTCTTCCAGTTCTTCCAAAGTGAACACCAACTTGAGGCTTTCTACGGCGCTCATTGTGGCCTGCAAGGCGTTTACGACAGCTGCGCTTACCATCATCAAATTCAGCCAGCAAATGAAACCTGGGAAATAAAAAGCTAGAATATTTTATAGCAGCTCCGTGACTCAAAACATTTGAACATCCAAAAGTCTATGTTCAACTTGTACTATTAAATACACCTCCACAATTGAACTTCAAGAAGGTTAAATTTAGTAATTCTATAATATATTCAGATTAGAAAATAAAGCACACGTTATTCAAGCTAACTAGAGGTAATAATCAAAATAACTATGATATAACTGTTCAGATGCAGAAGGTTAAAAAAGAAAGGGCAGATGGTAGGATGAGTGATGAAGAAAGGGGTGAACCTCCAATTTGAAAGACATAGATTGGGGGAATAAAACTTACATAACTTCCTAAATTTTGGTATTGTAAGTGAAATTCAACAAACCTGCTACATTGTTGACAGAATCTCTGTTCAATTCCATTCACAATGACTTTTGAAGTCTTGGTGTGAGATTCACAAACTTTGTGCCTCTTGTGGTACTCTTTTGAGGAGGTGAGATCCTTGTTACATCCATACACTTGACAATATGCAGCCTGGGAGCTTGCTCGAAGACGCATTCCCTTAGAAGGTGTTAAAGGTGCAGATGACTCGGAGGAAGAAGCAATAGTTGCTCCTACAGGAATTCTGGAATTCTTGGAATCTTTTAGATCACCCAACCTCCCCAACTTCAAATCAATAAACGAACAATCCCTGTTGTTAGAGGTCGTTGTTGATCTAGAAAACTTGTAAGTGGAGTCATCTTCTAATGAAAGTGCATTTGTTTTAGCCCCAAAAGGGTTCATCATTTTCCCGCAATCAACCTTACTCCTTAAAGCATCCTGCGGTGAATCATTACGAACTTTTTCAATACTTTATGCCTAAATTCCCCACAACCTTTCACTTTGATGAGCGTTGACCTGAGATCAATAATTTTCCAGATGCTGAATCCAGTTTCCGAACCCCAAACGATCAACGCAATTTGTATACTTTAAGAAGAATTGAGGAATAAAATGTTTCTTTGAATAATTCAACAAAGTTACAGTTTCTGAGATTAAAGGATGAGGGCATTTCAATTCATGGAAACTCCGTCTTAACGATTTCTCTGCTCCGAAAGGGAAAAACCAAGTTTAACTCGATTTTCTTCAGACTACTGTTTGAAAAATCTCGTTGAGCACCATATAGACTAACCACAATTCCACCAAGAAGCTTCTTTGAAGTCTTTAGCAGGATGTTAACCCAGTGTTTGACATATCAAAAGCTTCAAAAGAAGAAGAAAAAAGGGCATCAAAGATTATTCGACACCAATAAATAAAAGAAAAACAGCATATTAGTAGACATCGGACAGATTAAGAAGTCGTGTATCTTTAACCCAGAAAATTGCTAAGACTCTCTCATCATCAGAAAGGCTAATTGAGGCCAAGGAGATAAAGAGCAAAAGCAATGCATGAACAGTACAGTACAGTACAGACACCGATAAAGACAGCCATTTAGTGGTCAGAAAGCAATGCTTTAAAAGCTATGCAAATGATATGAGAGAGACAGAGAGAAAGGAGCTTGCTTTACCAGCTTTAGAAAGTAGTGAAATTGTAAATGAGGTGTGAGACAGAGCCAACTCACTGAAAATGATTTACTTGTCTCAAACTTCATTGAAACAGAGAAGAAAATCCGTGTCTGAGAGAGACGGAGAAAAAGACACTGATGTTGGAGATAGATTCTCTCACCTTCTTTCGCTTTGAACAGTAATGAGGTTAGTCACCATCTGCCCCCTGCTTCACAAGCAACCATCATCGTTAACATTTGTTTACTGACCGTACAGGATATGTCGCAAAATGCCTATGCCTTGCATGTGATTATTTTAGTTAACAACTTGGAGATAAAGAAATAAAGAATGAACATACTATTCTAACTTGTTGTAGTTCCAACACAACCACCATATATATATATGTATACATAATGTCTTTTTGTAGGAAAGCAACGAGAATAATATTTAACTTCTTGGGTAAGAAGCAAGAAAATCGCAAGAGAATGTTCCGCGGAACATCTAAAACAAGATTTGTAAAGGACAAAGAAAACAAATCATTCAAGCTTCAAAGTTCAAACCACAACGTCGTGTAAAGGTAAAGGGAGCAATTGCGGAGTGGAGAAGAGACAATACGCAGTCAACCCTCTCAATTATTATACACTCTCCACATAATGTGAGAAGCAATTCTTTTCTCACCTAGGTTATCACTACAAAAACACAAACCCGTGTTTTCCACACGTGGCCACTGCAACCACCGCGGGTTAGCCAATAAATCGTACTTCACATGTTAGCTCTGCCGAAAGAAATTTAACTTTTTTCGCTGTTTATCGTAAGACTTTAGGCGACTTTTACTCTTCTTAAGAGTTGTACAAGGTTTAATCCTATTTAGAGAAATTTAAGCCATTTTAAATAATTTATCATTTTAACTTTCAAGAGTATGTCAAGTCTTAATACTAATTTATCATCAACAATAAATTTTTTAAAAAAAATTAACGTTCCTGATATTTTATAGGCTCAACAAAGTTAAAAAAAAATTATAGGCTAAAAGGTGAGTCCTATTTTACCTCATTTTTTATAAGGGTAAAAAATGCACTTTATTTTACTTCATTTACTTTTTAATATTGTCAAGAGTAAATTATATTTTGCTTTATTTTATTTTTTATGAGGATTAAGAATGAGTTATTTTATTCTTCACGAAAATGGGATAAATAGGTAACATTTCTACCCTTGTCTAGGGATTGGCTTGCTTATAGTGTAGGTAAGTTAAGAGGGAAGAAAAAGGATGAGATCTGCTGTGTCACATCGTTAGTTTTAACTTTGTGCCAACAGATCTCATTCGTTGATTGATAAAAATTAATGAATAAAATCGGTTGATACGCAGTTAGAATTTGGTAAGTGGCACAACAAAGACAGGATTGAAATACAGTTACTTATTTAAGCCGAACATAGACGGTTCTAACACTGTCAAATATAATCCTAACGTTGTCATATTAGATCACAAAGAAATAAGTCAATTGATAAAACTCTAATTAATCAACTTAATTCTAACACTATCATAATTCTGATAATTATAGTCAAATATAGTTGAAAATCGTTGCATCATGTAGTAACAAAGCCAATCTTAACATCATAATTGCAGTCGTGAATGTAATTTGTAATTTAAAATTTTAATTACTATTTTTTTATCGGTTAGACATTCAAATCTACGAAAAGGAAAAGAAAAAAAAGCACGAGTATACGCAACCGTAGTAATTAAATGGGCAGTGATAGAATATAGAAGAAGCTATGGCGATGTGTATGTACAGAAAGAAGACGCCGGCGATGACAAACTGCGACGGTGCTTTTCCGAACAATGTTGGGCCATAAGCTGGAGAAACAAGAGGAAGACGGGAGGCGACGGAAGACTATTTAGCTTCGTTTGGTTAGGTACAAACTACATTGTGAGAGAAAGAAGTAGACAGTAGACAGTAGACGGTAGTATATAACAAGAGTTTTTGTACGTTTAACTCGTCGTGGACCTTCCGTTTCTTTTTAATGTAATTTATTTTATAATTATCTGTTCAACTCAATAAAAAAATAACATCATGGGCAATGTATAGACACGTGAGGCTGTCAGTTAATGCTCCCAAAATAATTCCGACAAAAGGATAAACACCATAGATACTGATTCAAATCAGAGCACACGTAAAAATAAATGGATACGTGCACAAGTGAAGAAGCAAGAGGATGAGTGCTACACATTGACGAAAGCGCCACTGCAACAACCACTCCATCCAAAACCCAAAACCCAAAACCCAAAACCTCACGCCACGTCTCTCTACTTCTCTAATGGAATGGTAGACTTTGGTTCAACTACCTAGCTAAGTATTCACGGGGCCTACCCAGCCTGCGGCTTCGAATCTTCAGTTCCGTTTTTTCCATGCCCACATGTTCCAATTAACATCTAACCATACAATAATTAAGGGAGAGAAAATTTAAATGGCTGGGATGTTACCGGAACAAAGGGCACAGGGGAAAAGGGCGTAGAAGATTTGAAGCCCCTGCCTGCTCCCCTCTTTATCCTCGCCTAGCTTTTCAAAAACTAATCATTGTAGTTAGATTTCATTTTTTTGGTTTGTCAGACAATTGGGCAAAAAAGACAAGGAACATTTGCATTTTGCAGTCCCATTTCACCCCAGAAATTAATTAAATTGGACTAAATGATTTGATTTCATATTATTTTTGTATCTCTAAACTTCTTGTTCGGTTTCTCGGTCGTCTTCTATTTGGGATGAGTTTGGCGCTGCATCGTTCATATTAGAGGTAAAAATTATAAGCTAATACTGTTTTGCAAATTCTTAGATTCTCTATTTTAGATATAGTATCAACACATATTACAGAGCATATACTCCTCGAATGGGAAAAAGAGGGATAAAAACAGCAGACAATTCTATTGCATTTTAAAAAGCATGAAGCTTTGACAAGAAATGATTTTGGTGTCATAAGTGTACAGCTTTCTTTACATCAATACTTGCAAGTCAGATGATCAGAAGCTTAATACTTAGAGATTCATTTCTTACGGAAGCTCTTTCAGGAATGGCATATACGATGAAGACTATCTTGACATTAAACATTCAATCTTCTTCTACCAAATCTGATTGTAGTTTGTTACTTGAGTTTTGTATATGAGTGTTGAAATGTTGTGTTACTGGAATACCTGTGACTAGTTTTAGGCTACTGGAGAGAAAAGCTACATTTTTTAAGTGTCATGGTTGGTTAGAAATAGGAGAGGAGTATTGATGGTAGTGCTGTTTATCTTGATCTAGATTTATTAATATTTTGTACTACCTTATGTCTTTTGGTTGATAAGAGATTTTCTTCAGAAAATTTCTAATGAAATATAAAAAGTGAGAGTTTGTCCCATATTGAAAAAAGAGAAGAAAGAATATTAATATATAAATCTAGTGAGCTACTAACAAAATTACGGAAGTCAAAAGAAAAAACCATACAAGACATGAACAAACCTTCATAAGTCAAAATTTTTTGTTCTTAATTATTACAAAGATGAGAAAGCTTTTAGTGTTTGCTAATAAGAAGTAATATCTCTTGTTTTCTATCTTTTGCTGGACTTCGTCCACATTAAAGGGAGTATTTATTTCACAGTCGAAGTTGGTCAGGTTTATTACTTCACTGTATCCTTTTGGGTTCATTTCTCTTCCTTTGCGTAAAAATCAGCAGTAAGTTAGCCAAAGCACGAAGTACTTTATTCTTAAAATAGCTCCAGACTAGACTAGATGAGAATGAGAGAAGCAAATTCTGTGTCATTAACCCATTTAACAATATATAAATAATTAAGAAGGTGAGGTTAAAGTAACCGGTAAAAATGTTCTTTTGTGGGTTTAAATTACAAAAATAATATTTTTATAAAAATATAAAAATAATTACATAATTATAATTTTTCTAGATTTTAAAAAACGGAAAGTCTTGTGTAGCAATAATCCTCTTTCTGTTAAATATTAGGCATTTTATTATTAATTTTAACATTATTTGTTAGGATAAATATCATGGATTTAATTGGTTGATCATAGTTAGACTATGATTTAAGAATTGTCATTTTTTAGTGTGAATTAACAAACAAATTCTAGATAACTTGGAGACTGAAATTAGAAAATCATCTTAAATAATATTTGATAAGTGATTATACGAAGATAGAACTCTATCATAAAAAGACTCATTTTTGTCAATCACATGAATTAAAGATAGAAATCTTATCTTGTGAAGACTTCTGTGTGAATGACGTGACCAAATGGTTGTATGTGTCTTCAGCCGTCCTCTGTCCAGTGCTTTTGGGTCTATTTTTGCCGGGGCCTTTGGCCCCCTACTCTGTTCTTCTTTATCTGAACCATCTATTTATATGGATCTCACATAAATAAATGGCTCAGATAAAAAGGTACAAAGTAGGGATAGAGTAGGGAAGACAGAGGATCCCATTTTTGCCGTAAACGATTTGTGCGCGCAGCCGGTTTTTCTATTGAGTTTTTCACGTAACCCAAGGCTGTTTATGTGAGTGCTGTGTTTTCTTGTTGGTCTTGGTTTCGAAAAGAAAAGTCCATCTTAAGTGACGTTGTCTTTTTCTTTGGATGTGTCGTTGATTGGGCAACTGTTTTTATTAGTTTCACTTGAGCTGGTTGTGTAAATTAATGTGTGAGAAAAATCCTTCCAGCTTTGTCTATCAGTGCTTGCATAATTTGACTGGACGTTGGTTGAGTTAAGTGGGGTTGTTTTTATGAGCTTATGGAATTTTCTGCAGTTGTATATTCCTTTGTTTTTGGATGCTGCAGAGTTGTTTTGTGTGTGTGTGACTAAAGCGTCGACTTTTATGACTAGATTTTATTGATGTGTGCGTAACTCTGTGATGATTGTCTTATTGTTCATGGGATATTAATTTTGTGGCTGTATTATTGGTCGAAAGTGTGATATTTGTTGAGTGGACTGAATTTGATTAGGTACGTTTCTGTGACTGTTGATAGTAATATTTGTGTTTGAAAAATTTCAGCAACCATCTTGAATTTCATGGCTATGATGTTTACAACGTTTTGGCAGAGAAACCTTTATGTTTCTTAGCAAACAACTTTTTGATCTGTCATTAACTGAGCTCAATTAATTAGAAAAGTTGTTTTTACCTCTCGTTTATATTTATTATTATTTTAA
This sequence comes from Erythroxylum shatona, assembly GCA_027568895.1. NCBI lineage: Eukaryota > Viridiplantae > Streptophyta > Magnoliopsida > Malpighiales > Erythroxylaceae > Erythroxylum > Erythroxylum shatona. The sequence continues at coordinate 30,967,962 of JAOSBK010000006.1, read as the reverse complement.
TCATTTGAGGTGTTCGTTTAATATCTTTATTGTTAAAAGTTTTTGAGAAAAAAATCTTTGTTAAAATTAGTACAAAGCGGTCATATTATTGAGTTCGAATTATTTTTACGGATAGTAAGACCAAAGATAGTGTTAAAGGTTAAATGAGTCCGTTATGTAATGCTTTGACTAAAATTATTATTATATTACAGGTAAAAGTAATTAAGCTCGGTGAGAGCTCCGTATACGTGGACAAAATATGCCGAACTGTGTTACCAAATATCGAGTATTAATTTGTTTATTTTGTGTTTGATTTTTATATTTTTAATTGTGCTAGATTTTGCGAAACTATTATTTCCTATTGGAAACTTTCACTTACTTTGAATTAAGAAATTCTTTGCTGAAAGTAAGACATCAACTTCACCTTAAGGCTCAAATCAAATGATCGAAATCCTACACTATAGTTTAAACTATATATTACAAAATTTCTATATGAGTGTATATATATATGGGCGTAGAAATAAATAACATTATATATATATATATATATATATATATATATGGGCGTAGAAATAAATAACATTCTTTAGTGAACTTTCTTTGATAAGTGAGAAGCATAACGACCATGAATCTTGTTTTACCCTTGAGCATGATTGATTTGAGTGATCGTCGAAGTGAAGTGTGCGGTTCAATGAGAAGTTAATACCATCAGTGGCCCTATGTTTTGTTTGCATACAGGCATACAGGTGTGTATATATATATAGATAAATGCACGCCAGCTAGTAGCCAATGTAACGCCATACAGTGACCTTTCTCTTTCGGTGTGAGTAGCTAAACCTAACTGTTACTTAATTGATTACGGCTCCGGGAATTTTGGAGCCATAAAAAATCTATCTTCTCCCTTGACCGAACTTTTATTGAATTATTGAGTGCGAGAGAGCTCTCTGTTCTTGCTCTGTCTTCTTCTCCCATACTTGGAGGGTCCAGTAACACATTAATTTCAAGCAATTTAAAGCTGCCACATGTAGTTGAAACAACTTTTGACTTTTCTTAATAGGAGGCATGCAAAAGAACATTCATTTCATATACACGTGGTTTCTTTACGTATCTACATATTCTCAAACATTTTCTCAGATGATTAGTGTAATATGACACACTTCACATGGGAACATTAATGAGGTTTAAAGGAGCAGGAGCTAGGCATGGATAGCGAAATTGCGGCTACTAACCTGCAGGATGCTTGAAAGAAGGTGATTAATTGCACTTCAAATCCTCTGTATCTCATAATCTGTGCCAAGTCATCTCAACTCTTTATTTATGTGGGTCCTACATAAATGGAAGATTGGGATGACTTGATACAGAGTTGGTACAGGTTATAAGGTACAGAAGATCACATCCCGACTAATTGGGAGCCTCGCAATTAATTTATATTGGTCCTTTAAAGAATGATCATAACAATTTCTTAATGATCATAATATTATTTGAAAGAGTAAGTACTTAGTGTTTATCTAGATTGGTGTTCGAGCCACTATGGGTGAGTCCAAAAAACATATTTTGCGCCAGGAAAAAAAAAACTCCTTTCACATATTGTTCAATTATTAATTTAAGAAAGATCGAGGTTATGAACGGCACCATCTCATAACTATAATTTGGTAGACCCGTCCCTTACATTCATTTTTCAAATCAAAGTTTGGGAAAAGGTATGAGTAATGATATATTTAATATTTTGGCATTATATATATACGTAACTTGTCTTTTTGTAACATATACTTTTTATCTTTAATATCTTGTATTTTTGTTAAATGTCTTATTGTATATTCATTTAATAATTTTTACATACTCCAATTCATCTTTCATTTTGCCGAGATTCACGCTGTGTAATTGTTTTTAGAAATTTATGTATCGTTAACAAATTACAAAAAAATGTAATAAGGCAAAATATATTATTCTTAATTTATAGGATTATTACATATTCATCTGAACATTGTTTTATTGGTGGACCTTTTGAAAGTTTAGCAATTGACTGGACAGGTTTTAAGCTATAAACCAACGTAAACGAGTGTTTTGTTTAGCAATTAAGAAATCTAAACTATCGGTGCTTCATGGGTGTCGTGAACTGGATTCTAAGGATAAGGTGATTGGCAATCTCTACTTTTATCTGTACAGGATAGGTCCCCATTTTGCATGCACAAGTCTCTTTCAGGACCGTAAAATTATTGCATGTGTCCTGCTTGAGTGATAATAGAGGGAGGATAAACAATGAGTGGCTAGGGGAAGAAAGAAGCCAATTTCTCAAGTAAAAGTGGACCACGTAAACACAACGTTGATGATAGGACCAAGTCAAAAGATAAGCGCCAGCAAACTTTTGTTGGCACTTCAGCTTTACGAATTTGTTGCTTTATGACCCCGCTATGTGGGGATAAGAGCCGTTGTGTCATTTTCTCAGTTCGAATTAGAGGATCTCATCTCATCTACAGTTTTTATAAATTTTCTTATAAATTTGGCAAAAAAGATCTCATTCTCTAACTTATATGCTTATGAAATCAAATCAAGATTAAATTGCATTTTTTAATAATCTTTTTGTTAACTCTAAATGCATTTTTAATAAAATATACAATAATATTAATTCTTAAGCATATATTAAATAAAATTTAAATTGTGAAATATTTATTTATTTATTTGAAATAAATCACTTAATCATATGTACCAACAAACTTAAAGTGAAGTTAGGAGTTTTGCTCAATTTCGTAATTGAACCCCTAAACTTAAGAATAAAAATTCTTGCTAAGACCCCTCCACCGTCAATTGAACCTACTCCTGAAATAAAATTGCACTTCTTGTAACAGATAATATTGCTTACATCATTTTTCCAAATACTGCTTACATCAACTGGTTGGTTTCATCGATCACAAGACCGACACCTGTATTTTCAGCAGACTGCAGCAGGTACGTATTTATTAGATCCAACAAAGTCGAATAAAGAAGGGTTAAGTAGTTGGGAATACACCGCTTCGTGTCTATTTTATTTTATAAATATTTATTTATTTGATTTTAAATAATTAAAAGTAAATTATTTACTTTCATTATTTCGTATTTATTTTATTTTATAAATAATAATCTATTTAATAAATAAAACTTATAAAAATTGGATAAATAAATACTCGTAAGAATAGAATAATCTAAACCCTTGAAATTAAATAGTTGTGGCGCAATTCGAGAAGACGTATAAATACATTAATTATAGGGAATCTGACCAAAAAGAAGGGTACTATTGTAATTATTTAATTGTACGTAGCATGATGTACACCAACATTATTCAGCTCGACTGGTATAAGCTTATGAAGGGTCTGTGTTCTCTTCTCTCACCGCTCTAGTCTAGGCGCCTTCAAGTTCAAGCACATTTTCTGTTTTCTAGAACACGAGTATACTGCACGCAAACCATCGCTGCATTTTCTGTTTATTAGATTGATTATTGAAAATTTCAGACATTTTTGTTAAAAAAACACACGAAATTTTATGTTCTTAAAGTAACGTCCTAATTCTGTACTAGTCACGTAAATGAGAACAGACCAGAACCAGATGATCCGCCGATCTTAAAAATCTAACTTTTGTACACATTTTCAATTTCATTAATGATAGTTAACAGACGTTGAAAAGTAGAGGCATATGGGTTGGTGTAACAATGAAGCTGGTCCCCCATGGTTGACAGACTCTCACTGGCTGGTTTTCCGGTATGATTCAGTCGTTTTTTCTGGTTACTCGGTTCGGTTCTTTGTTTAAATCATTGGATATCATGTTAAAATTAGTACGACATTTAGTTCGGATATAGTATGATATCAATACCAATTAATACTAATCACATTTTTGGATATTTTTTAAATTATAAAATATTATTTAAATTATATAAAATTACAAAGAATCTTTCAATATATTATGTTGGATAATTTCTTTACTTTACTTCAATCTTATCTCAACAAATCATAATAATATGAATATGGTATACTTAATTTTTTATTTTATTAATATTATTTTCACATTTTTTTATAAATTAAGATGATAGAAAGATTATTTAACTCTCATATAGATATAAAATTAAGTATATGACAAAGCAAAAAATATACATTTATAATAAATAAATTTATCTCAAATCTTATTTTTAAAATTTTTCAAATTATTATAATAATTTTTCACATTATGCAATATAAAGTATATATATGGTTAACATAGAATATATAAATTTTAAAAATATTTAAATTATGTTAAACTAATATATTTACTTATGCAATTTATAATTACTTTGTGTTAGTCTAATTATATAAAAGAAATTATTTAATACATTTTTTATCTATATCTTTATTGTTTATTAAATAAATTGTTGACAATTTTATCGTATTCATGTTTATGTATAAATAATTATTATTTTATATAGAAGAAATTTTAAGTTTTTTAATTTAATCTTACAATTTTTTATAAATTATAATTCTGACTAGTATTTTGGTTACCAGACAGTACCAACTAAAGAGCTGGTACTCAAAATGTGTACAACAGTTTTGTTTAGTTTTAATTTTTCACCAATACAATTGCTATTGGTCGGTACAATATCAAATTCAAATTATTGTATTTTTTAAAATTTTAGGCTTTAGATCAGGTTTGAACTTGGGTTCGAGAAATTCGATCCCACCCAAACTCAAATATGTTAAATATACTTTATTGAAATGGTATCGTTTTGCTAATTAAATTAAAAAAACATTTGGGCTTAATTTGAGCTCAATTGGGCTTCAAAAATCAAAACCACCCAAACCTGATCAAGTTTGAATTCAAGCCATTAATTATAGACACATTTCAACCTCGAATCAAGCCCTAACCCAGACCCTAACCCGACCTAAAGCTAAGTTTACTAATAAAATTGTACATATAAGGATTAAGATTAATATATATTATTTTTAGTTATTAACTGTGGTAGGAATAATAATATAAAATAAAGTAAGTGCAAAAGAAAATTTATGCAAAGATTCTTTATCCAGGTATAAATCAATAATATTATAAATATGTATCATTCATCAAGAAAGTATTTATACAAAAATATTTTCAGAATCTATAGATTGAAAGTCCTTTTAAAACAATATGTTAATAAATTTCTTATTTTTTAAAGACCTTTGTCTCTTTCTTTTCAATATATGTTTCTTATGTAAAATTTCTTAATCTTTAATTTACCTAACACATTTAATTAGGTATGTAAATACCTCACAGTATGATTAGCTGCCTTCTTCATGTTCAATCCATACAAGTCATCTTTAGAAAATATACAAAAATTTAGTTTTATAGTATATCATTTAATTCAAAATTAATTTAAGTAAGACCCATTTTGGTGTCCGAAATTCTAATATTTCAATATCTCTCACTCGTATATAATAGATTTAATAGGATTTACATTTATAATTTTGTATTTGTCAAATAATTTATGTGACCACCACACTTTAAAAGCTCTAAGTTATATATCAGTTAAGAGTATATAGCCTTTCAATTGGAAACATATATGAATTAAGCTTAATATCAATGTTTTAAAAATTGGATTGGATATCAAACCGATAAAAAATGTTTAAGGTTTAAAGGTTCAGTCGGTATTAAATTGTCATAAAATCGATATATAATAAATAATAAATACAAATTATAAGAATAAATACAAATAAAATAGTGCATTGAAATAAAAAGAATATACCAATGTCTATTAATATACAATAAACTAATAATAAATATAATAATTCAAATTAAAATTGAATCTAACACAACATTTTGATAATAATAAAAATCATAAATGTATTCTTAATAAAATTGTCTCATCATTGTCAAAAGTTTCAAATTCTCCATCACTATTTAAAGGCTCATAAACCATACTTTTGTCTAAAGTATATGCATAAACATCTTCTACTGCCTTCAAATAAATTACAAATTAGTAATGTATGAAATTATCTATATTGTAAATTTGTAATATATTATACTTTTAATGTTCAATATGATCAAAATAAGATATCAATTGATCATCAATAGATATTTTTAATTCATTTATTGTGACAAATCTTTATACATTACATTTTCAAGTTCATTATAATCAAGATTAAGTGATGATTCTCTTTTTCTTAATATGGTTAATATAATTAATATCAACTGAATTATACGTTCTCTTCTTACTAAGTATATTGAATATAATTGAGAAATTATAAAATTAATAAAAATAAATCAATAAAATAATTTTTTTTCATCATCATATTATAAGTAACATAAGCAACGATATTGAGTTTTTGATGTTCCAAATGATTTCATTTTTTGTATGAAAATGTTCAAAATGCTCTAATTAAATTCACAACTTGATGTAGAAGTTGTTTGACTGAATAACTTAATAGAGAATTTTCTCAACATGGTAGCACTTTTACCAAATAAACTCTATCACTCATATGTATTTTAAATTAATAGTTATGAGAAAAATATATTATTAATAAGTAAAGGACAAATTAAAAGTATGAAAACTTACTAGGCTACATTTTTGCATCATAAGTTATCTCTTTGCAAATGATCTAGCAAAACTTCTTAAACCTTCATGATACAATTTAATTTTATTGATCCACTTTGATTGCTCTTTAACAAAGAAAATACCTTTACATTCAATCATATCAAAGCGACCACGTATAATATCATTTGTATATACATCTCCACTGTATAAGCAATAATGATTAAAAAATAAGTTGCTAGGTGGATTCTTTGAATAACATGTTTATCTCATTGCCAGTTAAAAATATCTGTATAAGGCTTATACAATTTCTCTTTCCTTTTAAAACAACTCATAATTGTTTTCTGAACTCTATACATATTATACCATCATATATAAACCCCAAAGATGGCTTCTCATTTAAGTTAACAATCTTCAATAACCTTATAGGTGGAGCCACAATCTTTGCAATGATCAAGTAAACGTCTAAAAATTTATTATCTAGAATAATATCAGAAACTTTTTTCCTTTCATATTTTTTTTGATAACTTATGAATTGAAAAATGTTTACTTGTCTCTAAATTTTGAAGTAGTTATTTCCTATCATCAACACTTTTTAAAGTAATAAATGTAGTTGTAAACCTAGTAGTAACAAGAGCATAATCTCAACCTAATCTTCTTACTTTCTTAACTAAGAAAAAAATGTAATATGATTATATACAAAATTGTGATTTTCGATGCATGTGAAGCAAGTTTTAAAAATATGGTTCATACAGCCAAGCCAATATCCTTTAAAACGAGAATTATACAATAACTAGTATATGGAGACCAATAAATATATTCATACTTTGATTGTAACAAGTAATCAACTAACATATAATTAGCTACATTATTTATAATGAAATACACAACATTTTACCATATTTTAAACATAAAAAATAATTCAAATAAAACATGAGCATATTCTACCATATTTTAAACATCAATAGACTTGATAAAAGTTATTCCAATATTATAATAAATAAAAAAATCAATGAAGGGGATTTGTCTTTGAGCAGTCCACTCATTTCCTATAATAGTGCATCCTGTTATTTCTGAACTAGACTTATATGTATCCACCATGAACTAACATTGCTTTTTTAATTGAAGTACATGCACACAAATCTCATAATAAGAAAATGCTTTAAATCATAGACTTATCATTATTATATTATCTATTACTTCTTAACAATATGGTGAATTTAAAGCATTTAAAGTAATACATGAATAATAAAACCATATAGCCTATGCTCGTTGACATCATAAAACAACATCCTTATCAGCCAAAACAAATTTTAAACTAGGTGTAAAACTAAGAGTAGTTCTTGGAGGAAAATAAGAATCTATGTCAATAAAAATTCTTGTTTTTCCTTTACCTAATTCTTATTATGCATTATCATCTCCAAAAGATACATTATGAGCCTCTTTATTTTCTTGTTTCTTTTTCACTTGTTTCTGTAAATAATTTTTATTCCTATATCAAATGGTACTCTTTTTGCAAAAATCAATACTACTCTTAACACCAACAAGATGCTCTTTCATTCCATAAATTCCTTTCCCTTTAAACATTCTACCACAAAACATGTAATTATATTGAGTATTTCCATTAGCTTTTTTAGAAGAAGAAAAAAATCTACACTGGATCAAACTTACCACGGTTAGAGGATGTTAAGTTCATCAATTTTTTGATGATTCCATTTTTCATTATAATTTTAACCTAAAAATAAAAAATATTTATGCAAATTTTATAGACAACTATACAATCTAGACATTTTAAGAAAGCAAAAAATGTTGAAAAAAACTTATTAACAAATACATTATATCTGACAGGAAAGTTCTAAAAAGCACAAACATATAAATAAGTGTACGGAAATCTTTTACTTACTATATATCTCTTTTCTTAAAGAGTCCAAAAATGAAAAAAAAATTCCTTAGTTTTTTTTTAAGATGAGTAAATCCCTGTTTTTATTGAAAGATGATTAAATCCCTTAATTTCATCAATTAACACACTTGATAAGTATTCCTAAATTTGATATAGTTAAAAAAGACTTGATAGAAATATTTTAGAAATTGAGATACTAATGGAAAACATTTAAAAGATAATTACTTACGTAATTATGTTGTGAGTAGGCTTTAAAGACATAACAAAAATATTTGTCATTGTAATTGGTAAATGTTGACGTATTAGTCTATTACCATCTCTCACATAAGTCATAAACACTAAATACAAATCTCTATTTAATTTACACTTTACAATTTACATGTCTCTGCTTGTAATTAATTTGCAATTATCAAATTGTTGTTAGACAAGACAATAATAAGGAACATTAGAACAATATTCGCTCAAATATGTTATATGTTCACAAAATAACTCAGTAAGTCCATACAAAACGACTTCCATTAAATCTTATAAAAAATTAATAAATTATTAATTATTATCAAGTAACGGGTTACTAGTTTCATTCATAACTAGAAATTTGCATTTAACCATTTCATCTAACACCGTACAAGCCCTATATGACTGTCTTCAACTTCAAATGGCCGCAAAAAACCTCATAAAGGTCAGGAAAAAAGAGTAAAATCAAATCATGTGCCTTCTTGTTAACCTAAACTAGAGTTTTACAGAAGCTAAAAGCCTAAAACTTTTATATAGATTAACTTAAGTTTTGTAGAAGCTAACATTAGTAAAATCTATACTGTTCTTTTTTTTTTTTTTTCTCTCTTTTGGGATGAATGAGGACATGTTGAAGCTGAAAAGATAATCAGTGTCTCAACCCCATAATCGCTAATTTTCCTCCAGCAAACTAATTGCTTCTATGCCTTAAAACTTCAATCACAATGTAGACCCAATAAACCTTTGAAATAGATTCACAAATCATAAATTACATAACTAATGAACCAAATAAGAAAGATGAAAGTGATAAGAAAGAAGATTAAAGTTTGAAAACATAAATACCCTAATCCTTGCATCGATAAAAGCCTGAAAAGTGAAAACAAAAACACCCCTATTCTTGCTTCTTCTTTATTTTTTATTGAAAAGGTTGAAAAAAAGCTACAAAACTGAAGAGTTATTAAAGAGGTTGAGTTTGATTGGAGATGGAGATTGAAAATATTTCCAAGGTTGAACAAAATTGTAAAAGAGATTGAAGTTTGGTTAGATATGGAGTTTAAAAAATCAAAAATCAAAGAAAAGTGAAGAAGGTAGGGTTACGATTAAGGAAAGCTGGTTAGTTAAGTAACAAATAACCCAAATTTGTTTATTATGACTATAAGTAAGAACTGAACTAGAAAGCTACTTGGTTCATACTTTAACATGTTGAACTAGCTAGTCCGATTTGGTTTTAAAATCCTTGCTTAGTATGTACACCCTAAATCATTAATAGCATCATTAATTATCTTAATTTTCACATTAATTTAATTTATTTTTCTAGAATATCCCATTATACTGAATTATTCATAATCATTTACCAATATTTTAAGATAGCAAACCTTAATTCAATTGTTTAGAATTAGAATCCGATTAAAAAAGTATATTTAATTTTTAAGTCATATAGTCTCAAAGATCCTTACATAATATATTTTGAGATTATGCATTATATTATCCTTATTAATTGAATATAGGCATATGATATGATTTATATGGTACAATATTTACTCTCTTTTCACCAGATTATATGTCTTATCTCAAAATATTGTACAAATAATAGTTTAGACATATGTAATACCTAACTTGAGTTTATTTATTTGATCATTTAATTCATCTTTCAAAACTTACATCTAATATTGTAAGACAGATAGATTAAGTACATCATTTCTTTAGGTTGTGATATTACTAAAGACCTTTTTATTTTGAATGTACATCATATTAACATTCATGTTTTAAATCTTAAGCTTTCGTTTATCACTTAGATAAGCATCATAAACCTTATTTTATCTTAATTCATTTAGAATAATGGAGGTGATTACTTGTATGGGAAGGTATCTCATATATATGAAAAATACTTCTTTTGTACAACTGAATCTTTAACACCCATTCAAACATTTATTTTAAAACCAACACTTAAACTTAAATTTAAGCATTCTCATAGTTTCATAACTGAATTTTTATCTAAATTCATTTAAAAATTTGATGTTTAACACACAATTAAATATATGTTATATCAAATACTCGATAAATATGGCTTTGAAACATTATGCTTGAAATAAAAAATAAATATAAATCCTACACAATCATAATATAACAAAAAAAGCACACATCTTTAATAATCAACTTGGTTATAAGATCTACATTCATTTATCTCGTAGGAAGATACTCAATATTCACTTCTCTCAAGGTACTATAATCTTGATATAATTGTACTTAATAACAATATGCTTGGTTTTATAATGATATTTAAGATCTTTAGTATACAAAGTTGTTGCTTGATTATCACAATGTATCATAATAGGGTCAATAACATTCGTAGTGACATTCAAATGATCTATGAAATGTTTAAGTCATACAATTTCTTATATTACTGCTAAAAACAGCACGAACTTAACAACCATCATTGAAAAATCAACGGACATTTTCTTCTTACTACTTTATAATGTTCCATTATTTAGTTTAAAAAAAAAGTTCAAATGCATATTGCCTTTTCATCTATGTCACTTCTCAATTAACATTAGTATATCCTTCGAGATCCAAATTATTTTCTTCATAACATATTATGTAATTTATGGTTCCTTTTAAATGTGTCTATCTAGAATTTGACTAATATCTATTACTTATCCTACCATCAATGCATTTATATAGTCTTGTATATGAACATATTGTATATCAAACTACAACTACATTCTAATAAAGAAACTTCTTCATCTGATTCTCTTCTTATAGCGTATGAGGACTCTACTTATGCTTAGACACTCTCCTTTATCAATTGCCATATCTAATGGTTTATTATCCAGCATTTGAAACAATTCAAATATTTGTTTGATATATGTAGCTTATGAAAAGGACAACAATCTTTTTGATCAATCCTTGGTTTTACTCCCAAGGATGTATGTAACCTTACTAATCTCTTTCATCTCAAATATAGTTGATAACTAATATTTGATTTGCTTGACAAACTTTATTATTATTACTAGATATGAAACTTTTATCTATATATAATTAAAAAATCACAAATTTATCACTGGGTACTTTAAAATATGTACAATGGTATTTGTCAATCATTTTAAAATATGTATAATTGTTGGGCCCGGGACCCGGATCCCTATTCCCGAGGCGGCCCCTCGGGCTGCGCCCGTGACGAGCTTCCCAAAACTTCGGACCCGATCCCAACATCCATACATAATTCGATTCA
>JAOSBK010000006.1:30932925-30945143 GCA_027568895.1 Erythroxylum shatona | reverse complement strand
TGTTTGTTTCAGTTTGACTATTTCGTTTGTCACCGCTTTGATATTCGTATTCCGATTTGCGACTTATGATTCGTATTTCGTTTCAGAATTCCGCTTTCCAATTTTCCGTTTTCCGGTTGGGATCTGGTTCTCGGATCGGCTCCCAACATATACCACATGCGCTAGACCCTCACGCATCTCTGGATGTGTAAGGTGTGCACATACCACGCGCTAGACATACATAGACATGTGCTGCCTTTATGAATCGTGGAACACACGCACCATACACACAAACACACCAACCACCTTAGGCATGTATGTCCCACACACCATACACAGGTACAACACCTAGATCCCGCATGCTCCAACTGTCTGGCTCACTTGTATCACATGTGTCAGACACTGAATGTGTCCCAAAAGTAATCGCAGGCTTCTTTCGACTGCAGTCTACCTAGTTGCTAGAAAAAGGAAAATTTTGGTGACTTTTTTGGTGTTTTTTTTAAAAAATCACCTAAGTCTATTTTGACATGTTTTTCCATGCAATACTTGTTCAAAACCAATTCAAACAACAAATATGCAATTTATATAAGCAAAAATAGATTACTTTCTTAAATCTTCTTATGGAGAAATTAAAAAAAATGTCTGTTCAAATTCATACCATCATGGACTTGGTCTTATACCATATGTTAGTCATAACACGATCTTTAATTATAGGCTCAAAATTAACCATGAACTTGAATTAACGTAGAAAATGCAGAAAGTTACTTGTTTCGCTATCCATTGCTCGATGAAGAAGCTGTTGAACTACTTGAATAAGCTCCTCAATGTATAAACAAATCGTTGAAACTTTTGATCAACCTTTATAAAAATTGTATAGCTTTATGTTGTGAATGTCTTTCTGCGCTTTTCTTAATACGAGGGTCTTTTAACATATTAAAGAACCTATACATCTACAAACTAACTTAAGCAAGTAACGGGAGACTTTGGCAACTATTTATAGGAACCTTATCGAGCCTCCCCATTATAGGACCAATAAATAATTAGCCCATACTAATTAAGACTCATTTTTCTCCCTAGATTTTAATTCATTTAATCAGATCTTTTATTGAATTTCTTTATTATCTTTAATCTAAATCAAATTTAATTTTCTTAGCTTTAATTCTATAAAACTAGTTTTAATAATCTTACAATTAAAAATTTAAATTCTAACAATGAAAAGTAAGAAGAAGAGGACTACAAGTCTCTACTTGGCTATCTCGGTAATTGAAGGCGGCTAGACTACAAGATAACATGTGGAGATAAGGGGACTACATTCATTGATACTGGTAGGGCCAGTGCTTGTCAAGAGTCTCATTATTTGGGCACCAGATCATCTGTGGCATCTATTGTGCTCCAACTCTACGCCATTCACTTTTAACCACACATTTATATGGACTCCACATAAATGTGTGAATGAAATTTAATGAAACAATATATAAACCGGTTAATTGGAATAGAGAATGTGTTCCCCATTATTTGTGGGAGATGAATGACTTGAGCATCCATAAAAGAAATGTTAACATCATTTATAAAGATGTATCATTTAATTACGAAGTTATAGAGTGTCAACTCTCCTGTTAAGGGAAAATTGAATGAAAGCTGCATATAGTATACTTGGAGTAGTTAACCACTATTTATGGATAATTATTGTTTTAGCCTCAATACTTTGACTAACGTATTATGTATTAATTATACGTCAGTATGTGACTTGAAAGGTTGGACGTTTCGGCAGGGTTAGCAGTTTCTTCGTATTAAGGCGGTTGTTGGAATCTTCAGGTTTGTAAAGCAGAATGTCAGAGCGTCTTCTAACAGTATAACTCTATTTAAATCAGGCTCTAGGCTTATATAAAGTTCATGGTGTATTATATGACCCTCGAACTTTATGACGAACCTCCCTTTTATACGAGACGCATGCGTGTGTGGATGAATTGAACATATAGAAAGGTGGGCAGGTTAAGAAGAATGTGTACTTAAGGCCATGGCTCCTTCACTGTATGTGAAGGCGACGTCTCTACATACGCGGGCGAGCGTACAGTTTCCTGGAATTACTCACGGCCTGACAATTGGCCTTAATTAATTTTGTGCATGAAAGTTGCACATATATATAAATATAAATTTGTGTTTTATTATATTTTTCATTTAATTATTTTTATGTTCTGTTTTAAGTTATCATGGAAAAAAAGTTGCTTAGTGAAAATATGAAGAAAACATCAATTTTGACAGCCTTTTAAAGTTGAAAATACAGCCAAATGCTCGGGTGGATGGAGGTCATGCTGCATTATGATGAATAAATAGTGAAAAAATACAATCATGGACAGGGATGTTTGTGTGCCCACGTAAGTGCCCAAAATCCGGAGTAGAAGACAATGAAAAACAACGGTTAGCCAGTGCTCATGTTATGGTGCAGAAAATAGACAGTGAATAACATGGCTAAGGAAGAAGGATCTTAGCTCAATCTCCCCCAGTAGGGTCCGGAGGACTCCCTCCTATTTTTGGTAGCCTACGCTAGACTGTACTGACAATTAAGGTGCTTCTGTAGCCTTTCTTTGTAAGAGGAGCCGGATTAGTTGCAGTTTTGGGTGAATGGGTTGGGTGCCCATTACTGACTTGGAAACCATGTCGAAGTTCCCTATCTGTATCTTCTTGAGGCTATTCTTCATCCTGTAGCAAAGTCTGACGCTTGGGTCGGATCAACAGCCGAGATATTTTTCGTCAAAGGATCAGGAAGATTACACATATTCACAATTCTATCCAATTCCAAGTTTTGACAACTATTCTACTAAAATTTTATACTAAAATAGAATATTTTAAGAATCTTTTTATACCAAATTTAGTATTACTCCAACCATTCTATACCGAATTATTTTTAAAGAATATACCACAATAATTTAGTTATTAACTAAATTAATTTATATTTATACAATAATTTTATTCATTTATTTATAAAAATTAAAAATAAAATTATTATTCTTAATTAATTAATATATACTTTATATTAAATTAATATTATTTAACAAATATAATTAATATTATTGCAACAAAAACTTAATAACATACACAAATATAATATTTTTATTGCACATTTAACCTCTAATCCTCTGAATTACTATATCATTCCTACAAATGTTCAATCAATACATTACGAAGTTCATAATGAGCTTTTTTATCTTTAATTTGCTTATATCTAGCAAGAAATTCTTGAAATATAATTATATCATCTGTATTAATATTATTTTCAAAGGTTGACGTTTCGCTCCAATCTTTTATGGCTGCTTAAGTATCACGTTCGTCTTCAATGATCATATTGTGTATTATAATGCATGCTGACATAATCTCATGTAATATGGATTTTTTTCCAAAAATGTGCCGGTCCTTTGATAATTGCAAATCGTGACAGGAGAACTCCAAATGCACGCTCAACATCCTTCTTACATGCTTCTTGTATCTTCCCGAATAACTTCTTTTTTGGGCCTCGGGGATCATGAATGGTTTGTACCAAGGTAAACCATTTTGGATAAATACTATCAGCTAAATAATATCTAGTATCGTACACTTTTCCTCGAATAATATAATGAGTAGAAGGTGCTATACCTTTGGCAAGGTTCGCAAACAAGTGAGATGCCTTTAACACATTAATGCCATTATTTGACCCTAGCAAACCGAAATGTGCATGCTATATCTACAAATCATAATTAGTTATAGCTGCAAGAACAATAGTTGGGAATCCACTATGTCCACTATATTGTCCTTCCCAAACTGTTGGACAATTTTTCCATGTCCATTGCATGTAATCTAAGCTTCCTAACATCCCTGGGAATCCATGTTCTTCATTAATATTAAGCAATCTTGCAACATCATTAGCATCCGGTGCTCTTAGATAAATCTGTCCAAAGACCCCATAATGGCTTGACAAAACTATTTTGTACTTTCAATTGCGGTTGATTCTCCAATTTTAACGTATTCATCAGTTGAATCAACTGATACACCATACGTCAATATTCGAAATGCTGCTGTTACTTTTTGTAAACTAGATAATCCTAGTTTACCACAGCCATCTCTTCATTGTATAAAGTAGTCATCATAACCTTTAACAGCACCAACAAGTCGTAGGAATAAATTCTAACTCGTTCGAAATTCCCTGTGAAACATTACTGCATTATATCTTGGATTTTCAGCAAAATAATCATCCCATAGTCTTTGATCTGCTGCAGCACGATCACGATAAATTACTTCATGACTAGACATTGAGCCTTTATGCTTTGGCTAGTTCACTATATTGTTCATATAGTAATCTATTGCAAGGTTGTTATTGGTGTATATAGATAGTAACACTTTGTTTTGTGCTAATATTGCAGAAGTAAGATCTAATTCATCCTCCGATGATGAGGATGAAGATGAGGATGATATATGAGAAGTACTAACATTAGTACTTATGGTTGTAGACAAATATAGTGAAGGTTCAAATAAGAATCTGCTAGTGATTCATTCCCTTATATAGTAAATAATTCAAGACAAGATAAGGAATCTCTGCAAAAGAATCTAACTCTATCTCTTCCCAATCGTTGGATTAGATTACATTCATATCAACCGTTAATTATTATTTTTATCCTATCCACACTATATCCAAGACAAGATGAGGAATCTTTGAAAAAAATCTAACTCTTTCTCTTCCCAGCTGTTGAATTAGATTGTATTCATCTTAACTATTCATTAGTATTCGTATCCTATCCATACAATATCCAAGACAAAATAAGGAATCTTTGCAAAAAATCTAACTCTATCTCTTCCCAACTGTTGGATTAGATTGCATTAATCTCAGTCGTTCATTAGTATTCATATCCTATCCACACAATATCTAAGACAAGATAAGAAATCTCTCTAAAAAATCGAACTCTATCTCTTCCCAACCGTTGGATTAGGTTGCATTCATCTCAACCGTTCATTAGTATCCGTATGCTATCCACTTAATATCCAAGACAAGATAAGGAATCTCAGCAAAAAAATCTAACTCTATCTCTTCCCAGTCGTTGGATTAGATTACATTCATCTCAACCGTTCATTAGTATTCGTATCCTATCCACACAATATCCTAGATAAGATAAGGGATCTATGCAAAAAATCTAACTCTATCTCTTCCCAGTCATTGGATTATATTACATTCATCTTAACCATTCATTAGTATTTGTCTCCTATCCACACAATATCCAAGACAAAATAAGGAATCTCTATAAAAAATCTAACTCTATCTCTTCCCAGCCATTGGATTAGATTACATTCATCTCA
This sequence comes from Erythroxylum shatona, assembly GCA_027568895.1. Taxonomy (NCBI): domain Eukaryota; kingdom Viridiplantae; phylum Streptophyta; class Magnoliopsida; order Malpighiales; family Erythroxylaceae; genus Erythroxylum; species Erythroxylum shatona. The sequence goes on along the minus strand of JAOSBK010000006.1, from coordinate 30,939,842 downwards.
ATCATTCATTGGTATTCTTATCTTTTCCACAACATCTCTATAAATAGTTTTTTTGTTCTACTAAATTGAAACCCCCATTTTATCTAACACTCTTTGAAATCCTAAACTATAACACTCTTTTAAACCTATCCGAAAAATGGAAAGCTCAAATTTTGGTGTAAAACCTTCATCAAATACCTCTTGAAGTGCATCATATTCAGTTGAAGAAGATAAAGTCTTATGCCATGTATATCTTAATGTTTCACAAGGCTCAGTCACTAGTAGAGATCAATCTATAGCTTAGTTTTGGTCTCGTATTACAACTGAGTATCATATATGTATTTTCTTTACAAGCTCGATGACAAACTATAATAACAGTTATTGGAAAATTCAGAGGCTTTGTTCGACAAATTGAAAACTTAAATCCAAGTGGTGCTTCTGAACAAGATATTGTAAGTGCTTTAGTTATTTGTTTTTTTCTTTGTATGAATTGAAATATGTTTGACTTATACCTTAAAATCTAGCTTAAGTTACATTATTGTCTTATAGTTTGAGAGAGCAAAAGATTTACTCATTCAAGATCTAAAATTTCAAAAAGGTTTCAAATTTGATCATGTATGGCCAATCCTAAAAAATATGGAGAAATATGCAGATACTAACAAAGAGAAAGCATCGGGTCATCGAAAACGATCTAAGTACAATGAAATGTCACCATTCGAATCCCAAAAATTAGATCAACCAATAGGATCATCATCATTTTATATTGATTTAAATAATGGGTTTGAAGTTGAAGATCCATTTATTGAAAGAAATGATGAAGGTGATCATCCTATTAGGAGGAAGAAAAAAAGGAACAAAATAAGGAAATGAAAACACTTTTTTAAGTCCATGAATAAAGAAATAAAAGAAATGTTTCATGAAAGTCAATCTCTTCTCGAAAGAAATTATGAACTTCAGTTGTTACGAGCTGAAAATGAGGTAAAAAAATTAGAGCTATGACAAAGACAGGAAAATAGTAAAAATTTATACAAAGATCTAGATTCCATCAAAGATCCAGTGATGTGTAAGGCTTTCAAAAATGAAAAATAAAAATTTATGCAAAAAGAGCTCAAGAAGGAGAACCTTAAGGAGGAGTTAGCTCATCTAGTGGCTTTAGCCAATATTTTGATTTTCGAGGAAATAAGAATGACGTTTAAAATTATTAATTATTTATGTTAAATTAATATTCTCAAGTACTTTAGTTTTACTTTTAAGTTGATTGTTGTAATTTTAGTTTGATTGTAATCTCGAGTCTGATTGTAATTGTAATTTATTTTAGTTTGGTTGTAATTTCAAGTATTTTCGCTAAGTTTTAATTTTTTAAATCAATGTTGTGGTTTAAATTTATTTACCTTTTATTTCAAATTTACTTTTTATTCTTAACATATTTTATTAATGAATTTATAACACTTATAAATAAGAATTAAAAATAAATTTAATACTATATTTAATATTAGTGTCATTTTAGATGTTTCAATAAGATCTTTGTAATGATACATTTTGTGTAAATTAATATATAATTTAATTTAATTACTTGGTAATTATGTAAATTAATCAAATTGTGAGAAGGACATAAAAGGAATATGTCAAAAAATAGACAAAGTTGTCTTTTTGCAACTTTTAGTGCATAAATAGTAACACACCAAATTTGGTGTATTACTATTTATTATATCATTTTAGTGTTGGATTTTGGTGTCTTCCTTGGAATGGTTTCATTGCACCAAAACACCAAATTTGGTGTTTTAGTGTGTTGGTTGGAGATGGCCTAAAGACGCAAATTTGTCAGTGCTCGTGTAATTCCCCAAATTACGAGTAATGAATAAGATGACCTACCTTAGACCATGATTGTCGTTGAAAGTTAGTATAAATACACATGTAACCCCTAGTTGAAAAAGATTTTTTATTCTTTTTTTTCTTTTAGTAAACATGGAAAAAGGGCATAAGCTCGTCCCTACCTTATCCTAGTGATAAGTACTAATTACACTATGTTTTTAGCTTGATTTTGAGAGTATTTTTCTTAGCATAGTTTATATTTAATTTTTAGGCCTCTCCAATGAAGAAGGCATGGATTAAGGCAAGTTGAAACTAAGTTGGAGTGATTTTGGATGAATATAAGTTGAACATAGTCCCATGTTCAATGGCATAGCCTGAACAACATTGCTATGTTTTGATTTATATAGCTTATTAGTGGATTTTACCTCTTCAACAACTTAGCATATGAAAAAATATAGCTCAAGTTGTCTCTTATTCCCCTCGTGTTCTGCCTTTGTGCATTCTACTTCTTAGAATAATTTGCCACATGAAGAATACAAGTCAAATAGGGACTCATGTTTAGCAACACGATCAATAGACATACTCCAGTTCTTACCTTCAAGACTATGTTCTTAAAATTAACCTTTAAATGTGAAACAGAGGAGCTATTGACCTAATACGATCTAAACATTGAACCATTCTCTTGATTTATTTTGGTGATGATTTTTAAAGAAAATCCTAGAGAAAGACATAAAGTAACACTATAGGGAAACACGAACTTGTGTTAGTCTTATTTTAGTGTTAAAATTTATGAAAGTTCTAGAGTTTATGCTATAAAAGGAAAAAGAGGGCTAGGACCTTGGAGCATCTTGGGATAATAAAAGAAGAACCTTAGAGAAAAATTCAAGATTCTGTCAAGATTTTAGGATTTATGTGAATGAATCCTTGTGTTTTGCTTTCTTTCTTTTTTACTGTTACTTTCCTTATTTCTAGTATAAACTAAATCCATAATTAGGGTTAGGATGTTGTTTATAATGGACATTTCAATTACTAATGCATGATTAGTTATTACTTATGTTGAATTTATTCTCTTAATTTTGATTCTTAAATCGATGTTTAACCATCATATATTTAATCTTAAAGATTATATGAATGATTAAAAGGGGAAGAATAACCTGTACACTAGGAGAATAAATATTATAGATGTAGACTATTGTGTTAACTAATAGATTATTTGTTCTTAATAAGTTTGATTAAGCTTAATTATGCATGTATGAGGTGGTAATCCTTAATTAGATATACTTTTATTCCTCAAGAGAGTACATATATATATCTTAGGTTAATTGTTATTTCAACCTTGATAAATAATCTTAGATGATAATGGAAAATTTTCATAAGTAAATCTTGAATCTTAGCGTTTGTTTATATTGATTTATTTTTATATTTATTCAATTTAATTTTGTTGTATTGCTAGGAATGATAAGCTTAATAGTTCTAGTTCTTGTGGGATCAACAACTTAGAATATGACATATTTAGAACTTTCTATAATTGATCATGTACACTTGTAGATTATATCAATCACTCAACTCCTAAGTCGATCATACTTTAGGTTGATCTTGGGTCTTTTTTGGGATTTAGGTTGGTATTATGCTTGAACTATGTTTTGGAGCTTTGAGCTAGGCTCTGGCTTAGACTTGGCTTCAAGTTCATAGTCTAAACTAACATGATTTTGTATTTTGATAAATAGTTACTTTCGATTTGTAAATTCAAATCAAGCTTGGGCTTGAGCTAAATGCTTAAGACCAACCTAAAACATGATTGGACTCAGGTTCAAACAGAATATTTCAAGCCCATTCAGGCTTTATGTTGGGTAAAAATTTTTAGGTCTGGCTAATATAAAAGCAAATTGTCCATCAGGAGATACCTTAGCATTTGTTCTTTCCCTCTTAATTGTTGTTGCATTAATTCAATGATGATTATATATATAGGGAGGGACCTTAATATTTTTCGTATGTTTAGTTTAGTTTTGCAATAAAGGTTTATATATTTGCAATTTACATATATCAATCTTAATGCTGATCATATATAAATGATAACTTAGATATAATTTAAATATATATGTAGACATAGTTGAAATACCTATGTGTATATTGACTTAGATACATATATTAAGCATTAAATGATGATCCATATATAGACCTGCAAGACTCTTCTAGTATTAGGGAAACCTTTTTCTAAGGTTTCAAAGAACTTAGTTAATTATGAGTATAGATAATCAGATAAATATATTGGCCAATCAATCTAGGAATAGCGGTTATACATCAATAGATGGCAGATTGTACATTAAGAAATTTTGTTGATCCAATCAATTGAATTCCTAACTGAATTAATGATGCAAGATAAGTTTATGGGTATTGATGTTCTCATTGATTATTTCACAAATGTTTTAGAGGTAATATAAGGTAGCTATTACTTAGTTTCTTTTATTAAATCAATCAAAACCTAAAATATAATTGATTAAATAATAATAATAAGGAGATTAGAATTAATATTTATTCCATTTCTTATAGGATTGCCCCTTGCTACCATTTTACTAGTGTAAAGTGATAGGTCCACTTGCCTTACTCATGTATTAGAATAGTATAATTTAAAAACCCGTCATCAGTTGACTTAGTGACAAGACTCGAGGCTGAAATTAAACCATCAAGGGCTATAAGGACCTAATCTTTTGAACTGTTATCTATCATTTTCCATATAGAACCAAAGGATGTGTTGTATGCAAACTCTTAGTTTGACATCCTTAATAATTTATATAAACAATTCAAAAGGACTCAAAACTTTATTGATAATAGAGTTGAAGGTCACTATCATCCCAAGATCGAGGTATTTCTTTTCCAGTTATATATGCTAATTTACAAATCCTAGGTGAGAAAACCTTTATAATATGGAATGATATAGTCTAATTGGGGTCTTTAATGTCACTGCAGATCTTTTAGAAACATCATCTTACAAGTCCCTTTTTTAGGTCCTTATCTTTCATATTTTTTATGGTTGTATAACCTTATTCTTTATTGATAGGTTGTATTCTTCATTGGCATTATAATTCTTCATTCATAGATCAAATCAAGATTTATTCAATTTCTAAGTATTTATGCCTATTGAAAATGTGCTCACTCTTAAGCTAAGGATCTCTAACTCTATAGGAATGAGGGCTTCTACTCTAAAAGTCAGGTTGAAAGGAGATTCTTCAATTACAAATATAGGTTTGGTTCAACATATCCATAAGATTGAGTATATGTCCTATACCTTTGTGCACTTTACTTATTCAACCTTCGTCTTTAGGCCTTACAAGATGGTTATATTGGTGACTTTGACTAGGTCATTGGCATAAAGATGGGCCACCAAGCTAAAACACAACATGATTTGCATTCATTCATATAAGTTTTATATTTTATATTATTAAATTATGCTTTATTATCCTTAATTAGGATAAAGGGAATCTCACACTTACTAATAATATTAGCTTTTTAAAATCACTCCACAGTCCCACTTATGATGGTTGTATATGTCTTTACCTCATCTCACTTAATGATATAATCTATTGTAATGTTGATGAGCCCAACCTTCTTTACTACATAAAGGAATGCCTAAAGATGTCAATTGCCCATTACAAAAAGGGAATTAGATAGGATATTGAAATGTGATTTGATATAAGTTTGTGATGAAGATTTAAATGTCTTTGGCACTTTTCATAAGTCTTTACAAAACTTTTTTGCATCTTTTCTCAAGTTGGGCGAGTATTAGCCCCACCTAAAACCCTTTTGGAAAAAATATATGCCTCCTAATGTGCTCTATATGAATTTTCATGGCACCCTGTGCAAGTCTTCTGCTTGAATCTATATTTGGGAATGAATCAACCATCATATTCTATGCCCTAGGGATAAGCCCTCTGTCTACTGTTATTATTCTTGTTATTTGAATGAAATTGGATTTGTATCTTCATAATGCTTCTTCATTTACCTTATAATCCTTTTTTACTTAGCTAACCACTATTTGAAAATTAAATTGAATTATGAGGGCTAGACCCTAGGGTGAACCACTAACCCTATTCTATGTAGCATGGCTTTATAATATGGATCATTATTTGTCTTGAACTAATTCATTTAAGCATATTTAATTTCAAGCCATACAAACCTTGAAAAAAATAAACATGCACTAGTCCTTTCTTTTTCCTTCTTTTAAAGATCCATCCACGTGTATAATTCACATCTGCATCCTCACCTCTTATACTTATCATTTAGGTCCAATGCTACATTTAGCGAGAAAGTTCATAGTCATTTATGCCTTTAGCTTATATTTGATGATTTACCTCAAATTGAATTCGTTCAATTGACTGTCTATTTAACTAATCATCCTGAGGAGTTAAGCCTATGTAACATATATTTTAACAACATGTCTATCATGACATTGATCTCAAGTGCTTGTAAATAAAGCTGCCTTCCTCCTCTATCACTAAAACTAAACTCACTACCTCTGATGATACAATGATGTACAAGTTTAACTTCTTAAATACATAGAGGTGGACAACAAAGTGGGGTCTTACATGTATATTTTAGTTGCACAAAGTTCTTCATACTATTTGTTCCACTGAAATTCTTTTATTCATCTAAAAATTTTGAGAAGCAGTAAATACTTGTTAGCAAATATAGATAATAATCATGAAAGGCTTATAACCCTTTCGAAGAGTCATCATAAAGCTGAAGAACTTCCCCTTTGAGACTCCAAACATATATTTTTAAGGGTTTCAACTTAATTTGTAGATTTTAACGTGCCAAAGCACTCTCTCAAGTCTATTAAATGATCATCCCCTTCCCTAATCTTCATAACCATATCCTCTACGTATGCTCTTATGCCTCTCACCAATTAAGGCTCTAATATTTTATTGATTTAGTCATGATAAATAGCACTAACATTCTTTAAACCAATAGGCATCTGTTGGACCCCGAACTTTTCTTGGAATTTAGAAATATGAAATGAGAAATTTTGGTGATTATTCATGTGTAAAGAATAGAAGAATTCTTGAATTTGAAATGAAGTAGAAAAGATAGTTATGTGCAAGATGGGTTATATGTGAAATATTGGAAGT
>JAOSBK010000006.1:30912757-30932825 GCA_027568895.1 Erythroxylum shatona | reverse complement strand
TAAGTTACAAGGCATATATGTAAGGGTAAATTGGACATTGTTCACTCATTAATGGCATAATTGTAATAAGAAGAGTTGTTGGTTTTCATGTTTATAATTAGATAATGAGCCATTATGTTTTCCTTTTTTGTCAAAAAAATAAAATGATTTCTCATTGCTTTATCATTATGGCATTTGTTGTTTTTGAATGATTTTTGAAATTCCTATATGTTTTGGTGTATGAATTTGGGTGATGAATTATGATATGGAAATGATTTTGAAAAGACTTTATATTTATGAAATTACGTTTCGGAAATGCATATGAAATACTTCAGGTTCATGAAAGGCAAGATTTTCAAAATGTGCTATTTGGGCAAATAGTGTGCAAGTTATGAAATGCATGATTATGTGGGTTTGTGGTGGTTCCCTAAGTATATCAAGTGCATTTGTCTAAAGGCTTCTCCCGCCTGCCCGCTAGTGGCATGGAGTTCCTTCATAGAATTCCATAAGTTCACGGCTATGCAAAACCATTATATGGGATTGCGTTAGTACGTTCTGTTTACGGCAACACAGGACCCTTAGGGAAAATGTGTAGTACGTTTTGTTTTGGATCCACCCAAACCATTTATGATGTGCTTATGTGTTTATGAATTATGAACAAGTTGAAAAATGCATAAATTGTGTGGTTGTGATTTTGATTACATGATAAGAATTTTGAGCAAACATGTGTTTTATGATTCACTAAGAATTTTCTATGAGATTGAACTTTTGAACGGTTTTGCTTATTATGAGTTATAAGCATGTTACCCACGAGCTGTAAAGCTTACCCCCTTTCATTCCCATCTCCAGGTGATGAAAAAGAGATTGGGTGAAAGAAATTCAAGGCATCATTTGATTTTGCATATGTTGTATCTTAAGTTAGATTGATGTAAAAATGAGACGTTAGACATATGTTGAGAATTATGGGATTTTGTATCTTTTGTTGTATTTCGAATTTTTGATATTGATGATGTAATATGGCTGAAATGCCATTAAAGTTTTGTAAACATTTATCTTATGATGTTAATGAAATATGGATTTGTGTATGGACATGGAATATGAATTTGCATATGGATGACGATAATGAATGTTGAGCATAATGGGTTGGTATATATATACATATATATTTACATAAGTGAGACATTAAGAAAATGAAAGATAGGATTTTGTGGATGATGAGAATTGGATGCATGTGATGAATGAAATGAGTAGATATTAGAGAGTTTAATGGAATAATATTGATAGTTGAAATCGTTATGAATGATGTTGCAATAAAGGATGTGAAGTTGGGTAAATTTTCAAGTTTCTCATGAGGAGAAAATGTATGTTCTAACTTCAAGAGAAAGTAAGTATTAATCTATGATGAGTTTGATAAATTTTTCTTCATGAAACTTGTAACTTGTCTTTTTACCTTTCCAACGGTATGACGTATATGATTTTTGGATATCGGAGTTGAGAGTTATGATCATTACAAGTTAGGATGTCGTAAAGGACATGTATCACGAATAATTAGAGCATATGAAGTGATATCGCACTAGAGAGAGTTGAATTTGGGAAGATTGTGAGTAAAAGGGATGTTAGGATGAGTTTAGGATCCTTTAGAGGGGTCTTGGAGGGTGAAATTTTCGTGTCACCTGAAGGTTACACGGCCTCCTCGTGTAAAATCAAATGGGCCGTGTGTTTTTGGCGCAGGAGCACATTTTCACCCAAAGGTTACACGGCTTGCCCATGTAAAATCACACAGGCTGTATGTTTTTACCCTCCAAATGACAGAATTTCATTTCAGAGTCTCACAAAAGTTGTATATCTAGGAGTCTACTTTCTAATGGTCTAAGAAATAACTCAATCCGACATTTGTAGAAAAAGTTATGACAATTGCGCCAAGAGAGGTACAAAATAACTAAGGACATAAACATGTTATATTCTTTTGTTCATAACTTCCTCATCCGACCTCTGAATGAAGTGATTCTTGAGACGATTGATTCCTAAGACATGTATCTATCTCTCCATGAAAATTGGGATCTTTTGGAGTTGATTTGACAAAGTTTGAAGGAAAGAAATTGAGGGGCCGGTTGGGAGAGCATGATTGGGCCATGATCACACTTTGGATTTTCAAGCATATCTTCATCTATAGAACTCCGATTGAGTTGGTTATTGCTCCAAAATGAACTAGATACATAGAGCTACAATTGTTTTGAAGAAATCAATTGTGGTTATTGTCATTTCGTTGTGTGGGCTCGCCTTTGTGGCTTGAGATGTTATGGGAATGATGATGAACCAATAATGGCTAAAAAGATTCCATAGAATAATCCTACAGGTTATTACGCTAAAATTTTATGAATGGTTTCCGGATGTTGGGTTCCGAAAAAGGATCCAACATGTGTGGTATCAGAGCAAGAAAAAAAATCGAGGATGGTTAAGGAAACTTCATTGGAGTACGTCCACGTCATATGGTTCCGTGGAAGGGTTGGGTTCCAGAAACGGTGCCCGATAGTATCACCCTGTCGTAGTAGGATCCCCTGTGTGTAATGAAATAAGTGCTTTCTTGGTGATCCTCACGTTTGCAAATCTGATTATATCTAAAATAGGAGTTTATGAAATTAAGCTAATATGGCATGTGTGGCATTTAGTTTATTGAATTTTGAAGGGAAGTGGTTATCATTAGGGTAAATTTTATTCATGTAAATTCATAAAAAATCTTTGACTTCCCTCTCTTCTTCTTGACTAGAACCACATCAACTAGCCACTCAGGGTAATACACCTCTTAAAGAAAGTTAGCCTATAATAATTTATATACTTGTTTGTCGATGACCTACTATCTCTCAAGCAAGAATGTTCATTTCTTTTGCTTCACAAACCTACTTTTACTTTCAACACTTATGCCATGTGTAATGCTGGAGGAGTTCATTTTAGGAATGTCAAAGGGTTTTAAAATGAAGATGTCTTTGTATTCAGTAAGTAGGTCTTTCAAATTTAATCTCTCTTTATACTTATCACTATTGCTTATCTCAAATGTGTTTATACTTTTAGTAGGGTTGATACCTTTCCTTCTAAAAGCATTTTTCCTTTCGACAAAGCCTATCAAAGGGGTGCACATATGTCCTACTTGAGATAGATAAACCCAAAATGATGACGGTGTTATATAAGATTATATCTATTAAATATCATTATCTATAAGAATCATCTTCACATTAAAATTTGATGTTAAAGCACTAGTGACTATGGCGTTATTATTTGGGTGTTAGAAGTCTAATTGATGAATATTAAATGAAATATCCCATCTTCTTCTGTTCTTAGGAGTTAAATGGTATACTAAATTCACTGTGTTGGGATGACCCTTCAAGATTTTTTGTTTGTTTTGAGTCTTGTTTAATTTCAGGCTCCCCTACTATCATATTGATGATTTTACCTTAAAAGGGATTTTAACAGGGGGTCTATACTAATTATGGGATAAGAGTGATCTAGCTTATTGAGTTAACCTCTCATGTTTTAGACAGAACTGTATGATAGGAATTATCTCAGTTAACACTTCTGAACCAAAATGCTAACACACTTCTTCAAGTATCTACATTCCTTTGAGTTATGGTCATAGTCCCTATAGAACTGACAATACCTATATGTGTTTAGGCTTCAAAGGCTCTAATAAGTGATGTGTGATATATGAAAATATAAAACAATACCAAAGAAATCACCTAGGTAAGTACACTATCATTTGCTAGAGCATAGCTCACTAAGTCGAGTGTCATTCCCACGAGGACTAAAATTACTAGGAATAATTGTCTCCTTATGATTATCTAATCTAATGAAATAAGTGATTGATTTAAAGAAATTAAATAAAACTAATTTAAATAACCAAGTTAAAGTAATGAATAAAATTAATCAATCAATAGGTAAGTAAGATCCAAATAATTATAACCCTAGAACCTTTACTATACCTTTAATTTATCTTGACTTAGTAATTATCTTAGTTCTTTGGACCTATAGGAGTTCCAACTTTACAACTACATTATTTCTTGTGTAACATAGCTTCTAATCCTTAAGTTTATTGACCAAAATCTCTTTATAATTAAAACTCTTAAAAATATATTACTTTGCATTGTAAATCCCCATAATAGGTATAACCTTGACCTAGTAGATTTATGAGGCCCACATATAAGATTTCATGCAACTCTTATTATTTGTAATATTATCTATTCATAAAAATAATCTTTTGATCCCAATATAGAAAATTGAAATTGGATTAAAATGCTAATAAGTTTTAACCTAACATATTATAATTATGAACTATTCTCGAGAAAACTAAAATCTTCTATTAACTAAGAATTAATTGAAAATTTAAGTCTTGGGGTCTATCCTACCTAGATCTATATCCCAATTAGTTTATAATGAAATAAGGAAAACCCAAAAAGAACAATAAAGAACATATGAATCAAGTTTGAGCTCTTATGACTTAAATCTTGAATATTCTCAACAAATTTGGATGAATCTTCTTGCTTTCCTCTCTAAGATTATTTTTTTCTTAGTCTCAACAGCTTAAATTATCTTCTAACTGATTTTTCAATTCCAAAATTGATCTCCTAAAAGCTCTCTCCTTTTATTTTTTTTGTCTCTCTCTTGAATTGTAAAACCCTAGAATTTTTTCTAACACAATCAAAACACATGACCATGTTGGGCTCCTATATTACTTAAAACTCCTCTTGACTTCTTTTACATAAACAAATAATGCCAATATGAGTCTAAATGTGGGTCCGTATTAGTGCCATATTGATTATACAAAAAACTGTCCTATGAATGTAATGTTGTATGAATGAAAAAGAGGGAAAAAAACAATACAATATTAGTATCATATTTTAAGTCATTTGCCAAAAGTATCCCTACCCTACTCTTAAGTATACAATTATTAATGTATATTTCATATAAGAACAAAGAAAATAAATAAATAAGGTAGGAAATAAACTAGACTAATCGATACTTCCTTGATATAAAATAGTGGAACATTGCAAGATTTGTTGAATTCCCTCAATACTTTTTAACAATAAACTATTTTCTTGCATAGTCATGGTACCATAGAGATTAAAAGAAAAAATAAAGAAATATAGGAATAACAATAAAGATATTAGTTAGAGGATAGTAGATTTGATGGAGGCATATAAGGCTATTTCTTAAAAGTCGAGATGTCATTAACCAATATCATATCTACAAAATCGATGAACAATGACTCCACAATTGTTGGCTCAATCTCTATATATGGCTTAATCTCCTTAACTTTCAGTTGTTTCTCTCTTGGAGCTTTAGTCTCTCTATGACCTCAGTCTCTTAGGCTTTGTCACTATTGGCACAAACTCTCCTCGAGCCTCGATCTCTGACCTAAGTTTTATAACTACAAATTATGGTGGATGGACAAGTGGTGATAGTATCTTAGCACCCATATAATATTGCAATTTCACTAGCATATCTCCAATCCAATAATGTATTGGTTAGTACACATTATAATGGATGGTAACATACTTGGAGTCTGGGTGATATGGATGCTCTTTTTATATAGGTATGTCTTCCATTATCTTACGTGGAGCATTGATCAATGCAAGTGTTAGCCATATGCATTTACCTGAATCTAAACCATCCTCATCACCCATATAACTTCCATAATGATTAGGATGGGATGCTACATATCACTAACTCTCTCTCATTACCATAAACTTCCAATATCCTTACTAATTGGGTGATTAACTTGTAACTAATCGTACTAAATTTTCATTGATACAAGTAACCCCTAATTATCTAAATAAAGGCATGCCTCAAATGGCATCACACTCAATATCTCATAAAATATAAGAATAATAAGTCTTAAAGGGTAGTTACACCAATGCTATCACGTTGAGCACATAATGCATGTATGATTAAGTTATGCACTTACCTCATAGGGGGATAACGAAAGCCAAAAGCCTTAAACCTACTGGGTAAGTAGGGATGCATTATGACTATCTTATGTTAATAAAATTTAGTGGATATCTAATTATTTAAAGTTACTTGGGATGCATTTTTACATACTTTATTCTCAATGTAGAATCCCGTATAAACATCAAATTAATTGTAGCTAAATTAGTGATGGATGTCCCCTGAGTAAAATTAGATTACTATGTAATCATCCCAAGTTATTTTCTTATCATCCACTTAAAATATGCCAGCACTAACTATTGACACACTAGTTCTCGAATGTTGAAGAACTTCACCCAATTGTTAAAATCTACCTTCCACTATACCTTTGTCTCCATATTCAGCTCTCTTAAGACTCCCTAGTTTATGCACCATGATTCTTTTAATTTCTTTATATGAAGAGTTTGATAGTGCCTAGCTAAAGTTTAATTATCAACTGGAGGAATGGATGAGAAGATTGCTTTATATGTGGCAGATGAAGTGGGATATCTATAACTAAGATATATAAATAGGTTGGTGCCAGGGCTCAAGATCCTAAGAGTGACCACTCATTATATATAAGTTATAATTCTCTACTTCCTATATTAGAGTTGTTATTTCGCTCATGTATGCTATACAATGACTGTTGATTGCCTCATCTTATTAAATAGTGAATCTAATAATAAGAATGTGTCAAATGAAGATTCAGTAACTAGTAAAATGTTAATATGCCCCCATATTACATTAGTTATTGTTCACATAAACCTACAAGAATTCCCTAGCATCTATAATACATTAACCTCAACTTTGAAACTTTGTCTGTATCAAAATATAAACAAGACCAAAAATCATAATCCATAATGTCAATTTCTTTTAAGCGTTTAAGTCAGTCCAATCATCATCTCACATTAATTTGTCCTTAAACCCTAAAATAAATCATTTATCAACCAAACAAAAACTAGCTACAATTAAAATAAATGGAAAATTAATATAAGCAAACTAGATTTACTAACGTGAAATATTAAAAGGACTCACAATTAACAAATTTTATCCAGGAAGCAATCAATCAATCCTTAAAAATTCAAATTCATACACTAAATTATTCAAAATGTCCCAAACAACTTCTTCACAGTATAATTACAAAAATTATAAAATCCAATTCACGCAAAATCCCCTCCAATAAATCAAAAATTAAACCTTATATGGAAAGTAAATGTTAAAAGGAGGAGCATACCTTGAGTGCAAGCAATTGATGATGAAATTTTTAGAAGAAAATCCCAAAATTCCACTAAAACCCTAAGTTTGTAACAAGTATTATTTCTTGAGGAATAATGCGTGCAACTTAAAAATCTAGAGGTTGGTAAGTGAAACTAGGAAGAAACTACATTAGGTAAGTCAAATTTAGGCGAAGAATCTAAAAGTAAGTGATTCAATTGAGAGAAAAATCAAGAGAGGGGAAAAAGATGTTTGTCACGAATATTATTTACAACATTACATTACAGTAAAACACAAACCTTATACAATAGCATATTAGCTACCATACATATGTGAAAAGCTTATGTCAAGGTAACAAAAGACTTATAAGGAGCTACATGGAGATGTGTTGGTTAACTATGTAAACATAAGATGGACGTGGGATAGTATTATTAGAACACCAAGTAGATAGAGAGAATATAGTTCTGTATTAGTTTATTAACTAAAAATTAAAGAAATGGAGACAATACAAAATGGAATTATCATAAAATGAGCTTGTGTTAGGATTGTGTTAATAAAATTTTTATAATTAACTTTTATACTAAATGGAACACTAACATTACGTGTTGCCAAGTTAATGGCTATACAACACCGTGTTACATTTATGTTTCTAAAGAATTCTCTCTACTTTTATAGTTAACATGAACATATGTATTGCATGTAATGTTATTTTCTTTGTGTTATCTATGTAAAAAACTAAAATTTACCTAATGTAACATTGTTGCATATTTTTTGCTTATTCTTATACTTCACTATATAAGAATGTGTTAACTATATGTTTTGTAGTACTCATTGCTTCTTCACGAAACAAGAACATGAGTCTAACATAGGAGGGTATTTATTAATACGAGTTGTATGTAAAGTTATGTTCTCTCCCGTATTTGTTTATGTTGCTTTTAGCTTCTCAAGAAGTTAGGTGCGCTCTAACATGTGATTTACACAATATCGTATTGCATGTTATCCAAAAAAATTACATTGCACTAATCCTAAAACAATTAATAATAAGAATATGTTCAAATTTAATTAAAATATATTTCAACTATGGATTTAAAACTATTAAAACTCAAAGCTTTATTCTTAAACTATTACTAAACAAAGCAAATTAAAATGAATAGACTAAAATATTAGGCTGACTCCCAACTAATGCTTCTTTATAAGTCTTTTACCTAGACTTCTCCTTAAGCTTTTTATTCATCCGAGATCTATAATTAACATCTTGCTTCTACTTGTGTTCCCATATAAGGGCTTATTAACCTTTAGATATGTCATATATTATAGTATAATAAAGACATATGACTTTAAATTAATAATACCTACTAGTTCCATTAATGTCATTTTAATTAACAAAATCTCAAAATTTTAAGGAACAATAAAACCTCGTGGATCTTTGATTAATTGTAATAGTTTTTTTTATAAGAAGTATGACTGCTCCTTACTTAAGATAAATGTTGAAAGTTCCTCTATAACCTTCTTCTTTAGCTTATACTCTTTTGTTTCCTTTTTTCTCCTTGTACTCCTCTTTAATTTCTAGCTACTTTCCACTCCTTAAAGTTATTGCATCCATATGCTCTTTTGGTTTTGGTTTGGTGTTTTAAAGCAAAGCACTCTGTTGCCCTTAGAGATAAACTTAATGAGTTATCTAAATTGAATCTCCAAGTTTTGGATGAAAGCTTCAGTCCTCTAGAAGTGACCCTCAATTACTTTTCCATTTTTTGTTATTGTTGTTGTTGTTAAAATTTAGATACAGCTTAATTAAGCAAAGTCAAGATAGTATCTCCATGCTGAATTATGGGTATCACTATAAGGGGATATTGTGAGACTAGTTACCTATAAAAATTGGTTTACTCATTTAGTTGCCATATATTATAAAATGCCTGATATTCATGATTGAAGTAGTCACCACCACAAATGTCATAATGCATCACTAATACTAGTTAAACTTCTAAATACATATTATTGGGCCTCTCGCTCCAAGTATTCAATCTTGTCATAAGTGACGTGATATCTAAATTCCTAATAGAATATTATCCTCCTAATCCTTTCATTATAGTTGTTAGTTATTCCAAATCCTAAAATTTATCCACAAACATAATATAGAAAAGGATAGCTCTGAATGAAAAGAAATAAAAAAGAAACTAATATTTTTAGATTAATAAAAATAAAAAAGAAAAGAAAAGAGAAAACAAATAGATTGATAAAAATAAGGAATATTATAGTCCCCAACAACAACATTAAACACACGATCAATAATATATGTAAAATAAAACAAAAAACAATACCAAAGGAATTACCGTGGTAAGTGCATTTATCGTTTCCTATTTTTCAGTAAGTCGAGTTTCGGTTCCACGAGGAGTAGAACTACTAGTACTAGTTATCTCCCTTAATGAAATCGATGATTAATTTAGAGAAAAAAGAAAAATGATTTAAATCACCAAATTAAAGCAATGAATAAGATCAAAGTAATCAATAAGTAAGATCGATCCAGGTAAAGGCTCCCATAAAAATTTTCATATGCCTTGAATTTGTCTTAACTCAATGATTAATCTTAGTTCCTTATATTAGAAGGAATTTTAAGTTTACAATTATGTTCTCTTTCGAGTAATATAGCTCATATTCTTAAGTTAATTGACTAAAAGCGTTTTCAAATTAAAACCTCTAAGAATGCATTACTTCACTTTAAGAATCCCTATGTAGGTTTAACCCTAACTTTGAAGATTTATGTAATCCAATCTATACGATTTAATGCAACTTTCATTATTCTTGTTGTGATCTATTTATGCAAATAATCCCTTAATCTTGGTGTAAAAAGTCAATTGAATTTGAATTAAATCATAAAAAGTTTCAATTCAATATAATATAATCATGAAAAATCTCAAGAAAATTGAAATCTTTCATTAAATGAAGATTCAATTCAAAAAAATTTAGTTTCTAGATCTAGATCCCAATTAGTTTATAATAAAACAAAGAAAACCCATAAAATAATAAAGAACTAAAGAATGAAGTTTGAATTATGATAGCTTGAATCTTGAATCTTGAATGTTCTTAATGAATCTTAATAACCTTCTTGTTTTCCTCTCCAATATTGTTTTATTCTTAATCCTAAGTGCTCAAATCATCTCCTGATTGATTTTTTAGCTGCAAAAGTAATCCCCTAAAAGCTTTCCCCCTTTATTTTCTGTCACCTTTCTCTTAAAATGTGAACCCTAGAATTTTTATCTAATAGGACCTAAACATAGGACCATGTTAGACTCTTATATTACTTAAAACCCTATCGAATTTTTGTATATATCAAAACATCGTCAACATCGGTTTGAACATAGGTCCATATTAGTTCCATATTGTTCATATAGAAAGCTTAGCAATATGGTACTATATTAGTACTGTATTATGATTCCTTTGCCAAAAGTGTATAAAAAAGTTTTGTATCTTAACTTAAATCTCCTAAATTCATTCCTTCTTCATTGAGGGAATAAAATAAGATCTAAAATAAAATATAAGTCATGTTAAATATAAATCCCATAGAAAACACCAAAATACAAACATAATGCTTTCTAAATTCATTCTAAAATTATAATTGTAGTTAAGATTTATTGATAGGT
This sequence comes from Erythroxylum shatona, assembly GCA_027568895.1. Taxonomy (NCBI): domain Eukaryota; kingdom Viridiplantae; phylum Streptophyta; class Magnoliopsida; order Malpighiales; family Erythroxylaceae; genus Erythroxylum; species Erythroxylum shatona. The sequence goes on along the minus strand of JAOSBK010000006.1, from coordinate 30,922,038 downwards.
CTATCTCTTAAACATAATTTAGAGGCATTTAGTGGGGGAAGATCTACACGCATGTTATCTTTATAATGCCCACACTTTTGTATATCATTTATTCATTTCTTATCAGTCTTTTGCATTAAAACTTCTTTATCCTTCTTCTTATTAACCCTTCTTGACTAGTTTTTTAACACAAGTCTATCTAGAGATTTTTGTTCTTCTTCCATATTGATGAACTTATATGCACTTTTTTATATTTCTACAAGGCTACTTTCTTTCAGTAATTATTAGAGACCATTATAAGTGTTTAGCTTTTAAGACTTTTCTTATAACTGACCATTGTTATAGTAGGTTTAGGTATGGTAAGTGTAAGACTTCTATAACACACAAACATTTACCTTTACGTCTGAACAATATTAAAAAATTTTGTTAAATCCCTAGTCCTACACTTATTTCTCATAAAAATTGACTCAAAACGCTCTTTAAGCTGTATAAACATAAAATATACATCTATGATAAATTCTGGTGTTAATTTATAGTGACACCTATCAATGTTAATGAAAAGATGTTATGTTTTAGCACATCTAATGCCATTATAGGTATGTGATTTTCAAGTAACACATTATGTAACTGGTAGGATATATTAGTCCATTATAAGTTTTTAGAGTTGGGATTTTATATTTTAAAGCCATCAATTGATGTACAAAGGTTGAAGTATAGGATTTATTGTATTCAACTTTTTGATGCCCTCTTATAGTATAGTTAAATGTGGTATGAGCAATATTGTCCTTAAGTGACTTTCTAACTATATCTTTAGAATGTGGATCTATATGTTAGTTCCCCCTAATATGAACACCTCTTCCATAATAGTTCAATCAAAACTCATACTTATTTCTTGAAATTACAGATTCCTAAAGGTTGCCATAAATGGGAGCGTATGGCTTCTAGAAATTACTCTCATACCTAACATTAGGTCTTGGATAACCTAACAGTGGGACTTGAGGGTAACATTAAGCCATCAAGGGCTATGATGGCCCATTCAATTAGGCTTCTATACATCAATAAACATACAAGGTTTTTCAACTTATGCTATTACATTTTTTAATTTTTTATGCATAATAAAAAAAGTGCTTAATTAAATTCTATAAGAAAGTAACAATATAATCACTAATTATTAAGACCAATAAAAATGATTATCTTTTTATTAAAAGGATTTGAATTGTATTGTGATAAATAATTAGATGATAATTTTTAATAAAAGGATAGTATCTTATATATTAAGGGCACATTATGTAAAATTTTAAGTGTATATGTCATGTCCTAAACCCAAACCAATCTTATTAAGTCCATAATAAATTATCATGCAATTAATAAATTGCATCCCAACGTATAAATCAATTATCTAGAATTACAACAAATAAATGATTGAAATAATACTAAACAATCTTAATAAGGATTAATTTAAATATCTCTCTAGTTAAAGGCATTTTAGGAACCAACTTTATAAAGAATATGCCCTTGGTCTCCATGTTCCTTACTTAAAATCATAACTAGAATAAGAAAGCATACATTAATAAAAAAATTCATAAGCGTAGCTATTTAATTGACCAGCTTAATAGCTCTTAATTGATCAGCTCAATACCCATGCTTATGTGAACATTAAACTCCGAAAAATGTCAATAATTATAAAAGGCAATGCACACGTACAATACAATTAATAACTAATACGTTTAATGAAGTAAAAATTATAGATAAACATATATACAATATTTTGTATCTATTTATGATAGGCACATAATATTCATCTTAACCAATATATTGCTTTGTGTCCAATTTATCTCTATAAATTTAATCTAATCAATAGATTAACTTTTCTTTCTCAATCTAGATTTGATTATTTTTCCTAACCAAAAAGTTGGTTTTTGTCTTCATCTATCTCCAAATATTTACACTCCATACATCACCACAAATAGACATACACTCCTTATAAGCTTCACATCATATAGTAAAATACACTACAGAGATTATATATGACATTCACACACAAAAATCTACATAATAAAATGTAACTGCACATAATACCACCATAAAATAATTACATATCAACAATAACACAAACAATACACTTATACAAAATTGTTTAGACCCTTAAAAATATAAATTAGAGAAAATTATAAACCCACCGTAACCTCAACAAAGTGCTTCCATAATTCTAAACTAAATCTTGATAAACTAAAATATGCAAATGATTATAAATCAAAAAAATCATTAATTAAAAATATATAACTATTAAAAGAACACCCTAAAAATCTTGTTATGCATATTACCAATTACTCATACCAAACATACCTTAAATCTCTTTCTTGATGTTAAAATGGCTTAATGTTACTTAAATCTCTAACCTTGATGTCAAATCTCACTTAAATCTCCCCTCTTTTAATAGCTTTTATGCCTTTTATTTCCTCTCCTATCAATTCTCTTTGTTCTTTCTTTTCTGTTGGCAATTACACAACATGAACGACCACATATATAACTTTCATCGATTATGTTTATTTTGATATAAAAGGAGAATTAAGGGAGTGGAAAATATAACGTTGATTGCAATCATAGAGAAAAACTCTCTTCATTCTTCCTCACATGAAACACACCATTAAGGCTTAGAGTTTGGGGCGTGGATTAACGGTGACTCTAGTAGCCAACCATGAAACATGGATTAGCAAACAGAGAATCGATCAACCGCTTCAGCATTAATGTCAGTCTTTATAAAAATTCTACATTGGTATCAAAGCTAGTATTGTGTTTACATCATATTTTTAAAAAATGACCCATGATTTGCGGTTTTTATCTGTTCACGTAAAATTCATGAGTGTGTCATTTCATTCACTGTGAAAATGGTATCACATAAGAACTAAATGAAAAACTCATTTAATGCATTTCAATGTTATTGTGTTTGTTATGACCTACTCATTAAATGTATCTACACACGTTTGTAAACATAGAGAGATACTGTTTTTCGTTTGTAGTACATACGAAAAAGAAAAGTTTTGTTTTCATGCGCATTCTCTGCATACATTGTTTTCAGTTTTATAAAGAGAACGAGAAAAAAGAAGAAGTGAAAACTACAGAAAGATTGGGTTTTGTTGTTTTGTACGGGAAAAAAACAACAAAAAAAGAGAAGTGTTGTGTTGTAACGTGCATATACAAAAGAGTTGCTTTCATTTTGTGCAGTAACATGCATGAAAAAGAACATTGCAAATAGGAAAGTAACAATATATAAGAATGTTGTTTTTGTTTTTGTATAACCAGTATATAACACAAAGACAAGAAAAAAAAACAAAAAAAGTTGTTCTCTTCATTTTGAAGAAAGGGATCTTTATATAAATGAGTTTTATATAATTTTGCATGTAAATTTTGTTTTATATGTATTAAGTTTTTTTTATTGTAAATTAGTTTTAAATATAAGATTTTTTTTTTTGTTTTTGGCATCTTTATGATATGTCAAATTAAAAATAAGTTAATTAAATTATAGAAATTCCTAATTCATTTTTTTGTATGAGATGATTATGAGCTTAGCAACATTTTCGATCATACTACATGAGTTATGGATTTTCAGATAATTTAATTAATGAAAATGTGCCTCACGTCATGTTTATATATACCTATAGATATAGAAACTAAAATCTTGATCGATGATTTATCCACCACTAAAAAATTGGATGGGTCCAATTATGATATGTGGCAAAGTAAGATTCAATTCTAAATGAATGAGAATTGCTCAAACATTTGACCATAATTATGACTACGCCTTCAGTCAAAGACAAAGATGGAAAAGATATTAATACTGCTAGTGAGTAATATCAAACATCCTTAAAGGCTTATGTAGATTGGTCCAAAAAGGATCGTAAAGCATGTTATACTATGTTGTATTTCATGCATAATAATCTAATTAGAGAGTTTGAGGATTGTGCCATTGCTAAGGACATGTGGGACAAACTTAAGATCACTTTTGGTCAAACATCCGCTACAATGTTTCGTGCTTTGCACCTCAAGTAGATGAACTATGAGATTAATACGACTCGTACTATGGCTGAACATTTACGAACCATGAGTGCTATGGTTTGTGATCTTAAGGTAGCTGGCTGGGCTATTTTTGAAGAGGAAGAAGTCTTGAATATGATTCGGGCTCTTCTAGATCATACTGAGCACTGAAAGAATGTGAAACTTGTTTTGACACATAATGAGAATGTTAGAACCAAAGGGCAACAATGCCAATCGAGGTAAAAGAAAAGGTTCTCGTCCTCCTTAAAGGAATGGACCAAGAGGACATATTGTCAAGAAGTGAAAGGCTAAGGGCCAAGGAGAGAAAACATGGCACGTGTGAAGTGCTATAATTGTGGAAAGAAAGGACATTTTGCTCAAGATTGTCCTGAACCTAAAAAGGTACGTTTCTTATCCATAACTCTTAAGTTATATGTTTGTTATCATGCATTGGTTGCTAATTCTCTTCCTAATTGGATTGTAGATACGGGAGTAAGCAAGCACATAGTTTGGGATCGAGCTAGCTATGTGGACGTTCATCGATATCCAGTGGGTTCATAAACTGTCGTGTTAGGAAATGACAGTGAAGAAGATGTCCAAGGAATAGGGACATATCAGCTCAAGTTACATGGAGGAAATACTTTGCTTCTCTATTATGCTCTCTGTGCACTCGGGGTGCGATGTTGTCTTGTATCTCTTGTAATTTTAATGAAATTAGGATTCGTTTTTAGTTCTAGTCATTATGGATTGGATATTATGTATAATGGCAATATTTTTTGCCATGTTACATTGAAAAATGATTTTCTAATTCTTGATTTTGATGCATGTTATGATAATTTATCTTCTGTTTATATTTCATATTTTGATCCTAATTCTGAATCTGTTAAATGGCATGCTAAGCTTGGTCACATTAGCTAAGATAGATTGAGTAGGCTAGTTAAAGAAAATCTTTTAGACCAACTCACTAAGGTTAAGATGCCTAGATGTGAGTCATGTTTAGCTGGTAAGGCAACCGCGAAACCTTTTGATAAGGCTTCAAGGGTGTCTAAACCCTTAGAGCTTATTCACTCTGATATTTGCGGACCCATGAATTTTAAGGCATGTCATAGGGCTATCTATTTTCTCACTTTAATTGATGACTATTCTCGCTATGAGTATGTGTATCTTTTAGCTCATAGTTATGAAACACTTGATGTGTTCAAACATTTTGTGACTGAAGTTGAGACATAATTGGAAAGAAGAATTAAAACTCTTTGGACCGATCGCGGTCGAGAATATCCATCTGATATGTTTAAAGAATTTTGTGAAAAAATGGTATAATATGACAACTAATGATTCCTCGAACTCCATAAAAAATGGTCTTGCAGAGTGTAGGAATCAAACATTGCTTGACATTGTCACGTCAATGATGGCATATGCTCATCTTTCAATTAGTTTTTGGGGAGATGCATTGCTCACGATAACTTATATTCTTAACCGTGGGCCAAGTAAAAGTATACCCACCATCCCATATGAGTTATGGAATGGAAGAAAGCCCTCTTTAGATCATTTGCACCTATAGGGTTTGACTGGTTATGTACACAACCCAACTTATAAACATGGGAAACTTGATATAAGAGCCACTAAAATGGTGTTTATAAGATACCCTGAACATTCTAAAGGGTATGTTATGTTTGGTGGGAACCCGAATGGTGGCATGATGGAAATTGCTTCCCGCAATGTAGAGTTTTTTGAGGATGAGTTTCCAAGCGTAGGTGAAATAAAAAAGGACCTAGATTTCTATGAGTTACAACAGGATACTCTCGGTGAGGGGGATAATTTAGTTACTCACCAAGTTAAGAAGACTTTTCTTGCCTAAAAGAACCAAATTGAGAATGAGATTCATCTTCAATCTCTAAACCAAGAACCTATGGATAGTTTACATGTTCAAAATCTCACATCTCAAGGGATAGTGGGAGTGGTTCTGAATATGATCAGGACTTGCATCTCCAAGAGCTAGAGGGAGAGATTCTGAATCAAGGTAGACAAATGTAGGTCCTAGACTTTGAAGAAGTAAGCATGAAAGAATTCCTTGATGATATTTTCAAATCAAAGAGAAAATATTCCTTTATACTCCTTTGGAAATAGAAGAATCAACCTCTTTTCAAGAGACTATTGATTCACCTAACCACACAGAGTGGATGGATGCCATGACGAATGAAATGGACTTAATGACACGAATTAGGCTTAAGAACTAGTTGAACTTTCACTCCAATGAAAGTCAATTGGAAACAAATGGGTTTTCAAGATAAAACATTAGTCGAATGGAACGATCGACAAGTTCAAGGCTCGTTTGGTAGCGAAAGGCTATACCTAAATAAAGGGTATAGACTATGAAGAGACATTTTCTCTTATGGTGAGATTTGCCTTTATTCGTTTACTTCTGGCTCTGGTTGCCCATTTGGACCTGGAGTTGTTTCAAATAGATATAAAGACTGCTTTCCTATATGGTAACCTTGAGAAAGAGTTTTTTTATATGAATCAACCTATTAGTTTTGTATCAAAAGGTCAAGAAGACAAAGTGTGTCATCTTAAAAGATCCATATATGGTCTCAAATAGTCTTCTAGATCGTGGCATTTCAGTTTCCATGAAGCCATTACTTCTTTTGGCTTAGTCATGGTTTTAAAAGACCATTGTGTGTATATCAAGAGAACAATAAGTGGAATTTTATTTCTCATTTTGTATGTTGATGACATATTACTAGCCGACAATAATATGGAGATGTTTAAAACCACTAAAGAGTGGTTGTCCTCTATCTTTGATATGAAAGACATAGGCGAAGCTAGGTATATCCTAGGTATGGAAATAACTAGAAATCATCCCAAAAAACTTCTTAGTTTAAGTCAAGAAGTGTATATTAATAAAATCTTGGAACATTTTTGCATGCGTTATTCCAAACCCGCTAATACTCCAGTTGAAAAGGGTCTTACCTTGAGTCTTGATCAATGCTCTAAAACAGATAAGGAAAAAGAAAAAATTAGTAATGTTCCCTATGCTAGTGTTGTAGAAGTTTAATGTATGCTATGTTGTAGATACGGCCTGACATTTGTTTTGCGGTTAGTTTGGTAAGTCATTACCGAAGCAACCCAGGACTTGCTCATTGGCAAGCAGTCAAAAGGATTTTGCTACCTTTGTGGTACTTCAGACATGGTCCTTTGCTATCAAGGTGGGGATTTAAGGTTAAGGAGATATTCGGATGTAGATTGGGGTGGTGACCCGGATGAGTCTACGTTAACCTCAGAATATGTTTTCATCTTGGGAGGGGGAGCCATATCTTGGTATAGTAAGAAGCAAGATTGTATAACATTATCAACAATGGAAGCATGATATGTTGCTTGTTGTCTTGCCACTTAGGAGGCAAAATGGTTGAGAAGTTTATTTCAGGATCTTAATCTTAATGATCATGTTGAATTGTTATATGACAACATTACAGCCATATAGTTTGATAAAGGTCCAAAGTTTCATAGAAAATCTAAGCATATCAAAAGACATTATCATTTTGTAAGTGACGCTATAAAAAAAATAAGGAGGTTGCCATAAAGTATATACCTACTAACAAGACAGTACCTGATCCATTAACTAAACCTATTCCTCGAGATTCATTTAGGGCTCATGTGATGAGTTTAGGTTTGTATAGGGTTTAGTTTTTTTTAAAGTTATATCTTGTTGTATAATGGATATGTTTTTAATTGTAACAAGTTTTTGTTTAATAAAAGTTTATATCTTAAATTTTCATTGGTACATAATTACATGATAAGGGACATTGTAATGTCACCACATATCAGGCTTTTGATTGACCTTATCATATAGGTAATCGCCCTAATGCTTGAGTAACGGGTAGGATAAGACTTCACAATATTAATATTGAGTGTATATAATATTGTGTTATCTTTATACTTGTGTAGTATGTATGATAAGTTATTATATTTGAATAGTCACCTTAGTAAGTCTAAGATGAGACTCTGATGAGTCGGATGTGAAAGATTCAGATTTCACATTGAAGCCTTAAAGCCAAATCTTAAGTGTCAAGATTAGCATTAGGTATGTTAATCTAGTGGCTTGAATTAGTTTTTAAGTAAAGTTAGATTCATGATTTGCATGGCATAAAAGAGTGACATGCCATACTGTGTGTGCTATATAACAGCCTTTTTATGGGGTGATAATTAAATCCGTTTCTCTATCACTATATGATCCCATAGACTTTAATGTCTAATCGAATGAAAACCCTTCGACTTAGAACTATAATATGAAGTCAAGGCTTGGTATTGCTACTTTAGTGTGTTTTTTCAAGGGCTAAGATGTATACAGTCCAGTAGAGCACATTAAGAAAGCAGTTAAGCTAAGATGGATTATTATGAGTGTCTAAAGAAGAATCTTTTCCTTTATCACTTTATCAACTCGGGCGATTATACTTGGTGTATAATCATATGATATATCTATAAGCATAAAGGGACAGTGTATGCATTTGGTGATATTTTGGATGATTTGGGGTATCATAATTATGTGAAAGTATTATGTTAGTTAGATGGTAACTTAATATAACATTACTAGTTCTTTAATGGTCACACACTTGATTCTCAATACGACACTTGGATTTTTAGAGAGAGGATGTAACTCGTGGCTTATGTGGCCTAGTGGGAGTTGTTGGTAGTTACACAATATGAACTGACACAACATGAATGACCACATATCATAACCTCTGTCACTTATGTTTATTCTCATATAAAAGGAGAATTAAGGGAGTGGAAAACTATTTTTTTCATTTGCAATCATAGAGAAAAACTCTCTCATTCTTCCTTACATGAAGCACACCATCAGGTTTTAGAGTTTGGGGCATGGATTAACGGTGACTCTAGTAGTCAACCATGAAACGTAGATTAGCAAACAGAGAATCGATTGACCACTTCCGCATTAAAGTCAGTCTTTATAAAAATTATACATAAATATTAAAGCCACATCAATAAAAGTTGATAGAATTTTATCAGAGATTAAATTTGTTAATAATTTGAGATTGAATTTTTGAGGGTCATAAAATATTATGGTTGCATTTCAAAACTCTCAAATATTAACATCTAACTTATGTTTTAGAATGTTAAAGGTACATTTTTCCCCTTAAACATTATCCAAAATTTACGTTAGACTCTAACTTTTAAAGACATACAAAAATGACATTAAAAATTTAAAAATATTTAAATCCATCAACCATGCTGAATTGACTTTATATATA
>JAOSBK010000006.1:30870999-30894791 GCA_027568895.1 Erythroxylum shatona | reverse complement strand
ATGTATATGTATGTATACCGATTTTGATGCTATATAATCTTTATTTATAAATAAATTTGAAAGTTATCATCTTCCTTTAGTTTTAGCTTTGTAGTCTTACGCTTGAAATGATTAGATGGATAACGAAAGATAATAACTCAACTAAGATTAGAAGAAGTAGGACATGCAACATACTGTTATGTGTAAAAAAAAAGGAGTTACTATATAAACAATCTCTAACAATAAGTTATAAATATTAATTTGTCACTTAAAAATCATAAAATTGGAATTTTTGCTTCTATTGTTAATGTAGTCATGATTAATTACAACTTTAAAACCTAACTTGTAACCCCTAGCAAGTGTGAACACATAACATATTGTGGATTTACTTTTATTAAGATCATCATCATCATCATCATCATCACTCAGTCTGAAATCCCGCAATGAAGCAGGGTCTGGGGAGGTCCGATAATACGCAGCCTTACCCCTACATAGTAGAGCTAATTCTCTATATTATAATGCAAGTCTAATCCTCTATATTATAATGCAACATCTTTGATTCCCTTAATATATATATATATATATATATATATTAGGATCCTCTTTACAAATTCTAATGCTCTTTACCAAGATTCATTATGTAGTGACTAACTCCTCCCATTGCATGTGTAATGTTTGGTCTTATACAAATTATGACAATTAAAATCCTTACTATAGATGCATACAATACTCATGTCATCTACATCCTCTCATCTTCATTGTTAACGTTTGTTCTAAAGGATAGCTAGAAATTAACAAAAAGAGGGGTAGATTTTATAACTTTTTTTACTTAGTTTTTCTTATAAAGCCAAATGTTTTTATTTTCTTTGTCTTAATAAATTTGCATCCCTAGAATATTATTTACCAGTCCAAGGTTTTTAATTCAAATTCCCTATTTAATGATGCCTTCAATTCTTTAATACAATCTTTATTATGGCTTACAACTAATTTGTTATCTACATACAATATTAACATAATGAAATCTTTATTACCTCTTAAAATATGCATATAGGTTTTCATGAATTATATTATATCTAATTTTTATGACAAGGAATCAAATCTCTTGTACCAAAATCTTAACACCTATTTAAGACTATATAAATATTTTTTCAATCAACAAATTAAGTTCTCTTTCCCTTTTTTCTTCAAAAAATTTCTGGTTGGAGCATATAAATTTCTTCTTTAAGTTTTCCATAAAAATTTTAGTTATCACATATATTTTCTCTAGATATAAGTCAAACATAGCAAATATTGCTATGACTACTTTGAATATAGTAAGTTGAAATATAAGGGAAACTATTTCATTGAAATTAATTTCTTGTTTTTAGCATACCCTTTCATCATTAATCTTAGCTGATATCACTCCATTTAATCTTCACCATTCCATTTGACCTTGAAGACCCATTTATTACATATTGGCTTACTTCCTTGTGATAATTATACAAGTTTTTAAGTTTTATTTTATTAAAAGCTTTAATTTCTTCCTATATTACTCCTATCCATTAAGAGACATTTGAATTATTAAGTGCTTTTTAGAGAGTTAACAGATCTCTATCATCTGTTAGAAGGAAGTATGTTATATTATCTTTTACTATATAATTTGATTACTAATTTCGTGGTCCTTTATGCAATTTGAGATGAACTTCTAGAGCTTTAGACTAAACTAGTTATTGAACATTTTGCTCTAATGCTACTTTAAAACAAGCTTAAAATTCCCTTTCCATCTGTATACCATTATTTACTTCTTTGAGACGTATTATTGTCTTTTCTCTTTGTAGTTTATCTTCTACAAAGGTGACATCTCTCCTAACAATAATCTTGTGGGCAATATAATCTCGCAAATGATATCCTTTCACTCTATCAATAAATCTTAAAATAAGCATTTTATGGATTTTGGATCCAGTTTTGTGGTTTCTTTGGTATTATACATCACATACACAAGACTTGTAAATACATGGAGGTTAGAATAATCTATTTTCACAATCTACATCTCAATTAACTTTTCAACTCAATTTTTATCTATAAAACTCGATTCACTACATAATAGGCAATATTAAATACTTCTACCCAAAAAATATTAAGTAGGCTTGTAGCTCTCAACATTACTCTAGTCCTTTCTAATAGAATTATGTTAATCCGATTTATTGCCCCATCTTATTAAGGAATGTATATAATTATGAAATATATTTTAATGCCTTCTTGCTTATAAAATGCATTAAATGCCAATATATCCTCCTTCATTATTAATCATTAGGCACTTGATCTTTGTATCATAATTAAGTTTAGCACATGCTTTGAAAACTTTTAAGATTGGGAACATATCTAATTTCTTGTTAATAGAATATACCTAACATCTTCTAGAATAATCAGTGAAAGAGAGAAGTACTTGCTCATCCTAGGGATGGAACTGGTGCTTGCAACATTTCAAAGTGAACCAATTCAAGAATAACCTTATTTTCTTGAATTTGACATATTAAAATTTATGATGTCACTTACTTATAACATAGTGCTCACAAAAAGATAGTAACACGTCTGTAAGCCTAAAGAGTAAGGATCTTTATTTCCTATTTATATATATATCCAAGTTTTCAATGTCATAATATGGAAGATGTCTCACTTGAATTGCCTGAAGTGAATAATGTTTCTACATTTAGTCATATATCTCTCCTTAACTTGTATAAGTTTGCACCTATTTTATTATACCTTTATAAGAATAAGTGTGTCCTAAATTATCTTCAATTTTTTGTTGATAATTTTTTACTTTATACCTAAGATCATCGAGTCATCCGAGAGATAACAAATTCTTTTTCAAGCTCAACATGTCATACCTCTTGAATAGTATAAATTGTACCATCTTACATCTTCATTTTAATATTTCCAATATCAACAAACTTTGGATGATAATCATCATAATCTGAAGTACTTGTAATTTCCTTGAGAACTGGAATATTCATATTTAAAGTGACCTTTCTTACCATAATTATATAATTTTAAATTATTCTTACTTCTTGATTTTGATTTATTATGACTGGACTATATTATGTTGATCCCCATTTTATCACTATTAAAGCTTTAATTTATTATGTAGCATGATGCCTTTTTTTCAATTCTTGTGTCAAATTTATTCCTCTAAGAATATGGTTACAACATTATCGAAGACTCTTATAGACTATTGGTTAAGTTAATGATAAATTGATTATATGAATTAGGTAAACTTTGAAAAAGAAGTTTGACGACACATTTATGTGGCTCTATTATACATCCCAATGTTGTAAGCTATGACAATAAAGTCGTCAAATTATTAATTTTCTCAGCCACCCAAGTGGATACCACTTGTTAGAATGATTAGGTAGATAGAGCAAGACTACAACTCAACTAAGATTGGAAGAAATAAGACTTACGAAAGAATTATAAGCGAAAGAGGAGTTATAATACAAACAGTCTCTAATTATAATTTATAAATATTAACATATAACTTAGAATCTTTAAGTTTGGAAGTCTCATACACTTTACTTTTAAATACCTGAAATTATTTCTTGGTACATGAAACAAGAAGGTAGATGGATATTTATAGGTATATCAAATTAATTATAACCACACATTTCAATTAGTTATAATTACCACATATTCTAACATTTACTTTGTACTACAAATTATTTATCTTATCTAGATATTATTTACAAAATATCTAAAATTTTCAAATGTGAATAATATTTAAATATTGTAAGTAATATGTATATTCTGGTATTGAATAAAATATAAGTCAACGAGTAAACTCGATGTTGAGTATATTGGCAAGGTTACGTTTTTTACCTATATTTGTTTTGGTTGCTAAGCATGCAATTTAGTAAGGTAGAAACTTACTTATTCTACTTCAGTAAATTATTAATAAAAATATGGGCATTTTTTATAAACAAAATTTCAAAGTTTTTAATAATTAATTTAAAATATCTATTAAAAGAAAATAGCTTTGGAAGCTGCCATCTTTCTTTAATTTTGGCTTCTAGGTCTTAATAAGTTACAATAGACCCCACCTTAATTCGATGACAATTTTTTACTTATAAATAAAATTTTAAATATTTTATTTTATAATTAATTTTTAAAGCATCTATTAACACAAAATAGTTTTGGAACCTATCATCTTCCTTTAGTTTGGTTTTGTAGTCTTCTCCAGTCTTTGTTTCTATTTAACTTTGTTTCGTTTGCTAACAATGCAATTTGGTAAGGAAGCAACGTTCTTTTCTTTTACTTCAACAAACATAAGAATGAGTGAATAATTAATAAAATATGCTAAATTTAAAGAACATTATAATGCAAAAAGATTTTTTAAGAAAATGAATCAGATAGACTAAATTTATGCATCCTTTAATCTAAGATTCTAAATACCCTTCGATGAGAAAACCACGTTCTCAACAAAGCATTACATGAAATCATCACCTTTGGGCCTAAGGACAACTGGATTAAGTCAACATAATAGCTCTATTGTGAAGATTAGGTGATAATTAGTCTAACGACACTTCATTTATGTAATTGAACCATTTTAGTTCTCATTCAAAGTTTTAGGAATTCGAAGTGTATTTTCATGTGTTCAATCATGAGTAGATAGGCGAAAGTATAACTTCTGAGAACTTTGCAGGTAAAGCAGAATTGAAAAACGACTCACAATCTCTGTTATTAACGACTTCATTTATATATATAATTGGCCAAACATGTAGATATGAGCTTACCTTATAAACTGCTAGTAAAGTCATATACTTCTTACGTATCTAACTTGCATCATATTGTCCCTCAAGAAAACAACTAAAGACACCCTATTTTAACTACAAGGTATAACTCCATTTTTAATGCCCTCTTCTTGTTTTAAATTTCCTAGAATCTTTCTAAATTGTTATAATCCTTTTACTTTGGCTTTACTTGATGTATAAACTGCTAGTAAAATCATATACTTCTTACATATCTAACTCGCATCATATTGTCCCTCGAGGAAACAACTAAAGACACCCTATTTTAACTACCAAGTATAACTCCATTTTTAATGCCTCTTTTTGTTTTAAATTTCGTAGAATCTTTCTACAAATGTTATAATCCTTTTAATTTGGCTTTACTTGAAATGTATAAATTCATGAATCAATCAACGTGAATAGTAGAATTTTGTAACCTTATGTAATTATAACTAAAATTAAGATAATAATAACTCTTAAAAATTAAGGAGTTTTGTCATCGTATTTTCATTACTTTGTTAGTGAAATAACACAATTTTTATAGCGACCATAGGATCGATGCTACGCATAGCCATCGAGTTTCATCATTAATTAACATTCTTTACTTAATTTTCTCGAGGCACTTCTAAGACTAGAATTCAGTCACTTATGTTTGAATAATTTCTGTGTTGGTATATTTTCCTTCATTTTCTTCTGCATGAAAGTTAAATGCTTCTAGCTTTTTGTATTTGTAATCAATTGACTTATACCCATACTTACCATAATTATAACACTAAACATTTGGTCTCCAATTTCTTTTGCCTCTACTTTCACCACAACTTTGACCTTTACCTTGACTGGTTATGTTTATAGAAGTGTCAAATTTACATCCTCTTCCTTTGAAACTTCCTCTACCTTTGAGACTTCTTCTTCTAAAATTACATCGTCCTCTGTTGTTATAGCCACAACCCTATTGCTTCCTTCTCCTTTTTGGTCTGATTCTATAGCACCTGCTAAATTTATTTGGCTCTTCAATGCTTCTTCCAATGTTTTTCATTCTTCTCCAAGATTTTGCTTACATGAATTTCTAAATTGCCTTAGAACTAAACTACTATTATTCTTCAAGATCACGAAGCTCCAGTATTATTGTATCAATGTGGTCATACTTCACTAGCAAAGCTTGCAAGATTTTTTCTACCATTTGAGTGTCTGTAATCTCATCACCATGCACTCTCATCCTTTTGACAAGATCAATGACACGAGAAAAATATTGCTCCACTAATTTTGTGGTTCTCATCACACATTTTTTGTACTCCCACTTCAAGAACTGAATTTTTTATTTTTGAACCTTATCTACTCCTTTATATGCAAGTTTTTAAATATCTCACGCCTCTTTTGTTGTTTTCACATTAGAAATCTTACCAAACATAGAGTAATCTACTTGTTGATGAATTTAAGACAATGCTAGCTGATCTTTTCTTTTATCTGCTTCTTTTGCATTTTTTACAATACCTTGATCAACGTAACTCCATAAATTATCAGCATTTAAATGAGTAGACGTGAGAATCTACTAGTAATTATAATCAACCTTCTCATTTAGTTTGGGACTAGACCAAACAATATTTGGTGTCATCACTCAAACGCAAAATTTTCCCTCTATGTTTTTAATAATACAAGCTCTGATACTAGATGTAAGAAGAGCAATATAGGAAGAGGATTTACGAAATCTAAAATTTCTCTTTCTCTTACATCAAAATTGTTGAGTACATAGGTATTTATAAAACTCCAAAGACAATTATAGTTACTCTCTAGATAATTCCTAATTAATAACTTGTAGAAACATTCAAAAAATAAATGCATGAATCATACTTAATGACTTGAGATTTCTAAGCCACTCAAATCCAAAACTTGTTTAATTTTTAACAACTTTGTTTACTATTATAATATGAAGAAGATGATTAAGAAAGAAGGAATTCATGTGGGTGTTAATTTATATCTAATAAAGATGTACCAGTTGAGATTTTTCATGTCGACCAACATTTCCTATATGTCCGTGTTATCCTTACTCTTTCTTATTATTGTACAAAAATATGGCTTCAAGTTAAAACTATCAATTTCAATCCCTATACCAACGAGGAGCCAACAATTTATTTCTTTCAATAGTTAAGTTCGATTGCTAACCACATTTGTACACCTTTTCTACCATGTGGGAAAAAGTACCAATCTAGTTTTAATGTAAATGTATTTTTAGCTTTACCCGCTATAATTTATCCAAGTTTTAATTAATAAATTTTATTGTTTGGATATTCTTATTCAACAACTAATAAGATGACTAATTTTCTTCTCTCCATATTCATATTAAGGGAGATATAATATTTAATCGCATATCATTATTTACCAGACTCAATGAATAATTTCACAATGTCTTGATTATTTTATAAATACACCAACCAAATCATATCAATGAGTTTTTGTATTTGTAGGCTTCTTAACCGAGTCGCATTATTTCTCGTATTTGTGTCTCTCCCAACTGTTTTTTGTTGTTTTACTTTAACAAGTAGAATGCATTAATGTTTGTGAGAATATTAGGTAGTTATTTATTTTGTACGATCTACTTATTTCATAAAATTTTAAAACTTCTATGCCATGGAAACAGTATCTACTTGGCGTCAATCAAGAATCGAGTTACCCGATGACAGAAATAAGAGAGTTGGCTTAGACATCGCATGTACCTTGAAAAGGAAGTGAACGTTGGATATTAGAGATGACTGTTACAACAAGTTGACACGTGTCCAACAGAAAAGATCCTATCTTTTAAGGTTGCTGTTGACATCCACTAGACATTTGAAGGTAACGTAGACATTACATGGTAAATCGAGGGGAGCAGACAACAGGAAACAAAAAAAAACGAAACTCATTCTGAAATCAAATTATGCCATTTACATCAAGAAAGAAAGGTAATTTAAAGAAATGTCAGTATGATCACAGGTCGGTGTGCTTGGATCGAAACAGGGAAAAACCTGGGCAGTAGGTTGAAAATCTGTGCAAAAGACATACGGATATAGTCATATACATAAACTTTGTATACGCAACAATTAATATAAACAAAAGAAAGACAATTATTCCCAGGGTTTCCATTTCTTTCTTTGCACATGTTCACTTTATATGTTTTAGGACCCTTGTAAATTTGGCCTTTAAAAAGTTTGCATATCTCTTAACCAAGACTAGAAAGAGTGGTCTAGAGAGTGGGAGAGGACAGCCTGCGTGTGTGTAGTGAGTGAGTGTTTGTTTGTGTGGAATCGGGTAATATAGGGAGAGAAAAATGGGTAGAGGGAGAGTTGAGTTGAAGAGGATAGAGAACAAAATCAACAGGCAGGTTACATTTGCTAAGAGAAGAAATGGGTTGCTTAAGAAAGCTTATGAACTGTCAGTTCTCTGTGACGCCGAAGTTGCTCTCATTATCTTCTCTAACCGCGGGAAGCTCTATGAGTTCTGTAGCAGTTCTAGGTATTCTGTAAATAATCTCTCTCTGTGTTCACATGCTCATGGATAGATGCATATATGGAGTTCTTTAGACGTTTGTGTTTTATCTGTAAACAAGATCTGTTCTTTCTTAGAACCCATTACTTAATAACCAGCTATATTTAGGGTTTCAGTGGTTTCGATGGTCTAAAGCATGTCCTTTTCAAATTTTCTTGAATAGGGAGATATAACTTTAGAGTTTAGATTTTAAATTCATTCCTGTTTTGATCCATTTGAAGTCTTGAGTTTCTTCTTTCGTGATTTATGAAGATTTAGTACTGCTTTTCCCGTTCGACATTCTTAAATGTCTTATTTTTCTAAAAGGTCGGGTACTAAATTAATCATTTATGTTAACCCTATATAAAATATGTTATGCAAGAATATTCTTTTTTGGTTCACCTTTGTTTATCTCCAAGGAAACTAGTTATTCTTTATAAGATCCACAATCATTTAATCAGATTGAGGCTTGTAATATATAAGATTCTAATATATTTATTACACACTCATTACGTTTATTTATCATCTCTTCCTCGTATAACGCTACAAGGTGTGTTAAGCAGAGGCTGACTGTTGAGATACGGTGGATGTACGGTTTGCAGACCTAAATCTGCTAAACTTTGAGGGTGCAACTAGAAATCTGTTTCAGAGAGTGAGTCTGAGAGAAAGAAAGAGAGAGGTTGATCATTCTGCTTACTAAAGCTGAAAAAATAATTATGATCAAATTGTTTTCTTTTTTTTTATACTCGATTTCTCTTAAACATAGTTTTAGTCTTGATAAAATGATGAGAAACAATTAAGGAGTAGAATCTGCAGCTAAAAATTCATCTATGCATAAACCCTAAAGTATTACATATGAGGGGCAAACTTTTATACTATCTTGATGAGGTTATTACTAATGTAAAGCATGCTTTACGTATTTCTTGTCTTTTCATTTTCTTGAAGTTTTAAATACGTAGCTTATCTGCCCAGGTCTTATGATCTCTCTTTTGTATATAATTACAATCTTTTCTTTTTCCTCTCCCCTTTTGTTGTATCTGAACAAAAAAAATTAATTGGCTTCTGTCCTTATTCTTAGGAACAAGAAAAAGGATATGGATATAGAAAGACTGTGTCCTTTTTTCATGAGCCAGTGATACTAAAATTGCGTTTAATGTTAAAGCTTAATTAAGGTTCGATCCTCGCTTATTCTAAGCTGTGACCTAAAAGAAACTAAAGAAAGCAACTTTGTCCTCCAAAAATTAGGGCTTGAGTACAACACAAACTTGACAATAATATCTTGATATTTTTAGTATCCGCGTTTTGGTTGAGATCTTTTCCAATATTTCATGCCTTTATCATATATTTGTGGCATTTTGTTCTCTTTGACACAAGTTTTGAGCTAGGCAATTGTATTATAATTTTTTCCATATGCATATTATGGATTAAGCTCCTCACAAATAATACTACTGAGAGGAATATTACTGTGTTGGAAAACACTGTTGGATCTAAACATGTATAGCTCAGTTAATTGTGACATGGTTTGTATCTTAGCTAAAAATCATGTTGTGGTAAAACTTTTAGCTACTTTCAGTGAAGCAAACTTCTGTTATTTTCTAAGCATATGGTTTTCATTTTGTACAACAGAGTTAGATATATTTTAGTATTACTAATTTTGGTTATTTCTCTTGATTAAATTGAATTTTAGATGTTTTTGCCATCTATTGATTACAGTGTCAGCATACTCACATAACTATAATTGAATTTTCTATTTTAATTCCTTCTTTGTCAAATTAGAAAGAGGAAATGTACTTATTTTTTTCCTGAAAATTCCATTTGCCAAGACATTTTGGCGTTTACTTGCATTAATAAAAATTTCGATTTCTTATGCATGTTCTATCTCAAATTCTTAGGTGGGTTTGTTGATATAATATGAGGTAGCAAGAAACAATAAGAAGTTAATACTCACAGCATCCTGACAAGTTCATGCATTGTAATAATATATATGTACTTGTAAAGCCTAATAAGGTCAAAACATCTATAGGAAACTGATCTCAATTAATGAGTATGGGTGTGCTCAGTAATAAGTTGAGTTAGTTGATTATGTATTCTTTGTTAGAAGGAATAATACTATTGAATGGTACCTAATTAACAAGCTTTAATTTCTACATGTGTAAATTTGATTTCGCTCTCACATTTTGAGAGTTGAACTCAATCACCATGGTGACAAAATGTGTCGATCGTTTGTGCTGACCTTCTTTCATTACTTGGTTTGTCTTAGCATGCTCAAGACCGTTGAGAAGTACCAGAAATGTAGTTATGGTGCTTTGGAAACTAGCAGACCAGCAAGTGAGTTGCAGGTATATATATCGTTCTTTTATACATGGGAAAGCAAGTTCAACTCTTAAGCTAAAGTTACTCGTACCTAGTTCAGCTACTGCTATGATGTCCTATTTCATGGTATCTTATCAAAGGTTTCTCATTTGCTACAAATAAATATTTCATGCAACATGTAATTAATCAAGCAGAGCAGCTACCAGGAGTATCTGAAGCTCAAATCTAGAGTGGAGCTCCTACAGAGATCTCAGAGGTCACTTTCCCCAACTGAAACTTCAAAGTCATTTGCAAATTAAAATTAAAGTTAGTAACAGATCTAAATAATATGGTTGATTCTGAGTTCTGCTTGCATGCAGGAATCTTCTTGGAGAAGATTTGGGACCTTTAAATTCAAAGGAGCTTGAGCAGCTTGAGAATCAACTAGAGGCATCTTTGAAGCAAATTAGGTCAACAAAGGTACTTGTGCAATATATTCCTCTGATTACCTAAATTCCCAATCTTTTTAACTAGAGTAGAATCATTAGCAACAGTTCTAGTAAAACCACTAATAAACTTAAAATGAACGTATACAATTTTTTAATTATCTAATTTAATCCATGTTTTTATTCCACTCTTCCAATTATTAAATTTTCTAATTTAATTCTTAAACCGTATGACTTACTTTATTCTAAGACGTTTATTAATGCTTTAAAGGAAATTTTATTTGACGTCCAAGCAAATAACTGATTTAGATGTCGCGTTAAAAGATTTTTATGAAAATCTTCATATTAAGTTAAAAAAGACTTAATTAAATAATTAAAATAAAAATATTTATGCGATAAATTCTTATCACAAAGTAGAAGGACCAAGTTAAACAATTAGAAAGACTAAATAATATATCTATCCTAAATTCAAGTTGAACAAAACCTTTAATACATTTACAGCCCTAATTGATAGAATAATCTTGGAATATAGATACTAAAGGGTGGATTATTCGTACTGATAATTGTGGTTTGTTGAAAATTCTATCCTTATATCATTAGTACTGTGATTACTAGAACATGTAAAATTTGTAATTAAATTAAAACTTGTTATTCAAAAGAACGAGTCAATTATATGATCATTACTTGGGTGACCCGTATGATTATCATGATTCCTATTAATTAAATTATTTCTGCATTAGTATTAGTGATGTGGACCTTAATGTCACTAGTGCATTATTTAGTTCTTTTCGTTGGATCTTAGACCTATTGCTACTGTGTTACACGTTAAAATATAAGTACTTAGAGAACTCACTTTTTTTTTTCACTCTTCACTGTCCTTTTCAGACCCAATTCCTGCTCGATCAACTTAATGATCTCCAGAACAGGGTATGCATGCATCAAGCCACGCATATCTTATGTGAAATTTTATGTTTTCATCAGCAAATCATATTGTAACATATTCTTGTTGGAGCAGGGACACCTACTACTGGAAGCCAATAAGGCATTAAGAAGAAAGGTATGAGTAGTTTCCAGTTTAATAACGTCCATGCCTCGTTTTGGGTTAAGCTTGTTCTGTTATAAATCGTGGCTGTTAATATCTCCAAAATGCCTTTGTGAGTAACCTGTAATTTGCTAAGGCACACTAATCTTCTGTCGTTATTGTTTTCGTACATCAAAAAATTGCAACACTTTCTTAATTTTGATAAGCTGGACGAAGCAAGTACACCACCTCCAATCAGGCTAGCTTGGGAATCCGGAGAACATAATATTCAATACACCCGCCATTCAAGTCAGTCTGAAAGTTTTTTCCATCCATTAGTGGGAAGCTCGGCGCTTCAAATTGGGTACTTATAAATCCATAACGTTTCAGGCATTCCAATCTGTTCTTTTTTTCCTTTCCTGATATTGGTTGATAAAGATTCAATGTAATTTGGCTGCAGATACAATCCTGTGGGTGAAGATGAGATTAACGTTAGTGCCCATCCTCAAAATTTCAGTGGCTTCATTCCTGGGTGGATGCTCTAATTTGATTTCCTATTGGAAATTATATAAGCTGTGTTTTACCTTTTCTTTCCATTATTCTGGTTTCTCGTTTCTGTCTGTTCTGTATCCTAAGCAGCCTTCTGTTATAATATCTCAAGACAATAAGCGAATGTTTGTAATAGGTGAAAGTGATGATAAAATCACTGTTCTGAACAAATAGGATTTGATGTACGGACTGTAATGGTGTTTTGTACAAAGCTGTGTAATATATTCATATTTGTTTGGTGTTGACGATGAAAGGACATTGATCATGAGTTTATAGTCAATTGTTAACAGTAACTAAATAATATGCACTTACTGATATGGTGATGATTTTTTAAAACACACAAGTAAAAGAATTAATTTTTTTCTTAAAGACAAGATTCTATAATATGTGAAAATAAAAAACTCATCCAAGTGATAGTTTCGACGGTGCATATTTGATTCTGTGAATCGTTTGCATCTTGATATGCATGTTTATCAATTGTTTATTTTCTGAAATTTTAATTTGGGTATGGGCTATTGTTTACGCTGTTATCTCTACACTTTATGCCAATCAAAGTGGACCAATTTGGGCTATTAGTTTGGGCTTATGATCAATATGGTTTTTAAATATATATTACAAATTAGATACTGTGTTTACTTAAATTTATAAATAAGTTTCTAAATTCATATTATATTATGCCTATGACTTTAATAATAATTATACTAAAATTATCAATTTAAATATTTATTAGAGATAAGTTGCTAATTAAAATTGATATTATTAGTGTAATAAGAATTATAAATAAGTTTTTAATTTTAATTTTAATTTGATTGGTTCCATAATAATAATAATATGTTTATAATTAAAATGAAATAATTATGATTTATATATGATTTGTTCATATAGTATTGAAATTATGATTTTGAGTCAATTATAACAATCATAGTTTCATTTTGAGCATGAGCTTATTTATTCATTTATGATTTTCTAAGCTTTTGTGAGCAACTTCTAATCCTAAACTGTATTTTCAAGAAAATGCCGATTATGAAGAGGTCACCTAGATTTATACAAACTGTAGCTTAGATGAGATGACTCATCATCATATTAGTGCAATTACTCCAGATGCAATATTTTCCTGGAGAAGATCTGATACAACATGTTATTATGGTTAATAACTTAATGCAAGAGTTGTATCTTGGAGGTCATCTAGCGTTCATAGAAGTTGAAGTCAAATACATGATTTTACTCTCAAACTTTGCCACAACTAAAAGGTGAATCGTTAAGCATGCTCTAGAAATTAGAATGGCTTGTTGTGAAATCATATATATAGTTGTTGATAAAATTTATGAGAGAAGTTTGAGAAAAAGAACTAATTTGGACTTAACATCTGAGTAACCTTCCAATCCAAATTATTAGAACAATAACATATCCAACTTCTAAGACTTTATCACATGAATTCATTGACTTTGTTCCATGTAAGTCCGTTATTATGTATTGAACTAAGTGGTAATGATCCACATAAATTATATTCATTAATGTTTATCAAGTTTGATATTATTCAGTTTTATTATAATATATGTTATATGAATGTTTATGTTTGAAACAATCTTCCTAAGTTTGATAATTGGTATTTAAATGTCATATGAATGATGATTAAGAATATGCATACTCTTCGATTTCATAGACAATTGAAATCCGATTATTTAATATATGTATGTATGACATAACAGTAATGTGCAAGGATACAATTTGTGGTAGAAATTTTGTGTTTTCATTATGACTATTGCATCAAAGAATATTGTTGCTAAACTCAACAAGGGTGAGAAAGTAAATGGCAACAATTACGAGATTTGGAACATGTAAATACAATATGTACTGAAAAAGCAAGGAGCTCTTAAACCATTAAAAACAAACATTGATATTTCTGAGGAAGACATTATGACCCAATATGAAAGGGATTGTGATGCTTATGAAATGGAAGAAAAAGAACTCATTGGTTCACATTATGTTATTGAGCAGTATAGATAATGATATTATGCATGAGTTTTGCATATATGAAATTGTCAAGGACATGTGTTCTGTTTTAGTTACATGTTTTAGAGGCACTTTAGTGACCAAAATGAGGTCACTCACTATTAAGTTTGACACGTATGAGAAATTGTTAGATCATACAGTACAAAATCATTTGAGACATATGTCAAATATGATAAATTAGTTACGTGATGTTGGTCATGAACTATCATATAAGCAACACGTACAAGTTGTAATCCATTTATTACCTTAGAGTTGGGAGTATATAAAGATGCACATAACTCACAATGTGAGTATTAAGACAACGGAAATGCTATGAGGCATCTTGTACTAAAATAAAAATGTTTTGAAGCCTCTAAGATATCTTTTGAGGTATATGCAATTGGTTTTAGCTCACAAAAAGCTATGAATTGAAAACGTAAACGCCATAATAGATCCAAATGAAAAAAGATAAGAAACATACACAATATACTTATTAAAGAAGGGGAAGTGGAATCAGTAAGGAAAACAAAAGCATCCTCTTAAGAAGCAGAACATGAAAAGAGTCAAATGCTTTAATTATGGCAATAATGGCCACTTTGCTCGTGATTGTAGCGAGTCCAAAAAGGTACAATCTTATTGTATAGACATTTGTTCCATAAATGTCTCATATTATGCTTTTTTAACTGAATCACATATTTTATGCACTGTAGATTCGAGAACAACAAATCACATGGTGAAGGATAGAGATGTCTTTTTAGAATTTAGGAAAATAATGTATAGAACATGATGGATTTATACATGAGACAAATTAAAGGTTACTGTATAAGGGAATGAAACCTGCAAATTAGACATACATGATGTTTGGTCTTTGATCCTATATGAAGTGTTGTATGCTCCAAAGATTCAACTGAATATGATATATGTGTTGGTTTTAATAAGTTTTAGAGTTGATGTTGATTTTCAAAGCAGTGGTATGGATTTATGTCTTCGATATATTTGTTATAGTCATAGTTTTATGTTAGATGATATTATTATTTTGGATGTTGTTTATTCAAATAACAATATAAGTTATTCCTTGTTTACATCATTTAGTAATTCCAATGAATGATGTAATTTTATAGCATATTAGACTATGTCAAATTAGTCAAAATTGAATCAGTCAATTAGCTAAAAAAGGCCTTTTTTGGTGATTTAATTAAGTAGATTTACCTATTTGTGAACATTGTCTTATTGGTAAAATGACTTGAAAGTCATTTGAAAAGGGAACACAATCTTCATATCCGTTACAATTAATTTATTCAGACATCTGCAGTCTCATGAATGTAAAGACACAATGTGAGGTTGTATACTTCATCACTTTAGAAAACTATACTAGGTATGGTCATAGCTATTTAATTTCTCACAAATCTTCTGCAATAAATTTTTTCATAAAGTATATGGATTTGGTAGAGAATCAACTAGACAACAAAATAAAATCAACAAGAACTAATCAAGGATAAGAATACTTATCTGATAAGTTCAAGATGTTGTGTGATGAAAAAGGAATAGAAAGATAATTAAATATTCCACGAACCCCACAACAAAATAACGTTGCAGAAATATGCAATAGAACTTTACTGGAAATGGTTAGGTTCATGATGGCATGAGAAAATCTTCTAATCATATATTAATGTGATGCATTGCTTATAACTACTTATGTACTTAATTGAGTAGCCACAAAATTTGTTCCAAACACATTGTATGAGTTATTTATAAGAAGAAAACACAACATGAAAAACAACCTACGTTTATGATCTCTCTTATAAATATCAAAAAATAGGACCAAGAGGGAAGAAAAGTATTTTTATTAGATACTCTAAAAACTAAAAAAGGTATGTGTTCATAAGTGAAAGAAGTAATGGAGTAATTGAATTTGAATCATGAGATTTCATATTCTTATGAATGACTTCCCAAAGAATGGTGAAATAATAAAAGACCAATTTCTATATAAAAATATTAATCATAATGAATTTATTACTAGGAATCATAAAAAGGGAGTTTATCTAAGTGGGATTAATCTAGAACTTTAAGAATTAACTTAAGGAATATTAATATTGCAACCTACTAAAAGTTTACCTATTGTATCCAATTCGAGAGGGAGTAATCAAGATGTTGATGAATTTGTTTCCTATAAGCCAAGTTTATGCCGAATTAATCATGGCATGATTCCCTGATTTCATTTGAATAGAAGGGAAAATTCATATGATTATCCCATAAGAAGATGATTATCCAAAGAATATATATAAGGCTCATAATGTTCTTTCTAAAGAAGAATGGATGAAAGCAATGAAAGAAGATATGACTTCTTTAAGCTAGAATCAAATATAAAACTTTGTTAATCTCTCCAATGGGCTTAAAATTATTAGGAACAAATTAATTTTCAAAATAAAACTAAACATTTATGGTAGTATCAAAAGATGCAAAGCACATCTTTTAGCAAAAGGATATATACAAAATGAGGGAATTGATTATGAGATAACATTTTTACTTATTGTGAGATTTGCTTCAATTCATCTAATCTTGACTATAGTAGCTAGTCTAGATTATAAATTACATCAAATATAAGTAAAGACTATTTTTTAAAAAATAGAGAATTAAAATAAAAAATTTATGTGGAGTACATGTTGGTCTCATTGAGACAGGCCAATAATATAAAGTATATATGTTATTGAAATTGACTTATGGTCTAAAGTAGTCTTTAAGGTAGTGTTATACATATTTTCATGATATAATCATTTCATAAATATGGTTAATGAAGATAATGAGTATATATTAAGAGATCCAAAGATAAATTTGCAATTTTAAGTTTATATGTGGATGACATTTTAGTTGCTTGTAATGAGTGTGAGTTTGTCAAGCAAATCAAAGATTGATTGTCATCTTAATTTAAGATGAAAGGCATGGGTGAATTTGTATGCATTATTGGATTTAAGATTTTAAGACATCATTCAAAAAGATTATTGTCACTTTCTCAAATGACTTATATTCAAATAAATTTAGAACTATTTCATATACAAGAATGCAAACCAACAGATAATCCTTTTGTTAAAGGTGAAGGTTTCAGTAAGAAGTTTTCGCATATATGCCATAAGAAAGGGACAAATTAAGAAAATTCCTTATTCCAGTATAGTTGGAAGTCTCATGTATGTCATGATGTGTACAAGGCTAGATATTTATTATGTTAATGGAATAATGAGAAAATATCAATCAAATTTTAAACAAACACATTGAAAAATAATAAAGAGAATATTAAGGAATCTAAAAGGTACATTTAATTATGTATTATGTTATGAAGGAAACAACCTACGTATATAAAGGTATATAGATGTAGATTAAAGAAGAGATCTAGATGAGAGAAAATATCAATCATATCTTAAACAAACAAATTGAAAAGTAATAAAGAGAATATTAAGGAATCTAAAAGGTACATTTGATTATGTATTATGTTATGAAGGAAACAACCTACGTATATAAAGGTATATAGATGCAGATTAGAGAAGAGATTTAGATGAGAGAAAATCTGCCACTGGATATATTTTCTTAATTAACAATTATGCGTTACTTTTTCTATAATACAAACTGATTTATAACATTTTTAGTAGTAGTACAAGAAATCATATGGCTTATACAATTCTTGATTAATTTAAGAGTCATTCAAAATGAGACTGATTTAGTATCAATCAACTATAACAGTCAACTAGTAACCACTTCAAGCTACAAAAGGAACTCAAACAATGACAAATTTCCTCACATATGTAGATCAACTTCAAGCTATTAGTTGTCCGATCAAAGATGATGATATTATTCTTCAAATTCTCTCCAAACTTCCACAAGAATTTTTTGATGTGATCACAGTAATGAATGCCAAGAAACCTCTCCCATCCTTCTTAGAACTTTAATCCTGACTTGCACATAAGAGCAGAATTCAACAATTTTCCAACCCACTAGTCATTGAAAACACTCAAGCCCTGATTGTAACACATGGAAGAGGAAATAGAGGAGGGCGTGGACATTTTCATCTCGGAGGTTGTGAACGATTTGGTAGAGGATAACAACAACAACATTGGCATTTTAATCCATCACATCAACGATTTGGTAAAGGACAATAACAACAGCATTAGCGTTTTAATCCATCATAACAACAACATTCTACCCAATTCTCCAATGAAAACACTCGTCCTCTAACCATGATCATGGTTTTAGATCACCATAAACACCCTCCTCACAATCCATCTTAGGTGAATCTCCTTCTCAGTGTCAGCTTTATGATGACTTTAACCACATTGCCAAAAGTTGCCCTAACAAAAATCCTTTTAACTAATCTCCTCCCTGCATTGGCATTCATCAAGATACACCAGAAGCCAATCCAATATGGTACACTGATACTGGTGCCACTCACCATATGAACAATAACCCAGATATCTTGGATTCATATTCACCATATTATGGTACATAAAAGGTACAAATTGGTAACGGTAAGCACCTTGTAATCACTCATATTGATCGAAAAATTTTACATTCTCAATATCGCAAATTCCTTTTAAACAATGTTTTAGTTGTTCTTGCAATTTGCAAAAACTTGATTTCAGTTCATCGATTTACCTTTAACGATTCTTGCTCAATGGATTTTGACACTCTTGGTTTTTTTGTGAAGGATCCTGTAACACAGACAACCCTTCTTCGCTACAATGATGCTGGTCCTCTTTACCCACTCAATTTCGATACAAAATCCACCTCACCATTAGCCTTCATTTTGTCCAAGAAATCTCCCAATCTTTGGCACAATTGTTTAGTCCATCCTGAAGTCAAAGTACTGTCTCAATTTTTACAACAAAATTCAGATTTAGTTAGTGTAGGAAAATTCAATCATTTTTGTCATTCATGTTAGTTAGGTAAACATGTTAGACTACCTTTCCCAGATTCCTAGACTACCTTTCCCAGATTCCAATCATGTCACTACTTTTTCCCTTGAAATAATACATTCTGATGTTTGGACTTCTCCTATTATTTCCTTCTCTGGTTTCAAACACTATGTCTTATTTCTTGACGACTTTAACAAATTTTGTTGGGTTTATCCAATGAAATTTAAATATGAAGTTGTTTTCCAAATTTTTGCAATTCAGAACTATGATTGAAAATCAAGTTCCTTACAAAATCAAACAATTTCAGTGTGATAGTGGGGGTTGAATTCCAAAATCGTCACTTTCACAAATTTTTTCAAGATCATGGGATTATTGCTCGTTTTTCATGTCCTCAAACTCCTCAACAAAATGGCCAATCTAAGCGCATGCATCGCACTTTACTTAATGTCATTCAAGCAGTGTTAATTCATGCTCATCTACCACCGAAATTTTGGGTAGAGGTCTTAAATTGTGTTGTATACACGTTAAATAGAATCCCACATGCTTCCATTACTTTTCATGTCCTATACACCAAACTGTTTCAACACAAACCTGATCCTTCTTTTATCCGTGTTTTTGGCTGCCTATGTTACCCACACATTACAAATCCTATTCCACATAAACTAACTCCAAAATCACATTGCTGCATTTTTTTTTGTTATGCCAATAATCACAAAGGTTATCATTGCATGGATTTATCCACTTCCAAAATCTATGTTTCCCGTCATGTCACATTTCAAGAAACTATCTTCCCTTATCACCCTCCACCATCTCATGAATATCATCCTCTTTCCACTAGGCCACTATTTATTAATCCCACTCAAATTCTCCATCATATCTCGTTTCCAGTTCCCACTCCATCGCAGACTTCAGCTTCCATTTCAACTTAACCTCCTTCCTCTCCTAATCCATTCCCATCACCTAATAACCTATCCGTATCTGACCCCTCTACTACCCCATCAACATCACCCCAACTTTCTAATGCAATTCCTATAGCTTCTACACCAACAGGCCATCTTTGAAACCAGACAGTCATTAACACTCATCCCATAACAACACGCCATAAAGCTAGCATCTCCAAACCTATAACCATTACCAACCTTTTCACTACAATTGCATCCTCTACTTTGTCTGAACCCACATTCTTTACAGTTACATCATGTGAGAAATGTTGGCAAGATGCTATGTTAATTGAATACCAAGCATTAATCAATAACCACAAATGGAGTTTGGTTCCATTACCTTCTCCCACTACTAATATCATTGGTTGTAAGTTGGTTTACAGGCAGATGGTTCTATTGAAAGTTACAAAGCACGTCTTGTAGCCAAATAGTATAATCAACAGGTAGGTATTAATTTTGATGAGACTTTTAGTGCCGTTGTGAAGCCTTCAACCATTTGGATTGTTCTTTCTATGTCCTTATCTCATAGTTGGCATATTCATCAACTTGATGTTAAAAATGCCTTTCTTCATGGCAAGCTTGATGTTGAAGTTTATATGTCACAACCTTCAGGTTCTGTTGATCCAGCTCACCCTAACTATGTTTGCAAATTACATAGAGCTATTTATGGTCTTCGTTAAGCGTCGTGCTTGGTTTCATCATTTTTATGGTTATTTGTGTAGCATTAGTTTTCAAAGTTACAAATCTGATTCTTCAATGTTTCAATATCATCACTCAAATGGTCATACTATTCTCTTGCTATATATTGATGACATTATACTTACAACATCCAACACTCATTTACTTCAACATATTATCTCTAGTTTACATCAATAATTTTCCATGTCTGACCTTGGTGAGCTTAATTATTTTCTGGGCATCAAAATTAACCATAATGTAGATGGTCTGTTTCTATCACAATCTAAATATGTTGCTAAAATTTTATCCAAGGCCAATGTGGATGATGTCATGCCAATTTCTACACTAGTTCCCCACAAATAGCAAATTAGTAGCACCACTTCATTTTTTTATCTTTATTTTTTTTCGAAGTATTATTGGTGCCTTGCAATATCTTACATTCACAGGACTTGACATCTCATTTTTCGTCAACCAAGTTTGTCAACACATGTATGATCTGAAGGATTGTCATTGGACAGTTGTCAAACGCTCTTATTGCATTATATCAAAGGGACCTTGTCTTATGGTATGCAGTTATACAAAGGTGATGTAGATTAGGAAGGTTGTCTACACACCAGGCATTCCACATGTGTATTTCTTGGCAACAATCTAATTTCCTAGTGTTCCAAAAAGCAACATATAGTGTCCCGTAGTAGTGCTAAGGCAGAATATCATTCATTAGTTGCTGTAGTAATTGAAATATGCTAGTTACAGTGTATCTTATGAGAACTTGGTTAGTCCATCAATTCACCTGTTGAATTCTATTGTGACAATATTTCAACTACCTACTTGGCAACCAATCCAATCAATCATGCACAAACCAAACATTTAGAGATTGATCTGCATTTTCTTTGTGAACGAGTCCTTTAGGGTGAAGTCCACATCAATTTTATTCCCAATGAGCATCAACTTGCTGACATTTTCATAAAAGGGTTAACTAGTGATGAACATACAAAATTGAGAACCAATCTTTGCATGATTAACCATTCTTTGATTGTCGGAAGATAAAATGATAAAATAGTTATTTGTTTTTGTCTCTTAATCATTTTGTATTTATCTCTTAGTTATTTGTAGTTATCTCTTGTATTTATCGCTTATAGCTTATGTATTTATCTCATGTATATCGTTATTATAAATAGAGTGGCCATACTCGTATTAGGGTAAGCCTATTATTTCTCTTCAATCTTTGGAAAGTTCTCATGACCTACGTCTTAAACAAACTCCAACAAATGATACCGTATAATAGACATTTGCATCATATATATACCCATATAATAGAACATAATCGACAATCAACTTAAATGCATTATGTATATACTTGTATAACATAACATAATCAACAATCAACTTAAACATTTACCAACAAGATATCTCATCTATCAATTAACACAAACGTTTGCATTCTAGAAATATAGAGTATAAGAAGTAATACTTCTATAAGTCAACTTCTCATTCTCACATAATAGGCACATCAATCAATATGAGATGAGTATTCATTTATAAGGTATTCTTGCAAGGCAAATAATTCAATCAGTATCACCAGTGAGCAGAATTTTTACAAGTTCATATAGGGGATTAAAGCAGATCATGAGAGAAGGAAATAATGAGAAAAGAAATTCAAAGGAGTCTCCTAACCAGTTTTGTATCTCAAAAATTGGGAAGTTCATGTAAAGATATATGGATGTTGGATCAAACAAATTACAAAATATAAGTAGTTATTTCATATACCAATCAGATATGGAACTTAAAACCATCATAAAAATGGTGGAGCTAACCTCTACACAAGCTATGTCAACAAAGAGGAGCTCTCTTGCATCAATGAAGAAGAACACTTCCATTGTTGATGAAGGAGAAGATGCTAAGGAAAAAATATCATGTGAGAGAATGATTTTGTCTCATGCCAACTACCAACGCATTAGATGATTAGGGTAATCACATAAAGGAGAAGACTCCAAGCTTTAGTTGTCCAGGGATATCTCTTGCATAAAGAAGAAAATGTCAAACTTCAAATTAGGATTTATTGAAAATTTGATTAGGATTATCACTACAAGAAAAAGAGATAAATACCAACGAAAAATTAGGGACCGTGAACATTCCGTCTGTAATTACCGACGATATAAAACTGCATCAGAAAAATAAGACTGTAAGTAAGCATTTATCGGTGGTAAAAATTTCATCAGTAAATGGATGTCGGTAAATTAAAAACACAATCATCGTTTAAAAACGTAATAAAACAACGTCGTTTTGGCTGAACCAAAACGACGTCATTTTGGTCCACATTTTAATCAGCCAGAACCCTTCCTCTTCTATCCCATCGAGCGCCTAAACCCTTTTCTTCTCCTTTTCTTCACCGTCTAGTCTGCGTTTGCCATTGCCGCTGTGTGGTCTGCTGTTCGTCGTGGAGGCTTGCGTCGCTGGCATCTCTTGCTCCGGCCACCGTAACCGAAGTTAATGTCTTCTTTAAAGCCATCATCTCCTTCTTTTACGTTGGTCATCTCGGTGGATTAAGTTTAGGGTAATAAGGAGTTGTTATTTGATTTTAACTGTTAATTAGTGATTGATAATGATTGGGTTTGTGCTTGTTGGAGAATAATGAAATAAACGTGGAAATTTGTGTTAAATTAGGGATGAAAAATGAGATGCACACCAAGTGTTTGAGAAAATGCTTATAGATGTTTGTGTTGAATTGTTGTTGA
>JAOSBK010000006.1:30837375-30850476 GCA_027568895.1 Erythroxylum shatona | reverse complement strand
ATTATGGCATGAGGTGCCATTAAAGCTTTGTAAACACTTATCTTATGATGTTAATGAAATACAAATTGTGTATGGATGATATGAGCTGAGTTGGAATTAGATATATTTGAAGAAGTTTTCCATTTGAGTTGATGAACTTTGAACATAAATTGTTGTTATATATATATATATACATAAGTGAAATATTATGAAAAATAAAGATAGGAATTATTAATGATGAGATGTAGTTGAATATGAAGAGTCAAATGAATTTAGGTAAGTTTTTAATGGGGGGAAAGTGTGTGTTCTGACTTCAGGAGAAAATATGTATTAATCTATGATGAATTAGATAAAGTTGTCTTCATAAAAGTTGTAGCTTATCGTCTTAGCTTTCTAAAGATAAAAAGTATGAAATTTTTGGATATCGAAGTTGAGAGATATGATTGTTTGAGTAGGTGATCTTGCATAGGACATGTATCCCAAATAATTAGAGTATATGGAGTGATATCGCACTAAGATTGTTCAATTTGGAAAGTTTACGAGTAAAAGGGATGTTAGGACGGGTTTAAGATCCATTATAGGGGTTTTGGAGAGTGAAAATTTTTGTTAAACACGAAGGTTACACAGTCAGGCCGTGTAAAAACACACTGGCCGTGTATTCCTGATGCTGAAAAACTACCAGACCCGAAAGTTACACAGTTTGCCCGTGTGGGTTCACACGGCCCATGTTTTGACCCTCACAATGATAAAATCTTGCTTTGAGTTTTTCATAAAAG
Source organism: Erythroxylum shatona (assembly GCA_027568895.1). NCBI lineage: Eukaryota > Viridiplantae > Streptophyta > Magnoliopsida > Malpighiales > Erythroxylaceae > Erythroxylum > Erythroxylum shatona. Next base: position 30,849,721 of record JAOSBK010000006.1, on the reverse strand, counting down.
TTGTAGATCTGTAAGTCCTCTTCGAAATCTTCGAAAGAAAATCTTAATCTGACATCTCTAATGAAAGTTATGCTAATTGTCCCATGATAGGTTCAGCATGATTGAGAACATGAGCATAGTTGATTCTTTTGGCCATAACTTCATGATCTGACCTCCGAATGGAGTGATTCTTGAAGTGATGGATTTCTAACACATTTTTCTACCTTCCCAAGAAACAAATATGATAGACTTTGGTGATGATTCGAAGAATATTGACAGAAGGAAAATGAAGGACCGGTTGGAAGGGCATAATTAGGTTATGAACATACTTTGGATTTTTAAGTATATCTTGAGCTATAGAGCTCCGAATGAGATGGTTATTATTTCAAAATAAACTAGAGACATAGAGCTACAATTGCCTTAAAGACGTCAAATTGTGATGTTGGTGATTCTTCTGTGTGGGCTCGCATTATGTGTTTTGAGATGTTATAAGAATAAGGATGAAACGATGATGGCTAAAGAGATTCCATGGAAATAACCCTATAGGTTAATATGTTCACGTTTTATGACTCTGAATGTTGGGCTCCAAAAATGGGGTCTAACATGTTTGGTATTAGAGCGTCTAGGTTTAGGATCTTATATGGGCGTTTTTGAATTATGTGTCAAGGTACATGCATCGTGAACATGTTATAGCAGACATTAAAGACTGATCCTTAGTCTGAGTTGTATATGTATAAGCCACACGTATGAGAAATTGTTTAGGGTTTGAGCTATTAGAATTAATGGGGAAAAGGAAAGTTGTGGATATTTAGAAATAAGAAATATGGCGTAGTTTGATATGTTAAACATAGATTCAGTATTTGTGGTTATGCCAGCAAATTTGATAACGGAACTTTGTTGGGGATATATACTTGAATTGATATGGATATGAAAATATTCTTGTGAATTGACTGAAAAAGAAATAGAGACAGAGGTGAAAATGACAAGATTTATGGTGTACAAGCAAAGTGTACTTGAAAAGTTAAACTCAGAATTTATGATCAAGTATGAGATTGTGTTAGTGAATTTGAGATCAGAATCTCAAGATGGCTATGCACCTATAATTTTAAATCGATTAAGAACGTACGTATGGAAAATGAAACAAATGATAGTGATATATTTAGAATTCTTAAAGATATGTCAACCAGTTATTATGAGTAACTATTCAATAATGTGGTTACATTGGTGAATAATATGATTGAGTACATATGAGATCTATATTTGGATATGGTATAGGTGATTATGCTAAAAAGGTAACTACTATGGAGGAGTAGTTTTGAATAGACGTAGAATATTCAAAAGTTATTCGGAAGCAATTATGATTGATGTATCAGTAGCATGAGATATAAATTTGTGACTTGCCGAAATTATTTTTGTGTATAAGATGTAGTGATCATGATGGTACATACCAAAGTATACGAGTAAATGACTATGCCTCTTATTTCGTTGAGTTTTATTATAAAGGATATCTTGATTAGGCAAAGTGTGATAGTAATTGAAATTATTGAAATATCACGAATAGTTGAAGTTGATCGTATTGAGGTGTTAAAAATGGCTAAAACAACATTGATGATGATAACAATTGATTGATAAAGATTATGGAAACAGTGTAGATGATTGAGGTAAGAAGTCTTTTTGAAATAGAGATGTTTTATCAAATCATATCGCGTGAATTAAATGTTCCATTTCAAGGAATAAATGACTATTAATGAATCAAAGGTAGATATTGAAGTCCTATTCTTGACGGAGACTCAGGCGTAAGAGGTAGAATATGTTACTGAGAATGTATGTATTTTATTTGATGTAAAGTATCCAATTACGTGAGTGGATTCCTATTTAAGGAGATATCGATTGCTAATATGAGGAGTATATAAGTTCACATCATATTTTATGTCAATATGTTCAGGAGATGCAAATTTGACCTAATAAATGTGTTGCCAACACAGGAAGTTAAGTTTGCAAATAAATTGAAATATGTGGAGAAACTAGTATGAATGAGCCAACACTAGAATAAGATAATGTGAAATATGAGGAAATCTAAGGAATGGAGAAAGTCATTTAAGAAAGGTAAGACAATGTTACCTTATCGAGGGATTAGTTGTTTAAGGAATTACGAGAACTAATCATGGGCATATGGAACTTTGAAAATATTTGTTCGAGTTAACAAATGCCCTGACAGTACTATGGTATTAAAGATTAAAGCGATCCAAGTAAAATTTGATGATATACTAGATGTATTTGAAAAGTTAAGAAGAATAGATTGAATACTTAAGGAAAAATGTGTAAATCGTATGAGTAATGAAAGTAAAGAGAATTTCGATGAATTATAATACCGATATTAATTATGTCATCTGGATTTGGAGATTTTATATTATACAATGATATTATATAAGAGATTAGAATAAAATCCAATGCAGCATGATAAAGTGATTTCATATGCACGGAGACAATTGAAACCTCATGGGTTGATTATTTGATACATGAATTGAAACTTGCTGCAATAGTGATTGTTTGAAAGTTAGAGATATTATATGTACAGAAAAATCTCGGATATTTATAAATATACATATCATTAAAGTTTGAGGTAATTATTAAGTTGAGAGAATTAAAGACGAGACTGAGATCATTGATAGAAGTACTGAAAGATTATGATGGTATAAATGACTATTTGCTCGTAAAGTTATTGTTGCATTTGATACATTAAGTAGAAATCCTAATAGCCGTGAAGCATGAATTCAGATATTGAGGTTATTAGATCAAGTGCTAAAAAACGAGGAAGGGAGCATACAATGTGAAGTTGAATTTTAGGCAAAATCAAAGTACTAATTGCTATGGAATTGTAGACCAATTTCATATGAAATGATTTACAAAGCCTAAATTGAGGATCCAGAAATTGTGAATCTTACTAAGAAATCAAAAATGAATATGAATTTTGAGTTTGAATAAGAAGAATGATACCTTGTGATTGAAATAAGAAGTATGTGTACTGATAAAGATGATGGAGCAAAGAGACAGTTAGAGGAGCATCGATAACAACCTATGATATTCATCCTGTAGGAATACGCTGAGATAGCGTCTGATGGCTAAGAAGGTAGAAGCAATGACCACACTTATGAGTTGCCAACAGTCTTGACTATTAGAGACATGCTTAAAACTTATATTTTTGGGGTTCTTAGGAATATGAGGTCAATGTACAACTCTGATTGACCTTAAGCATAACAATTATTATCGAAGTGATGTTGTTAGAATATTGTATGGGCCATTATATGACAAAAGGAGTCATCTACCCTTACATTTAAAATGATTAAGGGCCAAAAAAATGATTGAAAGCCGAAATCGATTAGAGAGGTTGTTGATAAGTGAAATTGATCAGTATTAGAAGTTAAATGATTCAAGAAAAATGAATGAATTTGGAGAATCAACGCCAAAGGTATAGAATACAGTGAGACAGACATAAGAGTTAAGTGTACTGACACTATGGAGAGGTGAATTATGAAATGAAGGATGAAATGTTTCTGAGAGTATCATGTTCCCAAGGTATGCTTGGATTGAATGCAAGATGGGCTCAGGTTGGGATAAAGAAGCAACTAAGCTTGAATTGCATTGGTCTATATAAAGTTATTAAGAACCAAACCAATGACTTATGAGTTAGTATTACTAACAAAGATGTCTCAGATTCATAAATATGTGAATACGCTAAGAAATATTGATATGAATTGATATTGGTGTTATCGACGCAAAATGTGGAAAATTGTAAGTAGTTTGAGGTATATACATATTGAGGAATTAGTTAAGAAAGTGAATGATTAAATAAGTGATTGAAAGACAGAGTGAGTATATTGACTATGGTCATTTGGAAGAAACTAGGCCAGCAAAGAAGTTACTTGGGAGACTGAGGAAAGTATAAGACATCATTTCCTCCATTTGTTTGATCACTCAGGTAAGAATTTCGAGGACAAAATTCTTTGAGGGGGTAGAGTTGTTAGACCCTGAAATTTTCTTGGAAGTTAGAACTATTAAATGAGAAATTATTGGCGATTATTCACGTGTAAAGGAAAGAAGAATTCTAGGTAAGAAATGGTTTAGGTTCAAGATAGGTTATATGTGAAATATTGGAAGTCAAAAAGCTGAAAAATGTAGTTGAAACATGTTCATTGAGTATTCTTCGGTGTTTTAGCCATAACTTTTTCTTTGGTTATCCAAATTAGATGATTTTTGATTTGGAGTAAACTAGGAATATAGAGCTACAAATGTTTTGATGAAATCGTGTTTTAATTCAGTCTCTAAGAATATCACTTTTTGGATGAAAGTCAAGCATAGAATACTGTTTCAATATAAAAAGAGTTTGGAAATATTTGGGCTATGTCTTTCAGATTACTAAACCAAATTGAATGATTTTGTTGTCATTAGAAAGTTAAGACAATGAGGAACATTTTTCCAGAAGGAAGTGTTATCAAATTCCTTCAATTTTCCCATTATCATTAGTTAAGGATTTAGAAGTATAAGAAGTGAGTTATAAAAACAAAAGAAGGGTAAATATGGAATGACTAGTTAAATGAGGGGAAAAATGGGAAAGAAAACTAAAATGTTGTCTTAAAAATTGAAGAAGAAGAGAGAATGTCATGAGTGTGAGAAAAGAAGAGAAGAGAAAACGTGAGAGAAAGAAAAGAAGAGAAGAAAAATCAAAGAAGCTAGGGAAGAAGGAGGAAAATCGCGGGAAAAAGAAGAAATCAAGCTTTTTAAGGTAAGTAATCATCTTTTCTTCTTACTATATTAAAGAAATGGATTGTGTTGAGAATGAAGGAGTAGAGAGAGAAAGGGGTTTTGAGTTGGAAGATGATTTAAGAGAACCCAATGATTTTTGGGTTGCTAAACTAGGTATGGGTTTTCTAACCTAGATGGATTATGGGTAGGTTAGATTTGAGCTTGATTTGTGTTAATTTAATTTGTTGTGATTTTAAAGTTTTAGGGATTTTATTGAATTGGAATTGAATGGGAGATTGGTTTGCTTTAGGAAATCAAGAGAAACCCTATCTAAGAGCAAGAAGAAGGGAACATTTGAGTTTGGATGTTCAAATGAAATGAGGTGGATTTCATGTTTATAATTGAATAATGAGCTAATAAAGTTTTTCTAAATCAAGAGAATAAAAATGATTTCAATTACTTCATAAATATTATATATTGCTTTTAAATGATTTAAAGAATTTATGTATATATATGTATATGCCTAATTGATTTGATTTGAATTGCTGTGAATGTGGAAAAACGCATTGTGATTATGATCATGTTATGCCTTGAAAAATGTCATGGCATTTTGCATAAAAGAAAAAAGAAAAAGCATGATGAGCATGAAAAGTATAAATGTGTGATGAGCATGAAAAGTATAAATGTGTGTGAAATGAGTTAAGCATTGAAATTTGATTGTGTTTTGGCATGAGAGGAACGTTTCGTTAGTCACGTGGACATCGAGCCATAGCCTTCTCCCGGCTGCCCGCTTAAGGCCATAAGATCTTGAGAAATCGGACTTGTTTTGTTTACAGTGTAAACTTCGGTTTCTTCGTTTCATTCCACGGAACTCTTAAGCTATTTGCTGTGCATTGCATTTATGAATCGTCAAGTTGATGCATGCATGATTTGTATTATTGTGAATTAGTTGAAAACTATGCTTTCCTTGAATTCAATAAGAATTTTCTTTGACAAATGAATAATTTCAATAGTTTTGCTTGTTATCGATTATAAACTGTTACCCACGAGCTTTTAAGCTCACCCCCCACTCTCCTTCCCCTATTTAGGTGATGAGCAAGAGATCAAGTAAAAGAGAGTCAAGGCATCACTCGAATTTGCATGTTTTGTTTTTTTCGATTAATTTATGGAAAACAAGGCTATAGTCGCATGTTGAGCAATTATAGTTCAAGTATTTTATGTATTTTGAGATTTTGCAAAATATTGTATTATAGCTCGGAATGCCCATTGAAGTTGTAAAACTCTTAATTTATGATGTTAATGAAATATGGATTTGTGTATAGATTTGAAATGTGAATTTGTGTATGGATGAGGTGGAGTTAGAATATGAATTAATTAAGGATGAGGTTAAGTTGGAATTAAGTACATTTGAAGAAGTTATCAACTTGAGTTGATAATTTTGAACATGAATTGTTGTGATAAATATAGATATATATACATAAGTGAGATGTTATGGAAAAGAAAATAGGAATTATGGATAACAATGATGTTGCATTAGTTAAGGAAATGAATTCGGGACAATTTTCAAGATTTCATAGGGGTAAGAATTTGTGTTCTAACTTCCAGGGAAAAATTGTATCAATCTAGGTAGAAATAGACAAAGTTGTCTTCAGGAAAGTTGTAGCTTATCCTCTTACTATAAAGTATGTAAATTTTGGATATCGGAGTTGAGAGATATGAGTATTATAAGTGGTGATATTGCATAGGATGCATGCACAGGACAGCTATGGTAAATGATGAGAATTAGTGGTCTTAATGGAACAAATGAGTAGAGATTAGAGGATTTAATGAAACAATGTTGATGGTTGTATTAATATGAAGTGATATTGTATTGGAAGAAGTTAAATTAAGAAGATTATGAGTGAATATGATGTTAGAATGGATGTAGGAAGCATGTAACCCCTACGTCCGTTAGACAGATTTTAGGTTTGTTAAACGGATCTTCTTGGGTGGAAAACGGCCCCTAGCCCAGTGCATGTCCATTAAACAGACATTAGGTCTGTTAAACGGACATTCTCGGGTCTGGAAAGCACTCCCAAGCTTGTCTATGTCCGTTAGGAGGACATGTATGTCCGTTAAACAGACATTCACGGGATAGCTACAGTAAATTAAAATTTTGACCCTTTTAGAGGCTGAATATCACTTTGAGTTCTTCATGAAAGTTGTAGATAGAAGTTCTCTTTCAAACTGTCTAAAAATGACCTCAATCAGACATCTCTAATGCAAGTTATGGTAATTACACCATGAAAGGTACATTATGATTGAGGACATAAACATGGTTGATTCTTTTGGCCATAACTTCATCATCTGACCTCCAAATGGAGTGATTTTTGAAGCAATGGATTCCTAATATATTTTTTACCTCTCCACAAAAATTGGTATCCATTGGTGTTGATTTGGAAAATATTGATGGAAAGAAAGTGAAGGATCAGTTGGAAGAGCATGACTTGGTTATGTTATTGAACATACTTTGGTATTTTGATGATATCTTGATCTGTAGAGCTTTGAATGAGATGGTTTTTGTTTCCAAATAAAATAGAGACCTAGAGCTACTATTGTTTTGAGGAAGTCAAACTGTGATTTTGGTGATTGACTGATGTGGGCACACCACCCTTATGAGATGACTGCTAATGAGGGTTAAATGAAATAACCCTACAAGGGGACCCACTCACATGTTATGACTCCAGATGTTGGGCTCTGAAAACAGGGTCCAACATGTTAAAGCTCGAATGACACAATCAAGTTTTTGGCGTCATTGTCAGGGATGGTGAAGATTAGTTTAATTCTCTTAGTCTAAGGTGTTTTAGTTAGTTTTAAGTTTTTTTTTTCTGTTCTTCCCATTCATTTTATGTGTGTTCATGCTCTTACATGAACACGAGAGTTACAACGAGATTGAGCCGCATAGTTGAAACTGTAGAGGTTGACATCACTTGTCTAAAATGTTTAATTAGAAGAGCTCAGCGTAAAGAAAAAGAAGAAACTGCAAAAGTAACAATGGCTAAGGAGTTTCAACAAGAGTTGGATCGAGGAGTAAACCAAGGGCATTAACCGAGAACCCTTATGGACTTCATGAGATCGAGCTTTAATACAGCTAATCAAAGTACAGCTAGGCCCCCCGTGCAAGCAGTTTCCTTTGAAATCAAACCAGCTCTCCTAAACATACTTCAATAAAATGTACAATTTTATGGATTAAAAAATGAAGACCAGAATGCACATATTGTCAATTTCCTTGAAATTTGTGATACCTTCTATTATCATCATATGTCAGAGGATGTTGTAAGAATTATACTCTTCCCTTTTACCTTAAGGGATAAAGCAAAAGTTTGGTACCATTCCCTCAACCCGAATAATGTCACCACTTAGGACCAATTAGTTCGTTCCTACTTAGATAAGTATTTTCTCCTTACCAAGACTATGAAGATTATCAAGGAGATCACAAACTTTCAACAGGTGATGGGGAATCAATTTATAAAGCATAGGAGCAATACAAAGACTTGCAAAGAAAATGTCCACACCATAACCTACTTAAAAAAATTCTTTTGTAAACGTTCTATAAAGGAGAAACCCCATATACTAGAGGTACAATTGATGCAGCTTCAAGAGGATCACTTATAAGGAAGATGAAGTAGAAGAGTTCTTAGAAGAAATGGCAAGTAATAGTTGTTTATGGACAAACTAGTGGAGTAGACAACCCATAAATCTCCATAAGCAAAAATGAATTGTAACTGTTGATCAAATGATAAAAATGTAGGCTAAAATTTATAAAACTCGATAGCTAAACAACTTGAAGGCTTCATCCTCAAATACAGTAAAACATGTTCAGCTGAAGTGTGAACTATGTGGGTAAATGGATCATGATACAGTTGATTGCTTCTTGTTGAAGATAATGGATCAAAGCAAGTAAACTATATGGGAACCAATACGGTCAAGGAGGGGGAAAGAATCCCTACTCTAACATATAGAACCCTGGGTGGAAAAGTCACCCAAACTTTTTTTAATCAAACAACACTGGAGAACAGTTCAGACCTTAAGGACCACCGAGTTTCTAGTATGATAAATCGAGTTCAATGGAATCTAGATTACTTAAAATTTTAGATAAAAGTGGAGGTATGGAGGAGGCACTTAAGAGGCTAGAAGGCAAGTTTGAGCAAGTTACAAAGAATCACACCTTCTTGATACATAACCTAGAGGTCCAAGTATCTCAATTTGCAGAACGAATAGCGACCCGAAATGCAAGAACCCTCCCAAGTAACATTGAGTCTAATATGAAAGGACAAATCATGGTCATTACACAAGCAACAGAGGAGGAATCACACTAAGTTGAAACGAATGTTTTTTGAAGTGAACCAAAATTACAATCAACCTAAAAGCATCAACATAGAAACCCCTTACCCTATTTTAGAATAACAGAAGTCAAATCCATTCAGGGATATGGGGAAGGCTGAGGTGCAAGAGAATAAGGAAGGCTCTCTGCTGGCAAGGTATAATTTGCCTGAGATGAAAAAGTACCAACCCTCGATTCCATTCCCAATCAAAGTCATAAGGAAATCAAAGGAAGCTGAGCCGAATGAAGTGGTAGACATGATCAAACAACTAAAAGCATGGCTTACACTAATGGAATCAATAAGGGGAAAGGTGAAAAAAGAACTAGAGGAAGAAAAGAAATTGACAACATCACCAAAGAAGGAGGATCTAGAGGATTTTTATATCCTCTACATTATTAAGGGTGTCAAAATAAAGAGAGCCTTTGCCGATTTGGGAGCCAGAATAAACATGATGCCACATTCTTTATATCAGAAGCTAGGGTTTGATGAGGTAGCCCCCACTAAGATACTAGTAAAAACATCAAATAAATCAATTCATCATACAAAGGGTATCATACATGATGTGCATGTTCGAGTGGAAAAGTTCACATTCCCCACAGACTTTTTCAAGCCCTTAACCTAACCAAATGTCTCACTCAAGCCTTAATGCTAATGGATTATTTTTTATTGTTGATATTTGTGGATACACAAGAGCATAAATGTGTGGGTGTGTATATATATGGGTTGGTTATAATTGACGAAATGCGATTTTATCTCTAATTAATGAATTCCATTATTGATATAACTTTTTTTAATTTGTGTATGAAAAAAAGGAAAAGAAAATAGAAATTTTTTTACATAAAATTATCATAGAGGAAATTCATTTTTTTGCAAAATCATTCATATTGGTCTTTCCTCCTAAATTTGTATAGAATGGGTGTTTTGATTATGATTCAAATGAGGGAGATGTTATTTTAAAGGGTCACTCCTTGTGGTTACAGTGCATAAATTATCATCAATTCTTATGAGCAATTCCTTCTAATTCCATATTCTTTATATGGTTTACTGTGTAAAGGTTTGAATCTAAGCTATGAAATGTAATTTTAGCATTCTTCATAGCTGATGGTATCTAGTTTTGAGTGAATGTTAGGAATGTTTTGATCATGAATGATGTTTGTTTGTACCTATAGATCTAACTTATTCTTAAACACATATTGTCAAAGTCTACCCCTAGATTGCTCAGTTTCTAAAGGGAATGGTTATTGGTTGATCATGACTAAAGGCATCTAATGTTTAGTTCTTGCAATGGGTTTGAAAGTTATTCCTCTTTTCTCATGAATATCTATTCTTAGGAAATATGGAAAAGGGGGAAGTATTTTGTTTTGTGATTTTGATTTAATTTTTTGGCTAAGGATGATCAAAAACTAAGTGTGGTGGGACTTGATTTATGCTTGATTGATTATATAGTCACTCTTTAATACTTAGTGATTAACATTATGAAGTGTTTAAGATACTCATTTTGGTTCGTATTTCATTTTAGGTGCAAGTTGGAAGCATAAGAACCAAAATGGGGTAAAAGCACATCCTTAGAGCTGATAGGTGTAGTTTATACTATGTTTTGATAGGTGTTTTAGTGTGTTTATAGGTGTTTATTAGATTATTGTTGCATGTATAGGCTTAGAATTGTGTTAGTGTGAGTTTTATTTATATTCTAAGTGTTTGTGTGGTTTGAAGCATGTTTTTCTTCTTAATTATATGTTTCATGAGGTATTTAATGTGTTTGTGAGTGTATGGAAACAAGAAATTGAAGAAAGGAGAAGAATTTAGATGATGACACAAAATGAAGATTCATAGCACAAAAGAGATACACGGTCATGCATCATTCCGCGCTCGTCTCTTAGGCTATAAAAATTTGCAATTTTTTGAAATTTTGGTGATGCTGTGCATAAGACTCTGCATCTCCCAAATAGTAGTTCCAACGAATTTCAGCTTTTCTGCCAAGCAACTTTCTTTGGTCTTTTAATGTTTTATGGCTATTTTTGGAACCAAATTAAATGGGGAAACCTTAGAAATAACACTAGGACCCTAAACTACTAGTTAAGAACTAGAAAGACACAAAAAAGGTAGTCGTCATGTTGAAAAATTAGATCAAACAAATAAACAAACATTTTCTTTTCCATTGCTTCTAGGTTTATATAGTTATAATTAGAGAGTGAATCGACTAGAAAAATTCATGGCGACTTCATCATGTACTTTTACTCTTATGATTGGCCAATATGTATTATCTTTAGAAGAATAGTGACTAGTGGTAGACACAAGTTAGTGAGATTTGGGCCTTCATAAACCGAAACATGCATATCAGTCTCGTTGTCTTTTGTTCATGTGTGACCTTTATGACATGTACATCCTAGCATTGCTTTGATTTTCTATTTGATAATATTTTTATCGCATGTATTAACATGAAACTGACATAGGAATTATTTGTTTGCAACCTAAATTAGCCAAATAGCCTACAAATTGATATGATTTTTCCTTTTGTTAAGCCTGTTTGATCTTTATTATCCTTTTCTTAATGTGATAACCACATTACAAGCCCTTAACCTAACCAAATGTCTCACTTAAGCATTAATTCTAATGGGTAATTTGTGATTGTTGATGTTTGTGGATACACAAGAGTATAAGTATAGGGTGTGCATAGATGTGGGTTGGTTATAATTGATGAAATGTGATTTTATCTTTGATAAATGAATTCCATTGTTAATGTAGTTTCTTTTAAATTGTGTACGAATAAAGGAAAAAATAAAAATAAAAGATTTTTTACATAAAATTATTAAGGAGGAAATTTTCTTTATATTGTTTATGGTGTAAAGGCTTGAATCTAAGCTATGAAACATAGTTTTTGCATTCCTCATAGCTGATGGTACCTAATTTTGAGTAAATGTTAATTTGTTTGCTTGATATTCCATTGAATGGTTTTCTTACTTCAATAGCGTTAATGGCTATTACACTACACTATCCAAATAAATCTCTCCTTAACCTTTTCCCACATTACAACCTTAAAAAGTCCTTTGATTGATGATTATACATGTGAATCCTAGTGGTAGAAAAATGAAATGATATGTAAAGTCATGGAATGTCTTAATCATGAATGTTCTTTATGTGTACTTATAGATCTATCTTATTCCTAAACACATATGGTCAAAGTGTAACATCCCACCCCCTACTGGAAGGGTAAAATGGTAAAATTGGCATAGGATGGGATAGATTGAGATTGCATAGGA
>JAOSBK010000006.1:30826276-30837275 GCA_027568895.1 Erythroxylum shatona | reverse complement strand
CTTTGGCAGCACATATCTACATAATTTTCATACTTTGTTTCCATTCATTACACATTACAAACATCATTAACAACATTCTTATCACATGCTTTAACTACCATAATCAATTCCCTCACACAAACATACATTAAACCCATTCAAACCTACCACTTCCATAATCAAATAAATGCTTAAAGGCTTGCCATGAAGGCATCTAACTACTTAAAGAATGAAACAAACATCAATACTTACCAAATCAAGTTACAAACTCTCCACTTCTTCAAAAGTAGCAAGGAATACAAGATGGATAAGAAGCTTTTGAAAGAGGAGAAAAGAAAGCACACCAAGGAGATGAAATCAAAGTTTCGGATGATGAAGGAGTTTAGGCTTTCCAAAGCCTTCCAAATTGAATTGTTTAAGTAAGAAGAGGAGAAAAGTCGTAGGTGCTTGAGTGGAAGACCAAAATCAATTAATTTAAATGGACACTTGGCTTTTAATGAAAAGAAAAGACAAAATGAGTTAATCCTAGTTAATTAAGCACTAATTCCCATTAATTCTAATCATGGCACTAAAATAATATCCTAACATCATTTATCCACTAATCTTATGCCATTATGCAGTCCCTTTTCAGTACAGAAAAGACTCACTCAGTCAGTCAGTTGGAATTTTCCGGTCCGGGCAAGAACCCCGAAAAATTCCAGAAAAATTCCCATAAATCCCTAAAAATGTAAAACACTCAATGGCGCACTCCAAATAATTTTTCAAATACAATTATCCCATAAATTTCACAAAAGATCTCAATTTGAAACCTAAGCCGGAAAATGTCATGAATGCATGTATACCATGTGCATGTGCAACAAACCATCAATCATAGAGGCTATATGCTGTATGTGCATGCCGAGATATAATTTCATACTTCTAACCCGTCCCAAATTACCAATAAACCCTTCCTATGGGAGATGGGATGTTACAATTAATAGAAACCGTAATAAATCATATTGGTAATTGTGTAGAGAGAGATCATATGTGACGGTCCAATAATTTATTAGAGTGCTTCAGATCTAATTAGGTTTTGGATAATTTGTGAATTGAGAGATTGCAATTTTCCTAATCTGATTAAGGTTTATAATTTAGGGTTTAATGTTTATAACTTGAGAGAGAGTAATCAACCCTAAGATAGTCTAAAATCGACACTCCATTAACATATAATTAGCTAGGTTAGCATTAATGATAAGTAAAATCTTCTTTTTCATAAATTGGTAAATTCCTAAGGTTGATTTTTATTGGGATTGCATATTGCCCAATTGTTAATTCTTTCATGTTTAATTTATGATTTAAATGGTTAAATTCAATTCTTATGATTACTTTCCATGCATTGTTTATTTTAAGTTTCATATATTGTTTGCCTTGGATTTTAGGATTAGATTATTCTCCTTCCTCGTGGGATCGACACCTCTTATACTACAGTCGTGACCCGTACGCATGCAGTATTTGAGGGCTTATAAATTTAAAACTCGAACAACATGGTCAAGTTTTCGGCGCTATTGTCGGAAAAGGTGAAGATTAGTTTAGTTCTCCTAGTTTAAGGCGTTTTACTTAGCTTTATGTTTTTTTTTCCTGTTTTTCCCATTCTTTCCATATGTGTTTATGCTCTTGTATGAACAAAAGAGTTACAAGGAGTTTGAGTCGCATAGCTAAAACTGTAAGGCTTGACATCACTTGTTTAGGATGTTCAATTAGAAGAGCTCGATGCGAAGATGAAAAAGAAACCACAAAAGCAACAATGGCCGAGGAGTTTCAGCAAAAGTTAGATCAAGGAGTGAACTTCAGGTATAAACTGAGAAAGCTAGGCCACCAATGCAAGCAACTTCCTTTGAAATCAAACCAACTCTCCTAAACATGCTTCAACAAAATGTGCAGTTTTATAGATTAACGAATGAAGACCTGAATGTAGATATTGTCAATTTCTTTGAAACTGATGATACCTTTTGTTATTATCAGATGTCAGAAGATGATGTCAGAATTAGACTCTTCCCTTTTACCTTAAGGGAAAGAGCAAAAGCTTGGTACCATTCCCTCAACCTGAATAATGTCACCACTTAGGACCAATTATTTAGTGCCTTCTTAAATAAGTACTTTCCCCTTACTAAGACTACAATATCAAAGGGATTATAAACTTTCAGGAGGGTGATGGGGAATTGATTTATGAAGCATGAGAATGATATAAAGACTTGCAAAGAAAATTTCCACACCATAACCTACCTAAAGAATTTCTTTTGTAAATGTTTTATAACGGGGTAACCCTATATATAGGAGGCACAATTGATACGGCTTTAGGAGGATCACTTTTGAGGAAGACGATAGATGAAGCAGAAGAGCTGTTAGAAGAAATGATGAGTAATAGTTATTTATGGATGAAAGAGCAGAGAAGACAACCCATAAATCTTTGTAAGAAAAAAGGAGTTGTAGCGGTCAATCAAATGACAGAAATATTGGCTAAAATTGATAATTTAACTTAACAGGTAAACAATATGAAAACTTCATCCTTAAATATAGTAAAAATTGTTCAACTGAAGTGTGAGCTCTGTGGGCAGATGGATCATGATACAGTCGATTGCTTTTTAATAAAGGATAATAGATCAGAACAAGTAAACTATATGAGAACTCAATATGGTCAAGGAGGGGAAAACAAACCCTACTCGACACATATAACCCTGAGTGGAAAAATTACCTAAACTTCTTTTGGTCAAACAACACTAGAGAACAGTTTAGACCTCAAGGACCACCAGGTTTCTGACAAGTAAATTGAGTTTAATGGAATCCAAATTGGAAAGAATTTTAGATAAAATTGGAGGTATGGAGGATGAACATAAGAGGCTGGAAGGCAAATTTGAGCAAGTTACAAAGAATCACGTCTTCTCAATAGATATCCTGGAGGTCCAAGTAGGTCATTTGTCATAAGCAATGGCAACATGAAATGCAAGAACCCTTCCAAGTAACACTGAGTCTAATCCGAAAGAATGAATCATGGTTGTTACATAAGTAACTGAGTAGGAATTGCACTAAGCTGAGGATAACGAAGGGAAGGACAAGAACAAGGTTGATAAGAATGTTTTTTGAAGTGAGCCAAAATTACAAACAACCCAGATACATAAACATAAGAATCCCTAACCCATTATGGAACAACGAAAGCCAAACCCATTTAGGGACAAAGGGAAAGCATAGGTATAAGAGAATAAGGAAGACTCTCTATTGGAAAATTTTCTTGAGATTAAAAAGTATCAACCCCTAATTCCATTCCCGATGAAAGTCATAAGGAAATTAAAGGAAGTTGAGCTGAATGAAGTGATAGACATGATCGAGTAACTAGAAGCATGACTTACACTGATGAAATTAATAAAAGGAAAGGTGGAAAAAATTGGAGGAAGAAAAGAAATTGATAACACCATCAAAGAAGGACTATCTAGGAGCTTTTTATACCCCCTATAATATTAAGGGTGTCAAAATAGCGAGAGCCTTCACTGATTTGGGAGCCAGTATAAACGTAATGTCATATTCCTTATTTCAAAAACTGGGGTTCAGTGAGATAATCCCCACCTAGATACTGATAAAAATGGGGGGATAAATCAATTCATCGTCTGAAACGTATCATACATGATGTAGATTTTTGACTGAAAAAGTTTACTTTTCCCACAGACTTTTGCATAGTGGACATAGATGGGAAAACCCTAATTATCCTTGGGTGGCCATTTTTTGCCACTGCTCAATCAATTATTAATGTAGAAGGGGGTGAGTTGACTCTAAAGGTAAGAGAGGAACATGTATCTTTCACTGTAACCAAGATTGACAAAAGTCCTCTCCAACCCACGACTATCATGAAAGGAACGAATCTTGGTGGAGAAAAAGAGAACAATGATGATCGAAATTGTTGTCTGGAAAAGAATAAACCTCGCAAAAGAAGGAGAAGAAAGAATTGGGAAAAAGAAAGTGACATCATAAGCAACCAGGTGGCACACGTGCATTTTATGGTATTGACAATTGAATCACCACCAAAGAATTTCCTTAAACCACCTTGAGCAAAAAAGAGCATCAAGCTAACGATGTTAAAAGAAAAGCTGTACGCAACCCATGGTTTTTTAAATTATTGATTATTTCTTGATTTTAGATAGTTTGAATTTCATAGTTAGGTTGTTATGTTTCCAAATAAATACGTGGAAGAGTAGGACATTAATTTTTTATTAAGATGACTAGGAAGAAAAGTATGATGAGGTGATAGTGCTAAAAAAGAGTTTCATTTCCTACTTCAGTTTTTCACTCACTTTCATTTTAACTTTATCTCTCTAAGTTTAGAACCTCCAAATGCTCTCACTTCTCTCTAACGAACTTCCTAATTTCCACTTTATTTTAACTTCCACCTACTTGCAGTCCATTAGGGTGCCATTAAGTAGTCAACGAAGCGTAACTAATCATTGGGAAGAAATCAAGTCTCGGGTTGAGGGCGAAGGAATAGGACGATAGATTTCAGAGCACCTTTCCCAATCTACACAGAAGAGGAACGTATTCAACTCCATCCCTTAAAGTTAAACAGATAGTAGTCCCAAAATACTTTGATTTTGATAGGCTAGAATTATAAGACAAGGTCAAAAATTTAGCAGAGAATTCAATGGAGTAAGTTTATACACTTACAATATCCTGTCTACCAGGAGCTCATCCTCGAATTTTTCACTCCCCTTCATTTCAAACCCAATAACCTTAAGAAAATGTGGTTTAGGTTGCGGGGAAAACCTTATAAGATGAACATTAAAATCATGTGTGATATTTGTGGTTACCCTGAATCTTCCATTGTTGATCTACACAATGATTTTCGTGCTTTTTGCTATTGGAATGAGCTTGTTGGGTTGGAGTGGTTGAATGCTAAGAATGGTCACAACAAAATTATTTAAACCTATGAGCACTTTTTATTAAATAAATTTATATGTTAAATGGTTTTTGACAAATCAGAAACCAACAAATGCTCAACAAAGGAGCATTTTCTATTATGGTGTATGGATCACAGCATTCTAGTATACACCTCTACACATGTGCTGAATGCTATTATTACTACTCTACGTAAGAGGAGCAACAATTTGGGTATGAGGTACTCATTTTTTGTCACTGCTGAGTACTATGGTGTGAATTGAAGTGGTATGACCATCTACCTCCTTGATTTTCTAAACCACCATCACTTCTGGTGTGCTGAAATCCTAAAGTCCCATAACATGAAACTCTGAGACATTAGTCACAAGACTCATATGAAGATCAGGGCTAGTCAAGTGAGTTCTAGCATAAAGCCACCTCGGTAGGTAAAAGAGGACTCGACTAGTGAGGAGTCCGAAGAGCAAAAAGTTAAAAAAGAATCTGGTTGAAAGAAAGTGCTCGATAAAATCTCCACCAACACCAAAGCAATTACTATCGCACTTGTGGAGAACTTTAGAAAGATGAAGGAGATGGCCAGCACACAATGACGTTAGAGCTAGGATATACGTCGGATTCATCAATACTTTGAGGCTCAAGGCATATAATTTCCACTTCGACATCATCCTCTCCTCTATCATCATAAGGTTTTGTGTCTAACCTTTTTTCTTTTAACTTTAGTTTTTGTTTTGTTTTATTTTATGTTACTTATTTCCATGTGTGCTTGTTTGTCTCCTTGTCACATTGAGGATAATGTGTTGTTTAAGTGTAGGGAGGGTTGTGTGTTTTGCTTTGAGTGTGAATTTTACATATTGTTATGTTAGTGTGTTTAGGTTGCATATTATGAATTGTGTGAATGTATCAATGGCTTAGATGGATTAAAAGTGATTTAATTTTGAACGTAATCTATTACATTATAAAGAATCATTAGCTCGTAAAATTAGTGAGCTTGATTCTTTGGCTAAAATATGCAAGTGAATAATTATTTAGTGTTAGTTTATCACCCTATAAGTTGTCACATTCATTCATAATTTTATGTCTTTCGACTAAATAACTTTACTAGTATTTTCATGAAAACGAGTAGCTAAAGCAACAAGCTAGGAATTAAAAAATGTGTGTTTTTAAATTTTTAAATAAATAACTATTACGCTAACTTTCGAGTTATGAATAGAGCTAGTAGTCAATTGAAAACGTGATGTAGTTGAGTAACAAGATTGACATGCATCACAAATATATGCCTTTGTGTCAAAAGGCTATAATGACATTCCAACTAAGCAACTTAATAAAAACATGACTTAGTCGAGTAACTGGATCAAGATTAATCACCAATGTTTGCCTTCGTGTAACAAAACTAGGTCCATGTCCATAAAAGGTAATAATTTTTTTTTAATAAAAACCTACCGAACTTGTAAGTAGCTTAACTTTTCTTGAAAATGTACTTAGGATTAGTTACAAAGTTTCTATAACCAAATAATTATTAATGTGTGTGTACAATTGAAAGGGGTGAATAAACTTGACATTTAAGTTTTGATTAATATGTATACTTAGTCCAGAGCTCCTAGACGTGGATTTTGCAGTTTAATGATTTGGAGCAACTTGAATGATTGTGTTTAAAGTTAAATTTATTTCATGAAGTTGAATCTATTGTCTCATTGTTGCATTGTGTGCTTTGTGATTTTGTGTTGTTTTTTTTGTTTGCTTGATGACAAGCAAACGTTTAAGTGCGGGGATATGATAAGTATAAATTGCATCGTGTTTTAGGGCATAGTTTGATATGTGTTTAGCTGTTTATTCAATCACTTGGTATGTGTTTAGGTTAAAATTGTGTAGTTTGTGATTTATTTATGTTTTATTGGTTAGTACAAGTCTTTGAGCTTAAATATTATGTTTTTGAGGCACCTTTATGTGTTTGCTAGTGTGTTAGGGTCAATATCAAAGAGCGGAGGGGTTTCAAAGGGAATATGGGCCACAATATAGGTCCATGATTGTGGCAGGTGACAAAAGCTCCTAGTTTGGCTCGTGATCGTGGCTTATAGAAAATTCCTCAAAATATGAAGTTCGTGAGTGTCTGCATGTCTACCAGATGTAGGCCACAATCATGGCTCATATCCAACCCTTCTATCACGATCATGGGATCGACACCTCTTATACTAAAGTTAAGGCCCTTATGGTTGTAGTATTTGAGGGCTTATAAATTTAAAGCTGGTATGACATGATCATCAACCGAGAATGTTATTGTTCAATGTCAGGGTCCAGTAGGAACAGTACTAAAGGTTAAAGGATAAAAAGTTTGGCACTAACTGATAGGTGCTGAAATAATTTGGCTTAGACCAATAAGTTCGAGACCTTGTCAATATTGACATATGGTCTCAACTTTTTGAGATTGAGGAGCCATCCTATAGAGAGTTTACACTAGAGGTACTCTCCACTTTCTTTATGAAGAGTGGTAACTATGAAAGAGATCTACCTATCATGATCTGGTGTAGATGATGGGAGAAATGTTCCAGATGATCTACACAGAATTCTCCATCACAATGGGTCTTTACAACCGAGAGTACATGGGGACACCAAAGTACCTTACAGTGGACAGATGTTCCTTATGGATTGTCCCCTCAGCACTTTTGGCGTATGATTAGCACTAAAGATGACTACGATCCAAACAAGTCAAAGGCTTCTACTTTATGACATCCCACGCTTAGATAAATCCATGATATTTTAAGTCATATACTGAGCGGTCAGGGTAATAACTAGGGAATCGTCGAGAATATAAACATGTACTACCTATGGAGTATGAGCGAGAGGACCCCAATTCATCTGATACATACATTTGTCTAATTTATCACACATTAGAGCGAAGACAAGAAGGTTGACACAATTTGTGTTAGACCTTATATGATCAAACTGGCTAGATGAATGAGTTTATTTAATCGACTACCATTGATGTGATAGATGAGTACCATGGTGGTACTTAATTTGGTAGTGACGCAACATATGCTCATGGTATGCAAACATTAGGGTCTCACAGGCAATAGATACAGACTTATAGGGGAACTCGACAAACCAGCGATGGAGGGTGTAGATAGATTAAAGCAACCACCATAACAATAACCACTGCCACCTGAGATAGGAGATGAACAACCAGAACCCAATATTCTAAAAGGTCTTACAGCTAGGATGCAAAACCCACCTCAACTATAGATAAGATTATTGGAGAGATGGGTAGGCTAGCTTGTGGGAACTCAAAAGATTATCTTACAACAATAGGTAGAGCTTAATGAGAGGGAAGGAAGCCTCAAGCATATAATTGGATGGATCAGGGAGCTGATGTTATTAATGGAGAGTCGTTAGGCGTCAATTTCCAACCTCCATTATTTAATGAAGGCATTTCCTCTATAGCCTTCCACTGGTGTAGGATCATCCACTCGAGGACTCTCCTTTGTTGGACCAGTTAGGATCATATTAAGAGTGAGAGGCTTGATTTTTGTTTATTAATTATATATTTATTATTTTCTTTTCTCTAACATTATAGCTAATGTTATTTTTTAATTTTATTTGTACTTTTTTATTTCTTTATGTTCTTTTTATCCTTTTTTTTAAGGATGTAATATCAAATTGGATGGATAAAAAATCATAAAATTTTTTCATATGCAAGAAAGTACCACTGAACCTTTTCACTTATTATATATACCTATATTGTGTATATTGGGGACAATGAACAACTTTAAGTGTGAGGAAGGAATTTATGATTTTTAATGATTTTCTTAAGTTTATTATAAGCTTAGTTATAAAATTTTATGAACTGATATTTTGACTTAATTGAAATTTGTCCATCAATACTATATTTCATTATTGAATATTGATTTGGATTAATATGAAAAATGATGATAGTTAGAATAAATTTAATTTTTATAAGTCATATTTTTAGCAATGATTGAGATAGTCAATTTGAATGATATTGCATACTATTTACACATATATACCCAACTTTTTTTGTGAGCTTTTAGGCCTAGAGCAAAATTTCAAAAAATTTTAAACTCTTTTGTTTCTTCCTTGTGTGCTATCATGTATAGTGAAATAGTTCTAAAACTTGATTTTATTATGTATATTGAGACCATATTTGTTAAATTAGAAGCACTGAAGTGATTAAGGCATTTAAATTTAATAATTTGTTTTAGCCTATTTCTTTGACAATTACCTTACCTTAAATTTATCTTTAGGAATAACCAAATTAAGCCTTAGCCTTTTTCATTGATTTAAACCCACATACTAACCTTTATCTTATTTTTCTTTGAAGTATTTTTATTGTTTTAAACCCTAAAGGTTATTTACATCATTTGATTTTTTAAAACTTGAAAATCTTGAAAGGTCCATTATTTCTTTAATTGTGGTATTAAATGCTCAAAAATTTATTTTGATGAAAGAAAAAAGAGCATAGAAAAAGAAAAGAAGAAAAGTATTTGGTATCAATATAGCTACAGTAAAAGGACCTATGTATATTATGAACAAGTTTCTTGTAATTTCTCTTTGGTAAATGTCCTTCAATCAACCCTCTTTGGCATACCAACCATACCTTTTGATTTTTGATTCTAGTTCATATAAGTGGTGGAGATGTGATAATATTGTAAGCATATGGTAAGAGTTATACTATACATTAATTGAGATTTTGATGCTTTTCACCCTAAACACCTGAGTGCATTGAGTGAAATCTTAGTGAGGGTTGAAGTAAATCACACGTTAGTATAGACTTTATATTCAATGTACAAAAAGCACAAGAAGCGGGGGTTGAATTGTGTATCCTTTTGCGTGAATACAATTCCCCTTTTGAAATTCTTTGAAAACTTGCTTTGTCAAAAACTATTGAGTAAGAATCATGATGTATTACAATTAACTTCTATATACTTGTATAAAACAATAGAAATTAAAAGTAGAGAGTTCAGAAATTGACACAACGATTTTATACTAGTTCACCCCAAATTGTGGTCTAAGTTCAGTCCTCAGAATCCTTTCTGAGATTTCACTATTCTTTTCAAAGTGTACAAGTATTCTTTTCACAGAGCCTCTTCAGGTTTCTTACACAAAGTATTCTTTTTCTCACTTAGCCTCATCAGGCTCTCAGCTTTTCTTCTCTCTTATAGAAATATATTGCGAGCTTTGTTACAGAAATGATAGCTCTTGTGTTTCACATAAATACAGTATTTAAAAAAACTTAAGATAAGTATCTCAAAACACTAATTGATTCACTAGCTTTTTCTGCTAAAACTTTTTTTGGTCTTCGACTACTCGTATTTATAGCCTTTGTCTTCAACTGCTTCTTTCTTCTTGTTTCCTAATCTTTAAAGAAATAATTATTCAGTTGAGTTCTGTAACTAACTCAAACTGATTAACTATCCGACGTAGTATTGGGTCTTCGTCTTTTATCACTTCTGTCTTAGTTTGCTTCAGCTTCCGTCTTAGTTTTTTTGTCTTACTTTTGCTTCTACTTCCATCTTACTTTTGCTTCTATTTTAGTTTCTTCCGTCTTACTTTTGCTTCTTCTTTAGACTTAGTTTGCTTCCGCTTTCATCTTACTTTTGCTTCCGCTTCCATCTTAGTTTGCTTTCGCTTTCTTCTTACTTTTTCTTCCACTTCCGTCTTAGTTTGCTTCAGCTTCCGTCTTAGTTTGCTTCAACTTTCATCTTACTTTTGCTTCTGCTTCCGCCTTAGTTTCTTTCGTCTTACTTTTGCTTCTACTTTCGTCTTACTTTTGCTTCTGTCTTAGTTTCTTCCGTCTTACTTTTGTTTCTGCTTCCGTTTTAGTTTGCTTTAGCTTTATCACTTTCTAATATTATTATTATTTGATTTTCATCAAAATTATGTAGAAGTGAAGTCATTTTGACTTAACAATCTCCCCCTTTTTGATGATAACAAATAATCATAATTTTAGAAAGATAATAGAGTATTATTTATAAGAAGATATACAATTGAAAAAAAATTATAACTATCCTAACTTTTTTTCACTTCTCTTCTTTTCTTCTCCTCTTCTCCCTTTCTTTCTCTTCAACTCTTCTTTTCTTCTCCCCCTATCTTT
>JAOSBK010000006.1:30807385-30821645 GCA_027568895.1 Erythroxylum shatona | reverse complement strand
GTATCATCCATGATGTACATGTTCTAGTGGAAAAGTTTACTTTTCCCACATACTTTTACATACTAGACATAAAAGAATATACGAAACCCTAATTATCCTCGAGTGGCCATTTTGGCCATTGCTTGATCAATTATTAATGTAGATAGGGGCGAGTCGATTCTAAATGTAGGAGAGGAACTAGTATCTTTCATCGTAACCAATAATGTGAAAAGTCCTCTTAAACCCATAACCATCATGAAAGAGGATCAGATCTTGGTGGAGAAGAAAAGAAGAATGATGATCAAAAATGTTCTCTAGAAAAGAATAAACCTCACAAGAGAAGGAGAAGAAAGAATCGGGAAAAAGAAAGTGGCAGTATAAGTAACTAAATGGCATGTGTGCATTTTATGACATTGAAAACCGAGTCACCACCGAAGATTTTCTTAAACCAACTTGAGCAAAGAAGAGCGTCAAGGAACGATATTAAATGAAGCACTGCATGGGAGGCAACCCATGGTTTTTTTAAATTTCCAGTTATTTCTTAATTTTAGATAGTTTGAATTTCATAGATAGGTTTGTCCATTTCCAAATAAATATCATGGAAGAGTAGGGCATTAATTTTTGATAAAGATGATCGGCAAGGAAAGAATAATAAGATGATAGTGTTAAAAAGAAGTTAGGAAAGGATCTTAGGGGGTGTATACAAGGACAAAAACTAAAAAAATAGAAATTAGTGAAATTATTAAAGGCTAAATCTGTCCACACAATTTCTAGCTGAAATTTTTACCACTTTACCATTCCTTCATCTATATATTCATTTCCTACTTCATTTTTTCACTCACTTTCATTTTAGCTTTATATCTCTAAATTTAGAACCTCTAAATGCTCTTGCTTCTGTCTAAGCAACTTCCAAATTTCTACTTTATTCTAACTTCCACCTACTTGCAGTCTAGTATGTCTTGCATTAAATAGTTAGCGAAGCACAACCAATCATCTGGAAGAAATCAACTCTCAAAATGAAAGCGAAGGAATAAGATGGTAGATTTCAGAGCACCCTTGTCAATCTACATAAAGGAGGAAGGTATTTGATTCCAATCCTTTAATGTTAAATAGATAGTAATCCCGAAATACTTTAATTTTGATACGCTTGATAGGCTCGAATTAAGAGATAGGGTCAAGAATTTAGCAGAAAGAATTCAGTGGAGTAAGTTTATACACTTCCAATATCCTATCTACCAAGAGCTCACCATCGAATTCTTCACTTCCCTTCATTTCAAACCCAATAACCCTAAGGAAATGTGGTTTAGCTTGTAGGGATAAACTTATAAGCTGAACATTAAAATCATGTGTGATAATTGCAGTTTTCTCGAATCTCCATTATCGATCAACACGATGATTTTAGTGCTCTTGCTATTGGAATGAGCTTACTAGTTTGGAGTGGGTTGATGCTAAGAATGCCCACAACAACATCATACTAACCCATGAGCACTTGTTACATAAATTTATGTGTCAAATGGTTTTTGACAAATTAGAAACTAACAAGTGCTCAATGAAGGAACTTTTTCTGTTGTGGTGTATGGACCACAACGTCTCAATGTGCAGCTCCACATATATGTTGAGTGCTATAGTTGCGACTCTACATAAGAGGAGAAACAATTTAGGTATGAGGTATTTGGTTTCCACAACTCTACGTAAGAGGAGAAACAATTCAGGTATGAGGTATTTGGTTTCCATAATTGCTGAGTACTATGGTGTGGATTGTAGTGGTCTAACCATCTACCTCCTTGATTTTCTAAATCATCATCACTTATATTGTACTGAGATCCTAAGGTCCCATAACATAGAACTCTGGGACATCAACTAAAAGCCTCATATGAAGATCAGGGCTAGTCAGGTGGGTTCTAGCACAACGCTACCTTAGTACACAGAAGAGCACTCAACTAGTAAGGAGTCCAAAGAGGAAGAAGACATAGAAGAACCTGGTTGGAAGAAAGTGCTCAATATAATCTTTGCCAACACCAAAGCAATTACTGACATACTTGTGGAGAACTCTATAAGGATGAAGGAGATGGTCAGCACACAACGAAATCAGATCTGGGATATATGTCAAATTCATCAACACTTTAAGGCTCAAGGGGTACAATTGCCACCTTTGACACCATCCCCGCCTCCATCACTATAAGGTTTGGTTTCTAACCCTTTTTCTTTTAACTTTAGTTTTTGTTTTGTTTCATTTTATGTTACTTCTTTCCATGTGTGTTTGTTTGTTTCCTTCTCACTTTGAGGACAATCTGTTGTTCAAATGTGGGAGGGTTATGTGTTTTGCTTTGAGTGTGAATTTTGTATATTGTTGTGTTAGTGTGTTTAGGTTGTATATTGTGAATTGTGTGAATGTATCAATGGCTTAGATGGATTGAAATTGATTTAATTTTGAATATAATCTATTAGGTTGTGAAGAGCCATTAGCTCACAAAATTAGTGATCTGGATTTTTTGGCTAAAATACGCAAGTTAGTTATGATTTAGTATTAGTTTATCACCCTATAAGATGTCACATTCATTCATAATTTTAGGTCTTTCGACTAAGTAGCTTAGCAAGTATTTTTCATGAAAATGAATAGCTAAATCAACAAGGTAGTTATTAAAAAAATATGTTTGTAAATTTTTAAATAACAAACTATTTTGCTAATCTTCAGGTTATGAATAGAGCTAGTAGCCAGTTGAGAATGTGATGTAGCCAAGTGCTAGATCGACACACATCACAAATGCATGCCATCGCGTCAAAAGACTGTAATGACATTCTAACTAAGTAACTTAACAAAACATGACTTAGTCGAGTAACCAGATCGAAATTTATCACCAATCTTTACCTTAGTGTAAAAAGACTAGATCTATGTCTACAAAAGTAATAAAAATATTTTTTAATAAAACCCTATTGAATTTGTAAGTTAACTTTTCATGAAAACATACTTAGGATTAGTTACAAAGTTTGAATGACCAAATAATTATTAATATATGTGTACAATTGAAAGGGGTGAATAAACTTGACATTTAAGTTTTGATTAATGTGTATATTTAATCTAGAGCTCCTAGATGTGGATTTTTCTTGTTAATGATTTAGAAAAACTTGAATGATTATGTTTAAGGTTAAATTTATTTCATAAATTCGAAGCCATTGTCTCACTGTTACATTATGTGCTTTATGATTTTGTGTTTTATGTTATTATGTTTGCTTGAGGACAAGCAAACACTTATGTGTGGGGATTTGATAAATGTAAATTGTATCGTATTTTAGGGCATAGTTTGATATGTGTTCAGCCATAAATTCAATCATTTAGTATATGTTTAGGGTAAAATTGTGCTAGTTTGTGATTTATTTATGTTTTAAGTGTTTTAAGGGTTAGTGCAAGCTTTTGAGCTTAAATAATATGTTTTTTAGGTACCTTGATGTGTTTATTAGTGTTTCAATGTCAATATCGAAGAACAGAGGAGTTAGACATTTAGGTAAAAGCAATAGCCCACGATCATCGCATGTCAGGCCATGATCATAAAAGAAGCTCCTAATGCGGCCTACGATTATGGCCTGTATGACACAATCATGACAGAAGCTCAAGGAATGGCTAATGATAATGACCTACATGTCACAATCGTGACAAAAGGCACATATATGAGCCATGATTGTGGCCTGCAGGGCCATAGTCATGGCCTGTGTTGGACAAATGCACAAACGCTCTATTTCGAAAGATTTTTAGACCTTTAAACCTTGGAAAAACCTAGGATTACTTAAAAAAAGAAGAATGAAAACAAAAAATGAGGCAGAGAGAGGGAGCTTTCGACAGCCACCATTGAAACCCTATATTGAGAATACCGATAGAGAGAAAGGAGAAGAAGGAAGAGGAAGAAGGGGAAGACAAACCTAGCTTAACATTCTTACTGGATTAGGAGGTTTTCTGCGTTGCTACCTTGCATCGTCTATTCCAAATTATATTTCCTTTTTTTTATTTTATTGATGTATAAAATTGAGGTGGATAGTACGATGATAGGATTTGACATATTGATGATGTTCTAAACCATCCTTTGGGGTTTTATTTTAATTTAATGATAATTTTGTTAATTATATTATTTTTTTGAATATCGTCATTTAATTATGTTATTGCATAATTTGGTAATAAACTAAGAGGGTGAATCGAATGAAAAACAATTAAATTGGATTAATGAGAGTTATGTGATTTAATAGAAATCGTAATAAATCATATTGGTAATTATGTAGAGAGACATGAGATGTTCCAATAGTTTATTACAGTGATTTAGATCTAATTAGGTTTTGGATAATTTTTGAATTGAGAGATTGCAATTTTCATAATATTATTAGGGTTTATAATTTAAGATTTAATCGTTATGACTTGAGAGAGAGTTATCGGCCCTAGGATAGTCTAGAACCGACGCTCCATTGACACATAATCGTCTAGGTTAGCATTAATGATAAATAAAATCCCCTTTCTCATAAATTGATAAATTCCTTAGGTTGATTTCTATTGTGATTGCATATTGCTCAATTGTGAATTGTTTCGTGTTTAATTTCTAATTTAAGTGGTTAAACTCATTTCTCATGATTACTTTTCATGTATTGTTTATTTTGAGTTTTATATACCATTGGCTTTAGATTTTAGGATTAGATTAGTCCCCTTCTTTATGGGATCGACACCTCTTATACTATAATTGTGACTTGTGCGCTTGTAGTATTTGAGAGCTTATAAATATAAAACTAGAACGATATGGTCATCAATCCATCAAGAAACCATTTGGTGTAGTGCAAGATTTTATCGTGAAGGTGGACAAGTTCATTACTCCTATAGATTTTATGATATTAGATTTTGAAGAGGATAGGAACTATCTACTAATTCTTGAATTGTCTACTAATTCTTAGACAACCTTTCATAAATACTAGAAAAGCACTAAAAGTCATTTATAAAGGCAAATTGCTTCTCTGAATTGGTGATGAGCATGTGGAGTTCAACATGAACAACATTTTGAAAAATTTAAATGAAAACAGCTCTAGCATGAAAATAGACATAATGGATGAATACATCAAATAGTAAGAGGAGAGCTGCTTTGAAGAAGTTATAAGGAATAGGTGACAAAGAACTTAAAGCTTGAGGAATATATGGAAAGCTATGTTTAAGAAGCTGAATCTGAATAGAGGACGATGGTGATTGCAGA
The DNA here is from genome assembly GCA_027568895.1 of Erythroxylum shatona. Classification (NCBI taxonomy): domain Eukaryota; kingdom Viridiplantae; phylum Streptophyta; class Magnoliopsida; order Malpighiales; family Erythroxylaceae; genus Erythroxylum; species Erythroxylum shatona. The sequence continues at coordinate 30,816,447 of JAOSBK010000006.1, read as the reverse complement.
AGAAGATGAACAATTCACCTTCCTATAGTACAAACTATTTGATTCCATTGAATATTCAGGGCGTTTCATCATTCTCAATTTTGTTGACAGTTTGTTATCAAAACAGGTATCGCTAAAATTAATTGGATTACATGGGTAGAAGCAAGCCACTTATAATTGATTATGGTTGAGTGTTTAATGATGAAAGGTCAAGCTAGAGACCTTGACTTAGCATTCTAGAAAATTAGGTTTGTTTTGAATTCTAGTATTTAGGGATTTTAATTTTAATTTTTTTGGTGTGGTTTGGATTGTTAAATTTCTTGTTTTTAAGGTTATTACAAGTTAGGGAATCAAGCTTAGTGGTTACATGAAGAAAAAATGAAGAAATGTAACTAGGGTGATAGTTTTCAACATGTCATGATCGTGCCTCAAGGATCTTAGTCATACATAGCTTGATAAGGCTCTATCACAAATGTGCTCCAAAGGCTCAATTGTGACTGAGAGCACTGCCTTATGGTTAAACTAAGCACACAAGAGAAAAAGCTCATCCCATCCCCATTTTACCCCTCCCCCTTTATCCCTAATACTTTTTATTCACTTTTTTATTGTTCTTCATACACTTTATCTCTCTAAAACCTTAGCAGCCACTCTAAAACACTCTCCCTTATCTCTTTAATTTTCATAGGTTTTTCACTTTTTTCTTTCATCTTTAGACTATATTGACATTTCTCATACACATATCTAGTAATTTTCACACAAATCTCAGAACTTTATAGTGGTTTTCATAAGATTTAGTGACATTTTTCTCTCTTTAATTTTTTTAAGGGATTTTTGGTGTATTTTTATGTGTTCTTGATTGATTTTGGAGTTATACACTTATTAACGGCACCAAGTATCAAATAAACTACTAAAGCTCACAATCAAAGGGAAAGAAACATATGTTGGGGAGAGGTGTACTTCATAGGGCCACTGTAACATCCCACTACCATAAAGTATATACTTGAACATCCAAGGTTGTTCAAGTACATATCCTATGATAATGGTATGTTAGAGAAAAAACAAATCGAACTTACACATGGCATCATCAACTTAATTAAAAGTTATGAAAATTTAAAACCTTTCATTGCATTCATTCACGAAAGCTTACACTGTATTTTACAAACTTTATACAAGTTCTAGACAAAAACTAAAAAATACAAATTACAACCCTTTTGATGTTAGCTGACAGGCCTCTGAGCCATAACTAGTCCAAAATGATCCTCTAATCCAGATTAGGATACTAGGTCTCCAGTCTCGTGCCTCAATGAGGGAATCATCATTGATAATTTCACCCAAGTCATAGACACAAATCACATATTTCACAAATATTCATTTAGAACATGCATATTCCAAATACTCAAATTAACATGGCATGTCATATAATCATTGGAAATCAGAACAGATATTTACAAATACAAATGCACATGAGACTCCAAATTTGTTATTAATGTTGTCACCGAGTGCCTATCACATACGTATACAAATACTGGCCCATAGGGCTTAGTTAGAACAGAGTCACGAAGCATAGTGCAAAATCAGAAATCACAGAGCAAAGCTCTGCATGCAAGCACTTTCATACTGGCTACTCTGGTCACATCTTTATCTGAGCATGCATTTTATCAAATGCATTAAATACATAATATGCCATGTACAACAGTCATATATGATGCACAGTCAGAATCTCATAATCACTGGACCTAAGTCCGACATTCAACTTTCATTGAGAATTCGAATATTATTCAAAATTCAAATACACATAAAACACTTCCAATAAATTCCCAAATATTAAACTCCTCAGACTTTAAGTTCATAATTTATAAACAAATCATAAACATTTACTATTTGGAAATTAAACAAATATAATCAATCCTAGGAAAATCATCTAGGTTGACTTGTTGCTTCGATATGTTATTGTCTGGATGGTCTAACAATGTCTGATTGTCATCCAATGTGCTCCTCAATAACATACACAACACATTGACATGTATTACACTTTTGCATAAATGTATAAGCATGCCTTTATACACATCTATGTATATCAATAATGCACAATGCATATTCAATGACAAATCCGGGTATCTTATCGAATTCTTATCACCAAATCATTAACAAAGCCCTAAAAAATAATTTACAGTTCAAGAGCTAAGTCATAGACGTGCAGTCCAAATTAATTCAATCACAGGTGTAAGGATTTAACTCATGTCCGTGCATGTCCAAATATCATGGGAATGAGATCTTAACTCACGCCTGTGTGTATCAAATGACCCTTTTTAGATTTTTCTTATAACATGCTTGTAGGTCAATTTGCATCATCATTCTAATAATGTAAATGATACAATTAGGCAATACTTTCTTCTAGATAATTATTCTTCAATGTCTTAAGTTTCTAATGACATAAAAATTATACAATTTGATTCAAAAATCTAAAATTTATACTCACTTTACTTTGGACTGTTCTTTGAACCATAACACTACTCTACATTTAACTTCGAGTCAAATTTTGTAAATCCTAGAGATAGAGTTAAAATTCGATCTCTACAGAAAATTTGTATCCATATATCTCTAGTTCTATTTAAATCAAGAATCATTCCATTTGGATACCTATTGATCAAAATATACTGAAACAACCAAAGTATGATCAGTGAAATAATACTAGTTATCATATTCCTGTAATCCTTAACATGTTCATCATAAATTCAATAACCAATCTATTTCATATGGCTATAACTTTTAGTGGAGATGAAGAACAATGTGTTTTGAACCTAATGGTTCTAAAATCAAGTCATTTGGACATTGGGTGAAGAAGTTATAATAAAAATATCGAAGGATGTTCAGAAACAAACTATTTGGAATAAGTTGGAAGTCACGATCATGAGTATGCACGATCGTGAGTTTCACTAGCAAGTCATAATTGTGTAGAAGCACGATTGTGACTTATGATCTTCTTCAGCAATGTCTTTTTCTTTTTCTTCCATTTATTTTCATTCTTTCCCAAATTACTCACTTCTAACACATCCAATATGCATTTATAACTTCTTTACAATCTCTAAACAAATCAAATTCAAGCTTACACATCAAAAATCACAAATCTAAAACTTCACTAATTCTCTCTCTCTACTGTATTTTCTAGGTTATGATTCTCACTTCAATCTTCTTCAAGCAACACAAATAAAACTCCAACCAATTCTTATAACTAAAATTTAGCTCATCATCGCAAAACAAATCAAAAATTTGATTCTCATACATACAATTTCTAGTTTCTGCAATTGGTTTCTCATTCTACATTCATCTGATGCATTTTTCATTTTTTCTACTCATTCATTTCATTGTAAAATTATCATTTAAGCAACTCTGTTTCACGACCTCACCAAAACTTCATTTCATATCATTTAACTCATTTAAATTCATGCAAATCCATCTTTAAAATTACTTCACAATGTCACACATGGACAGTGAAATCACCATATTCAAATTTCTATAAACCAAAAATGGAGTATATATTTTTACATAAACTTTCCAGCGCTTTTCCATATCCATTCCAATATAACAACAAAGCCTATTTCGTACTTTATGGGAAATTCCTATTTCACAAATCTTTCATTTATCATCTCATTCATTAACCACCAGGATTGCAATTCTCTAATAGCTCATGATAAATACAAATGCAGAATTAATAACAATGAATCATCATCAAAATCACTTATTTGATCTGATGAGTTATAAAATAGTAATGCACTCGAATATCGATCGCAAGTGTACTGGTTATTGTAGTGCAGTTATCATTCCCTCGAGGATTAAAATGGAATTGCTTTTCACAAATTCACAGAATTAAAATCTCCAAAGATTGTTTCAACTCCTGTTAAATACATTTGAATTCTATTATTCTACTACCCCAAGTTTTTTAAGAAGTAACTCTTCTCTCTCAAGCTTGAAATACTTACTCTATTTTATTGTAATGCAAATATCTCAATTTGAATATAAATGGAACAGAGATGAACTACATAACTTTTGAGGAATAGAACTTAGACGCTATTCTCTTGGCATGCAAGTTATATTTGTATGATTTGTCTAAAAGAACTCAATTCTCATTAAGATCTAATAAAAACTATTCATAAGAACAACAACCATACATAACAGAAGTTTAGAAAACAATATTCACCATAGAGGGTGAAACAATCTTTGAAAAAGAAACTAAAAGGCACACATAATAAACGAACTTAAATTTAAATAAAAAGAAAACAAATGTTCATATGCCATGAATTACTATGATACAGAGCTCATATTCCTCTATCTTCTTCCTGTTTTTCCCGTCCTTCTATTCTACATACCACCCTTCTTTTAATATTACTTTTTTGCCTTTTTTCATGATTGTCCACGTCCACTGAATTGTAGCAGCTTCCCCCACCTCACCCTCACGTTCTCGCATGTTAAGGACTACTTTTAACTATTCACCATTGGTTTAAACATGTGAGGAATGTTGTGAATTGCGGTCGCATATGACACTTGTGATCACATCCGTATGTCAGTAACCTATCTTGCGATCAGACTTCTTGAATGCGATTGCACCAAGCTAACTTGCGATTGCACCCGAAGCTACATCCAGAATACCTATTGATATTGCGATACAATTGTCCTTGTTTATTTCAACGACTTCTATCCTTTTGCTCCTTTGTTCCTTCACACTCATCAAAACATTAAACTTGCCTAAAACCTTAATTAACTACAAAATGAAGAATGAAAAGTACCACAAACATAACTAAAAACATTAATACTCAGCAAGTAAAAGCAAACACATCAATACTCACGACTATAGTTGTGCTTATGCACAAGTGTTGGACCTTAAACTTTTCTTGGAAGTTAGAACTACTATATGTGAAATGTTGGAAGTTGTAAGCTGGAAAATATAGTTGAAACATGATCACTGAGTATGCTTCGGTGTTTTAGCCATAACTTTTTCTCTATTTATCCAAATGAGGTGATTCTTGATTTGGATTAATTTAGAGAGATAGGGATACAAATTACCTGATGAAATTGAGTTCTAATTCAATCCGTAAGAATTTCAAATTTTGGATGGAATTTGATCATAGAATATTGTTTCAGTATAAGAATAGTTCAGAAATGTTTGGGATATAACTTTCAGATTTCTAAACCAAATTGAATAATTTTGGTGTCATTAGAAACTTAAGTCAATTTTATAGAAGGAAGTGTTATCAAATTCCTTCAATTTTTCCATGATCACTAGTTAAGGACTTAGAAGTATAAGATGTTAGTTTTAATAGACATAAGGGGTAAAATGGGAAGGACAACATAAATGAGGGGCAAAATGGGAAGAAAGACTAATAAAAGGGATTGAAGTAAGAAAGAAGAAGTGAAAAACGTGGAGAGAACAGAGAAGTCATGGGAGGCCAAAAGAAAGAAGAAAAAACATGGAAGAAGCCAAGAGAAGAGAGAGAGTTTGTGAGAGTGTGTAAGAGAAGCTTGGAAGGAAGAAAAAAGAAGAAGAAATCAAGCTTGTCAAGGTAAGTTCATCTTTTTCTTGTTGTTTTATTAGAGGAGTTAGAGAGAGAAAGGGTTTTGTGTAGAGAATGAAGGGTTTGTGTTGGAAGAAGATGATTTAATAGAACCCATTTGATTTTAGGATTTCTAAACTAGGTTTTGGTTTTTCTAACTTAAATGGACTATCGGTAGGTTAGATTTGAGCTTGATTTGTATTGATTGCATTTTTAAGATTATGGAAGTTTTAGGGGGAATTCCATTTGAATGTGGATTGAATGGGAATTTTGGTTATGTTAGGAAATCAAGAAAATTCAATTCAAGAGCAAGAGGAAGGGCACAATTGGCTTTGGAATTTCAAGTGAAATAAGGTGGGTAATTTATTTATAGTTATTGTGTAATGAGCAAAATGCCTTGTGTGTGTATTGTGCGCTAAAATGACTTGCTTTGAAATGTTGTGATGTGGAAATTACAATATGATGTATGACATTTGATAAAGTTGAATTATGAGTATGATGATGCTATACCTTGAAATTGTATCAGGGCATTTTGATTAAGTGGAAAGAAGAAAAAGCATGAGAATATGAACTTGTGATTGATTGAATTGAGCATGAGATTTGATTGTGTTTGGGCGAGAGAGCAACCGTTTCGTAGTCACGTGCATGTCGACGTAAAGCCTTCTCCCGACTACCCGTTTGTGGCATACGAGATATAAAAAGTGGACTTGTTTTATTTACGGAGTAAACTTCAGTTTCTCTATTTTGTTCCATGGAACCCTCGAGCCAATTGTTTATGCATTTGCATTTTGATGTGTTAAGTTATGATGAAGTTGAGTATTATGCTTTGATGTTAAATAATATCCAATATGTTTTATATGATGATGTATTAAATTATGAGTTATGAATGTTGAGCTTACATTGTTGGATCAAGATAAGATGAGTATGCTTATATGATTTGATGCATACATGTTTGATTGTGTGGCTCATCGCCAATGGCTATAAATATATTAACCACTAAGCTGTGTAGCTCAACCCAATATTTTTCCCACTCCTTAGGAGCAGATTGAGAAGATCAGTGATCCTTGCATGGCATTCGGACAAATTTCAAGATAGTTAGCTTTTGTACTTAATTAGTGGCTAGACTTTTGCATGGCTTTATAAGCATATTGATCATTGAGCATCCAATGCATTTTTGTATCTTGTGTTAAGACTTTGATGTAATGTTGATTTGTAATTAAAGTTATGTATGAACTTCATTTTGATTTGGAAATGAATGAAGAATTGAAGAAGTTTCCAATGTCTATGTGCTTAGTTATCTTATAGTTGTACAATTCTTATTTCAACTCTTCCATAGGTGAGAAATTGTGTTTTGAGGTCGAAGGAAGAAAAGAGGAAAGAGGAAAGTCACGATCGTGACAAAGAAGGAAGAAAAGAGGAAAGAGGAAAGTCACGATCGTGACAAAGCACGATCATGACATTGTGTTGGCACACCAGGTCGTGATCGTGGTTATGCACAATCGTGACTTTGCAGCCCGCGCGTAATGTCGCGATCATGCTTATGAACAACAGCAACTCCGCAGCCCCCCAGACCTGAACACCTCTCACTCTTTTGGCCATAACTTTTTTTCCGACCTCCAAATGACCTAATTTTTAAAACATTGGATTCTTAACACATTCCTATATCTCTCTACAAAAATTTATAGCTTTTGTTATTAATTTAAAAAAGATTGATTGAATCAAAGTGAGGGGATCGGTTGGAAGAGTGTGAGTTGGATATTTTTACTAAACATGCTTCTGTATTTTGGTGATATCTTAATTCATAAAGCTCCAATTGTAATGCTTCTTGTCTATAAATAAAATAAAGACATAGAGCTACAAATTATCTGAAGGAATCAAATTTTAATTCAGTCTCTAATACTTTTAATTTCTTGATGGAAGCTGAGTATAGTGTACTGCTTCAGTATAAGAACATTCCGAAAATGTTGAGGTTATAACTTTCATATTTCTGAACCAAATGGATTGATTTTAGTGTCGTTAGAAACTAAAGATAATGGGGAACAAATGTTTTGAAGAAATCAAATTGAAATTCCGATTTGAGATTTCCAAAAATCTATCTTGAAGTTGAAGAAATGAGTTTGCCCACGTTTTTGTGACTCCGAATGTTGAGCTCCAAAAATGGGGTACGATAAACATAAATTAAAGTAAAAAAAGAATAAAATAAGGACTAAATTTAAAAAGATAAGAGTTAGAAACAAATCCTCACGGTGATGGAGGCAGTGATGGTGTCGAAGGTGGTAGTTGGACACCTTGAGCCTGTTGCCTTATCTTGGAATTGCTTAAAGAGAGCAAGAGAAGTAGTGATCCCATATCAATTCAACGTACTAAAGTTTCATTGAAAGTTCAAAACCACACTAACTAAACCTAAAATTGTCAATCGAACTACTAAACATGCTAATTTATGGTCATTCGCTTGACTTTACATCCATAGAGGTGTGTTCATTATTCGAATAAAAGGAAATCACTTGCTTGTACTTAAGAATTTATTGTAGCACCCCACTCTTGCAAGACACGTACCCGACATCTATGGTGATATCCGAGTACGTACCTCGTAAGGGTGGCATGCTAGAACGATCATTCAATCAAAATTCATCACAAAATTTTTGTTTCTTTAAAACAAAGTACATGTAACCGAAAATTTCTAATCAAATTGGGCCCATGTTATTTAAAAACATTTCCATTTCCAAGCTACAATCTTTACAAACATTAGTATTCAACCTTAAATTTGGGCCCATTTCAGATACAAAACACTTGAAGCCATAAAGTCATTTCATTACCAAATCGTTTACATACACTTTGTACAATTCTTGCTGAACATAATTCAAAAATAAAAATCAATGAAGACATGTGCAGGTGCAAACTGATCCCGACCCCTAATCCACCTCAGACTTTAGTGGCTATACTCCATTTAGCCTAGCTGAATAATTCTTCAGAACCTGAAAAGCCACATTGCAAATTTTGTTGAGTTTTGCAACTCAGTGAGTGAACCATCATTGATGAGTTCACCGGATTATGCATACACATCACATATATCACAAATATTCATTCAAAACATATAATTATTCCTGATATTCATATAACAAGGCATCTCATATGATCACACAATTCACGTAGCCAAGTATAGCAACAGTTCATATCAATTTATCACTCACTTCAGCTTTACAAATCGTTTAATGAATTTCAATCTTATAAGAATGCTATATGCATGAGACTCACATTCGTTCTTATTGTTGTGACTGAAAGCCTTTCACATACACATATAATTTCTGGCCCAAGGGCTCAGTCGGAACAGAATCACGGAGCAAAGCTCAACGTGCACACACATATATCACGGAGCATAGCTCAACGTGCACTCACATATATCACGGAGCAAAGCTCTACGTGGAAGCGCTTCTTACAGGCAATTCAGTCACAACGCCTTTATCTGATCATGCATTTTATGAAATGCATCAAATACTGATTATGCCATATCATACAATCACACATGATGTTTGT